>CM062819.1:184916661-185516661 GCA_031772625.1 Pinus tabuliformis
TGGGATAGATTCCAATTTTAATTAGTCCCTGAATGAAAATTGAGAATTAAAATTCGAATTTAGCCTCACTAGCTATTTGAAAAATAATTAATTAATTATCTTGAGTTAATTAGTTGGAGAAAATCAAACATGAATTCTATGTGAAGACATGTAACAATTATCCCTTTGATTGAGGAAGTTATCCCTTAATTAAGGAGATAAGGATGAGTTGTATTTGAGTTGTAATTAGTTAGCTCAGTTAACTGAGTTAAGTCCAATTAATTTAGTTCCAAACAGTTTGTGGAACTAATTGTGAGTTCAGTCAGTTAATGCACACATGCATGCAACTAGTGTTCTCTAGATAACTGAATATTCTCTCATAATTAACTAATGCATGTCAGTTCAGAGAAAGACCCAGTTGAGATTAAAGACAAGGACATTGTACTATCAGTTGGAGGAATTTTCCTATAAATGAAACTCATCCATGTAGATTGCGCAATTATTTCAGAGGTCAGTGTTGTGTGTGAGGTGAGAATCACATCGGTTACAGCTAGAGGACCCAGGAGAAACTGCACAAGGAAATAGGAGGCTTGGAGTACTGAAGGAAGGCATATCTTTTGTCTATTCTATCTATGAGCAGCAGTGAGGGATTGTACTGAGAGCTAGATAGCTTGTGAGCTAAAGCTTTGTGTAATCCTGAAATATTTCCACTTGTATGATAATACAGATAGTAGGGTTTTTAGCTGAGGTTTTCCCCAGAGTATTCTTCTACGTTTCATGTGTGATTGAATCTTCTTCTCTGTTATATGTGTTCTGTTTGATATTGTTCAAAATCGATTAAGCTTCTGCAAGTTTGATTTTAGAAGTAGATTAAGTATTTTTCTTTAGTACATTGCATAATCAATTTAATCTACGGTGAAATTTCTACATGCACTGAAGGAGTCCAGTTTAATTGGGCACTTTATCTCTGCCGTGATTTCCTTATGAACTACCGTGAGGCACAGGAGCTCAGCAAGACCTTCCACTATGAGTGGCTCTTGCTGTCTATTGTTCTGGTAGCCTGGGAGTTGTCGAATGATAGTCCATTCCCCTTAGTCACACTGGACCTGCCAGAAGCAGCGAAGTACGCTTCGCTGTGAGCGACCAAGGATTCTTAGCACCTCAAAGATAGAAAGATGTAGGGGTATGCAAAGTTTGACACATACTATGTTTGAAAAACTGTAGGGGTATGCACATGATTATCACCTACTATGTTTGACAAACTGTAGGGGTATGTAAAGTTCAAGGTAGACTTTCACTGGGTATCAATCAAGGCACGAAAGGACCCTGAACATACATGGTATGACTTGCCTTACTTGGCGTTGGCCGGCAGAGTGGCACACTACCTCAGACTTGGCAGTGGGGTTGAGCAAGTCCGCCACGTAGCACAAAAAGGAGGAGGTCAAGCTCAAGATGGCGCAGCTGGCCAAGAAGAGGAAGAAGGAGGTCACTGAAAAGTACCAAGTAGAGCACAATGCCACCCAGCAGACGGAAAAGTAGACAGGTGAAACAGAGTGTGGCTCTAACAAAGGAATGAGGTTGCCTTCGCCTGAAATAGAGGAACAAACGGACAAGAAAACAGAGCAGCATGGTGCGGACCCATAGACGACGTTGGACCACATAAAGTGTCCAAGGGAACAAGAAAAGGTGGGGTCAAGGAAGAAATCCAAGGCCAGTAAGGCATCGTTGGACCCAATTACCGTCACAGAGGGAGATTTGCATGACATTGGAAACACGGTGTGGGATGTCACCGTGGAAGCACTACATCAGTTCGAGTAGCAGCAACAACTATTATTGGGGGACATCCAGATAGGTCTGTAGGAGCTGCAAACTCGTGCATTACAGGTAGGCACGGTGTTCACCAGCCTCGCTATTGGTACTTCAGAAGCTACCGAGATGCTGCGTGCAAAGGTCTCCCATGTGATAGTGTTGCCGGATGGAGCATTGACCATAGACAATGAAGCTGATAGGCCCACTGTCATCATCCTCAAGGGAGTGAGGTTGAACTTGGTAGCATTCCTTGGCGAGGTGCTCCACCTATTGCACAATGGAGTGATCACGGAGCTAAGGGCCCGTGAACACCACAATTTGCAGGTGATAAGTGAGTAGCAGATTAATAATGAACAATTGGCCCTATAGTGAGACTCTGCCATCACTGCTGTGACCGAGGTAATTGACCGAAACAAGCATATAGTTCAGGTCGTGGAGGAGGTATGCCGAACAATCCTGGAGTTGGTCATTCCTAAGGAAGAATCGGTTGAGGTGTGCATTCACAAGCTTGCTATAGGGGTTTGCGATGCTCACACAGAGTTAGCTAGGGTTCAGCTGGAGCTGAACCTACAGATTGCAGATTTATAGCTAAAGGCCCAACCTTCTACTCTGCCATAAGTAAAGGAGTAGCACGCAACTGCTGTCACGGAGGTGATAGTGGTGGTAGACAGTGCAGTAGTAGACTGCATACAACTTTTTGAACATTCGTTCAAGGTCATGACAAGCCTGCAGGAGGACCCTAATGTGAATGGCTGGAGACAGAGGTGCAAGAATTGCAGCAATGTTATGACGAAGTAAAAGGTATATCACGAACCATTGCTCTCACACAGATATTGGTGAAGTTGCAGGAGGCCAAACAATTGAAAGAACATGTAGATGCAACACAGCACAAAAAGGAAGTGCTAAAGGCGCACTTCAAGCCTTGGTTGGATGAGGCTTATTTGATCACAACCTCTATTGAAGGGAAGCTTGTTAATATGCAAGCAACTCAGCAGAAGCTTTAGGTTGATAGTTCATGACCAATGACCACGCAGTTGGTTGAAGAAGTGAAGCAGGTGCTCGCACAGTACACCACCGAGGTTGTCGTCATACAGGTTGAACTGGGAGGTCTTCTGTTATAGACATTTTTGTGCCTCGCAGAATGGAGCATGAAATGTCGATAATTACAGGGATCCAAAGTCCCTAAACATGTTGTTCTTACCCCTAGAGGAACAAGGTCAGCAAACCACAGCACTTCCTATCAGTTCTCCACCTGAAAACACTCAAAAACAGGCTATTTTTGGATCATGTCAGCTGCTCCACTGAGCATCTGCGCTGAATGTCAACTGCTCCTCCTTGTACCTGCGCTGAAAGTCAAAACCAATGAAGGCTACCTACGTTGGGTGAGATTGGCCAAGTGGCACAGTCATTTTGCAAGGTGTCAACTGCCCAGGAAGCTTCCAAACTGACACTTGGTTCAAGGAATTCGCCCTATGATGAGTAAGAGGTACTTGATCTCCATGTGTAAGCAAGGATCTCCAAGTGGACTTAAGAACTGAAGATTAACTGAAGAGGGAAAGGACACAAGGCAGCTTTATGTCAGTCTCAAGCTGACTCATCCTTTCTTCTTCTATCCTATATATAGAGCTCTTCTATGAGGTCTAAGGAGGCTGGAATTTTGTGCAAAGTAAGGAAGTGCTGTTGGTTTATAGTTAGAGCTATTGGGTGATTGCTTTTATAGAGGGGAAGAGGAGATTTCTTGCTGCTGGGGAGGTGCTGCTGGATTGGAGACATTGATGGTTGTAACCTTCTCAGAACCCTTTTACTTCTATCAATAAAGCTTTGAATGTTCTCCTATATACTTGTATTGCATTGATGTATTGTATTTACTTGTATATCTGATTCACTCTAATCCATGCATCAGTTATGAGTACATGTTTCTTGTAGTTTCCCTCTCTTGTTTGTGCAGGATCTTTGTGTAGCTGGGCCGACAAGAGAACAAGGAGCTGGAAGCAAGGGACGAAGAGAGAAGACAAGATCGACAAAAGCGAAGGATATCGGTTGGTCAATCTTTTCTTCCTTCTCTGTACTTTCATAAAGGAAAATATCAAAGCTTTACTTTCAGTTGTTGCTAAGGAACTATCACCCTTAGAGTAGGGATAGGGTCATTCCGAGTCGGATACTTTTCCCCACAACAAACTGGCGACTCCGCTGGGGATCATATCCGTTTGATTGTATTTGTAGTATCTTTGCTATTCATTTCCTGAAGAAAAGAGTACCAAATCGAAAAGCTTTTGACTATATCAAAAGCGAAGTAGAGGGGCTGCTACTCTTGCTCATTTTCTGAGCAGATTCATGATTTGAAGAGCTGATCTACAAAAGACTCTTGTGCTCTTTGTGATAGCTTTTCATCCTCTTGATCATCCCTTAGCTTGTGCTTGACCTATAGCTTTTTATTTTAGCAAAAACAGTGAATTTTTGAGCTTTTTATGACCCGGAAATCCTTGTAAACGCAACTCTCGTGTCTCAGTGCAGGCTGCCCAAAGGCAGTCTGCATTTCAGCGCAGGAACTCCCTTCGGGAACTGCGCTGAGAGTCAGTTTGACAGACCAGAGCCTGCGCTGAACCAGTTAGCCAATGTCTTGCTGAGGTTTCCTACTGAGTCTTAGCCCTGTTTTCACTGTTATTTTGCTGCTGATTGCTTGTCATTTGTACTTGCTGTAAACCAACTTTCCTTGACATTATTCTGCCTCAGTTGTGTGATGAAACTGTGATTGTTCTTTCAGTATTTCTTGTTTCAGTTACAGTTTCCCATTGTGAAAAGCAAACCAGTATAGCTGTGGCCTCTTAGATCCTGAACTGTAAAAGTGTCTTTGTGATCTTAAGAGCTAGTTTTGTTACTGTTCATGGCTATTTGAGTTTGTTTGTTTTTCATCTTGTGGTTTGAACCTATACATTTCCAGTGTCTAAACAAGTCAATCTTAAGGTGTCTTTTGATTTTGGACAAGCTTGTTTACTTCGCTTGAAATTAGATTCAAAGTTACACAACAGTTTCCTTTTTGTCTTACATCAACATTAAGGATAAAGAAAAGAAATATCTGCATTGTGCATGTGCATTATTGACAGTTTGCATGTTGATTTAGGGAAAAGTGCATTTAGTGTGTGTTCTATGATCTGTGTGAAAAAGTTGATGTCTTTCTTTTCCCTCAGTAGATTAAGGTTTTCAAAGTTGAAAGATTGAAAAGTTTTTGCTTATCATCTTAGATTGCATTTAGGAAGTTGTATATATACATCTCGTGGTGATCCTTAAAGGCAAACTGCTAAGCAAGATCAACATTAAAATAAATCCAATTTACATAACAACGCTTTGTAACATAACGCAAACATCTAGAGGTCTAGGTAGAGACGTGTTCCGGCGTCGTTAAACATAGTGACTGTCGATCTCTACGAAGGTGGGTGATTCCTCCTGAGAGTCGGTGGCACTAATACGGACTTGTGCTCCCACGTACCGTCGCGTATATATTGGGAGACCCCTATAGGCAATTATCCTTTATCCATAGGAAGCCGTGTCGACCGCCCTACTGATCGCGATGCAGTGAACACAGCATTCACGAAGATCAACCACCCGTACCGTAAAACGTATTCTGTGGTTTCGCGAAAGGTTTGGCACACCCTCTGCCTAGATCTCCAGAGCAGTTTCTTTTGGCCTTTTTCAAACTCTATAACTGAAAAAGTCCAACCGAGCATTTGTCACTTCGGGCTCGTTAAAACATCGAAGGCGACTAGAGTCATCTTTAGCTTTTTCTCGACTCTTAAAACATGAAAAAGCAAGTTTGTGTCTAAAAGCGTCGTTAATAAAATTTATTTTAAGCGGAACAAAATCACCTGTTATTCCCACGTTGATCTTTCAGTTGAAAAGTATGGAGCCCACCAACCAAGGAGGCAACCTTGGCGGAAGTCCAAATCCCTTCTCCTCTTGGGGAGATGTTGGTGCGCCTCATATGGCGACATTGTCACTTCCAGGATTGACAATTGGCCTACCTGTATGGCTCTTTTCAACTAATGTAGTCCAGATCGCCACTAATCCTGAGCAGTCGAATCAACAGTCAGAACAGTCTAGAACTACCCACCAGCCTTCCACTTCTTACAATACTTCCTCTGATCCTTCATCTTCACAAGGTAGAGCTGGCAAAAGTCAACCTCCCAAGGAGAAGAAGGAAAAGAAGAAGAAAGAAAAGAAGCAGAAGGAGCCTATGGCGAAGGCGACTGGGGGCAAGCAGAAGACAGCTGACAAAAACTCACACACTGCACAGACCGGGCCTAAATCGCCATGTGTCATATGTAGAGGAGACCATTTCCACAGAGATTGTCCCTGTATTACCCGGATACTAAGGGACTGGTCCCCTCGTCTGCACAATTCGGGGGCATCAACCTCTGACAATCAGGTTGATGGCTTTCCGTCAACCAGCGAAAGTGAAGGATCAAGACAAAAAGGGGGAGTAAGATTCCCCTGTAAGTTGTGTGAAGGCAGTCATGCCATCCACCGTTGTCCCTTCTTAGACGAAGCGAAGAGAGTTTTGGAAGATCGTCCGGTTTCACCGGTAAAACTTCCTCCTGGATACAAAAAACTCGTGCCAAGTCCTTCGTTGGTTGAAAATACAGCTGGCCCGCTCAAGTGGTCGGCTGAAGCGTCAGTCACTGAAAATGAACCTACTGAATCCAGACCGGACGAAAGTCCAAAGGTCGATACGGCAGTTGACCCGGTTCTACCTTCAGAAGTTTCATCTTCAAATGACACCGTCGCCGAAGAGTCATCTTCATGCGACACCCTCACTGAAGAGAATAAGGATGACACCATCCAGGTTCTTTTCATCAGCACCGACTCTGATGAGCGTCAGGGCAATGCGCCCATTCCTTTATCGTAGGAAGGAACATCATCAGGGTCATATCCGGCCGTATATTCGGTCCCACCACCAAGCAACCTGGTTGTATCCTTTAATTGGAATCAACTAGGCAGACCCCGGTTACCAGCCAGTATACCATTCAGAATCATTGTCCAGATCTATAGAATGATCATGGCTGGTACTATCATTGATGAAGGGGCGTCTGTGAGTATCCTTTCCTCTGCTGCTTGGAAAGCACTGGGTTCCCCGGCGCTTTTACCTGAGTTAAGAAATCTCTCAGGTTTTGATAAAGGAACCAGTCGACCATTAGGAATCCTCCCCAATGTGCCTGTTACATTGAAAGGGAAGACCGTTAATTTGAACGTGATGGTCGTCCAAGGACCCTTGGATTATAACCTACTCCTTGGACGTGACTATATTTATTGCATGGGAGCGATAGTCTCCTCACTCTTTAGAGTAATGTGTTTTCCACACGAAGGAAGGATGGTCAAGCTCGTAGACCAATTTTCATTTCCGGGATCTCGCATCGCAAATAGTCAAATACCATTCCTAAATGGTCTGTTCACACAAGATTCGCCTCCGCCCCCAGTCCTCCTTCCCGATGAGTGCGAGTGATTCGGAAAGAAAGACTGGAACCCAGGGGGCATGCACCCTGGTTTGCTTCGGGCAGAAGAAACCCTGGGTATAAGGTAGAATTTCCGCAGAAGAATATGACTAGTCCGTACCCCGTCCGTGGATGGAAGAGGGGTTGTTCTGGAATAGTATTCTTTTGTTAAAGTTATGTGTTTGGCAAAAGAGTCATTCACCTTTGTCTAAAGAGGTGGGCACTGCCCAAGTAGGAATTCCCTTATTGCGACAAGTAGTAACCATCTTTGGGGAAAAGCAAGCCTCACCCATTAAAACAAATGTTTTGAAGGATAAGTAGGGGCAGCCTCCAAAGAAGGAGATTCTATTGTTGTGACAGAGGGTAACCATCTTTGAGTAACCCAATGATAGACATCGCCGAAGAAAGAGATTGATTTGCGGCAACAAATAGAACCCTCTTCGGATAATAAGTAAGAGATGGCGGTATCTCGAAATTATACTTTATACCTGGGGGCATGCAAACTTTTGGAATGTGAGCGAGGGACGACTATTTATTTTTTAAATTTTTAGGTCCTCCCTTTAAACCTGTAGGTCTAACCCTTTAAACTCGTAGGATTAGCCGATTCCGACCTTGCATGAAGAAAGTCTGTGGGGCAAAGGTAAAACTTGCCAAAATTGGAGCATAGCTTCATGAGATAAAGCTCCTTAAAAAATAGCTATCTCACAGGAGGCGTTCTTATTCTATGAATGGTATATCGAGCAGTTTTAGCACATAGTTCATGCTCGTTAAAAAATAAACGCAAGATCCGAGCAGTTTTAGCGCATAGTTCATGCTCGTTAAAAAATAAACATAAGTTTATGAGCAGGCTTTCCTTTAGAGTTCAAGCTCATTCAGAAAAAATGAACCGGTAAATACCCTTTTGAGATCGTAAAATCATCAGCCATAAAAGCCTTGGTCGTGTTTGTGCACCGTCACCTCCACCGTCATTTGGCCGATCATTCACTTCCATTTGTGTGTTTACCCATTTTGAGGAACATCTGCGAAGAGTGATTTCACCTAGCCATCCTTGTGACACTGCCGTGATTGGAGAATTCCAACCTGTACCTGGAATCTGCTGCTATCCCTGTTCATCACTCGTTCCTCAAAAGATGAGTCCTCTTTGAGCTCTTTTCAGACTCGTAAAATATGAAAAGTTTGCCGAGTTTTGGCCTTCCAACTCGTTAAAGGGACCGGAAGAGCTATCCCTCATTTAGACTTTAATCTTTTTGGACCTGAGGGATTATTACACAAAAAGATCGAGCGCTTGTCTTGTTCGGCTCGTTAAAAGTACCGAACACCCATCCCTTTTATACTTTTTCGGACTTAAGGGATTAGATGACGAAAAAGGAATTATGGAGTTAACTTTCTGTACCTTTTCAGACTCTCTAAAAATGAAAAGGACCGAGTTTTCCTTGTCGTTAGACTCGTTAAAATGATTAAATAGCGACAAACTTGTCTTTAGACGAGAACGAATTTCCCTATCGCTAAGCTCGTTAAATCATAGCGATGGGCTTGCCCAAAGGGCAGGTTATAGAACAAGCATATGTTATCCTCCTCAAGCTTGACAAAAATAAAGAGGTACTGGTCAGAAATGACTGGGGAAAAATTGGGAGAACATCGAAGCTTAATGGTAGCAAGTCGCTCTTGAACATGACACTTTTCTTCCGTACCACATCGGGTTGGGTTGTTTCATTCACCGGTCTCATCACCATGGTCTTCGCCAAACCATCCACATTTTGGGGTAATGCTACCGATCCATTGCATCAGTGTCGTTATATGTTCAAGAGAGGTCATTCTGAAAGTGTCAACCGTGTCCCATCCACTGCCATACATTATCCTTCATCCATTCATGATCGCCACCCTGAATCATATATCACAGTTTGTTTTCACCTCCACTAAAATCATTAGCTCCGTTCCGTGTCATTGATGTGGGATTCATTAAGGCCCTCCTTTGACGGATCGCTTCTTGTCGACTTCAGCTCATTATCCAAGAAGTTGATCTAGGAACAACCCCATCAGTACTTTGAAGCTTGCATGCCTCAATGGCAAGTTTCTCACTTCCGGCGACAGGTATACATCAATGACCTTCGACCAGAAGATTTTGCGTGGCGTTCGACGCCAAGTCCTTTATTCACGCCACGTGAATTGTACTGCAGTACCTTGAGGGTCATTATCATTATCGGTGATTCCTCTCGCGCTTGTTAACGATTTTCATCATTGACCGGTAATCAAGTGATGTCTTTCCATGTTCGACTTCAGCGAAATTCTCACATGGATCGACTTGTACTTAGAGTGAAGATCGAACGAGTTTGAAGACCCCGGATCTAGTTTCATCCATCCGGGCTGCGATACATATTCAGGAAATATAAAAGCATTTGTCATGTACATCATTGCAGCAGATGATCATCCTACTCAAAGGATGATAATTTCAGCAGAGAGTTATCAGTCTACCATCAGACGATCGTCTGTTCTATGTACCAAAATGTATTTATAAAGCTGAGCATGGGAATGCCCGCCTCAACTAGATCATGAAAACAGAATGAAAAATAATGTATTGTATTGTATTGTATTACAGGGCACCTCTCAGCACTTGAATGAACTTCGGACCCTCTGGATAAAGCATTTCACCCGATAAACGGCCTCATACTTTAGGGGGCAACTGTTATAGACATTTTTGTGCCTCGCAGAATGGAGCATGAAATGTCGATAATTACAGGGATCCAAAGTCCCTAAACATGTTGTTCTTACCCCTAGAGGAACAAGGTCAGCAAACCACAGCACTTCCTATCAGTTCTCCACCTGAAAACACTCAAAAACAGGCTATTTTTGGATCATGTCAACTGCTCCACTGAGCATCTGCGCTGAATGTCAACTGCTCCTCCTTGTACCTGCGCTGAAAGTCAAAACCAATGAAGGCTACCTGCGCTGGGCGAGATTGGCCAAGTGGCACAGTCATTCTGCAAGGTGTCAACTGCCCAGGAAGCTTCCAAACTGACACTTGGTTCAAGGAATTCGCCCTATGATGAGTAAGAGGTACTTGATCTCCATGTGTAAGCAAGGATCTCCAAGTGGACTTAAGAACTGAAGATTAATTGAAGAGGGAAAGGACACAAGGCAGCTTTATGTCAGTCTCAAGCTGACTCATCCTTTCTTCTTCTATCCTATATATAGAGCTCTTATATGAGATCTAAGGAGGCTGGAATTTTGTGCAAAGTAAGGAAGTGTTGTTGTTTTATAGTTAGAGCTATTGGGTGATTGCTTTTATAGAGGGGAAGAGGAGATTTCTTGCTGCTGGGGAGGTGCTGCTGGATTGGAGCCATTGATGGTTGTAACCTTCTTAGAACCCTTTTACTTCTATCAATAAAGCTTTGAATGTTCTCCTATATACTTGTATTACATTGATGTATTGTATTTACTTGTATATCTGATTCACTCTAATCCATGCATCAGTTATGAGTACATGTTTCTTGTAGTTTCCCTCTCTTGTTTGTGCAGGATCTTTGTGTAGCTGGGCCGGCAAGAGAACAAGGAGCTGGAAGCAAGGGACGAAGAGAGAAGACAAGATCGACAAAAGCGAAGGATATCGGTTGGTCAATCTTTTCTTCCTTCTCTGTACTTTCATAAAGGAAAATATCAAAGCTTTACTTTCAGTTGTTGCTAAGGAACTATCACCCTTAGAGTAGGGATAGGGTCATTCCGAGTCGGATACTTTTCCCCACAACATCTTCGCACCAAGATCTCCATGCTCGCAAAGTGACTCAAGGGCGAGTCACCATGTCTGTGTTGGGGGCCTGTTGGGAACGGGATCCCCTAAGGACAATTTTGGGGCTAAAAACCCCTTTCTTGGGACAATTTTGCAATAAAGCTGTAAAGTCTCCACATTTTGTGGTCACTGAGCATGAAGGTGTCGAGAGTCATAAAGGGTTCTCCGCCCTTATTTTGTAAAGTGTAAAGTCGGTTGTAAAAGATCCACCCATGGTCCGTGGACCATGGGATTGTATAAAAAGGAGCTAAGTAAGTAAGATCTAAGTAGTTTGTAAACATGTTTGGGAGTCTTGGTAGAGAATTATAAGTGTTTCAGGTCTTAGCATAGGTAGAGGATCTGTAGCTGAGTGCGCAGAGGCCAAGGGTGGAAGTCCGCAACTAAGTGCGTGGACCCCTGCAGCTGTGTGCGTAGGACAAATAGATTCTGTATTAAATGGAAGATATCAATAAAGAGATGTATTCTACAATCTCTGTGTATGTATTTCCTGTTACTGCATCTGGTTATATTGCGTTTTGGGTTTAATTTACAATGTTTATGTGATGCGCGAATATATGTGATTATATTGGTTAATTGAACGCAAGTAAGAATATCAGTTTACATGGCACTAACTATGATTTTTTAGTAAGATAAGTAAAACACTTAAGATAACTTGGGAATCTATACAATAAACTGTCATAGGAGCGCGAAAGTACTTGGATTGCAGGTTAAGGTTGCGCGAAGGTCAATTGTACACCTTTGCAAAGGTATTGAAGGGCAGAACAAAGGGGTAGACTAACATAGCCCTAAAGCTTAGTGACCTGCATGAAAGTAGGAACAGCGGGTATAGACCGACATCACGACCATCTCAGGGTGTGGAAACTTGGTTCCAGCATCCCCCCATACTACTTCGAGTGAGACTTCGGTCTGCACTATGCTGGATGATGCTGAAAGGGCCAGTAGTGTAGGGATTTGTTTGGCTAACTAATGTTGAACCTAGGTCAGGCCCCACAAAGCCAATAGTATGTGTCGGTAATCTCAACCTCCACCCCTCTAATGTAATAATGGAAGCTAGATCCATAAAGGGTTTATTGCAAACTATGTATGGATGATGAACTAGGGGATCATCCTCTTGCATTTGATGATGCAACACAGTAAGTGGGTCTGTACTCTTAGTAATAAGTATAATTTTGGATTTTGGATCATTTAATCATCTACGAGAATTAACATAGACAGGGTTTTCTTGCTAAAATGTCATTTATGTGTCTCATTCTCTTTTTCTTGCAAGATGCATTATTAACTTATTTATAACAAAAAATGTGTACATACTTAATATATATCTATATCTATATCTATATATATATATATATATATATATATATATATATATATATATATATATATATATATATATATATATATATATATATATATATATATATATATATATATATATATATATACATATATATACATATATATATATGGTGTTTTTCCCAACGTTTCCATTTTGGGGAGGCCACGTTTCCATCTATACACGTTTCAGAAACTTCCAAATGTGTTGCATGCATATATTGACTCCTTTAATTTTGAAGGGATGGAATTCAATGAGGCATTAAATGCCTTCTTACAAGGCTTTAGATTCCCTAGAGAAGCACATAAATTTGTTTTTATGAAAGAAAAATTAGCAGAGCATTATTGTAAGTGCAACCTAAAGGTTTTCACTAGTGTAGACATAGTTTATGTGCTTGCATATTTTGCGATCATGTTCAACACTAATGCACATAATCCAATGGTGAAGAATAAGGTATTCCTTTTTCATCTGTGCAATTAGTTGGAAGTTCTCATGGATCATCATATTTCAAATTATTTTGGGATCATCCTTTGTCCAACTGCCTCTTTCCTAACTTGCAGTGTTATTGCAAATGTCAAAGGAAGATTTCATAGGGAATAACCGAGGTATATATGATGGAAAAGATTTACCAGATGACTATATGGGATCCTTGTATGATCATATTGTGAAAAATGAAATCAAGATGAAGATGATAATTTGATGCCACAAAATAAACTTCCCATAAATGCAAATAGAATCTTAGATCTAGATAGTATACTAAATATTTAAATTTGTAATAGGGGGAAGAAAAATCTCTCGAAATGAGTGCTGCACTTCTCATCTACTTCACCTGGTAATGGGCCCCCCTCGGATAGTTGGTTTCTAGGGCAAATCATTAGACCCACATCTATGAGCACTTATGTAAGTCATGGGCTCTCTTTTATGCATATTAGTGGTGATAGTCCCCTAATCTTGCACTGATCTAGGGGCAAGGGGCGTAATTTGAATGATCTGTCTCTGGAACATAGTCAAAAGATATTATTTTCAAGAAAAATATTGAAATGAATAGTTGTTGGTAAACCATTGATTTTTCAAAAATGGGAATGAATTTCTTGTTCCAGTGAGCATTCTTTATCTTATCTCTGATTCCATGTTGGCCTTGCATTTCTAGGTAGTTCCACAACATTGTTAGGCTTGGTGAAAGTCAACAGGATCTTGATGAGTGAATCCTGACTTAAATTGCCTTGAATAGTTTCATGAATCCTGACAAAAAGTATACAACATATATTTTGATTTCTATAAGACATAAATTAACAAAGTACTCAAAAAAAAGTAAAATCATGTGTTTTCAATCTTGACATATAACCCCAAGATTTAGCTACATATGATCAAATTTTTTCTCATTGTTTGTTTTGATTCCAAAATCAATAACTTGAACACCTTTATGTGACTCATAATTTATTTCCTACCAATGGCACTTGTGATTGTGAGCAATGACAAAGACTAATTGGTACAACTGTGATGTCATGAGCAGGAAATCAACCGTGAAACTTCTTAGAAGATTATAGTCTATAAAGACAGTTTTTGCCCCCCACTAATTATAAAATGTTATAGCATGAGAAACAAGAACTCTTTCTTGAAAATTCAACATGGAAACAAACTTTAGAGAAAATTGATATTGTTCACACCACCATAAATGGTAAACCCGATCCAATTGTGGTTCCTAGTTCTGGAATGCTTGTCTATAAAATACTCTGTGCTCTTCATGGTTGCAGGTGACATACTGGCTAGATGCAACATGTGTTCGAATGAAGCTCGATTATTTATCCAAGTCATGCGCAAGTCTTAACCTCATCATATATTTGAAACCCAACATTGTAGACACATGACTAACATTAGACACAATAAGTGAAAGCTCCACAGATTAGAATACAATTTATAGAAATGGAAATCTGATATTGAATATTCCCTTTATCCTAGTCATGACACATTATTCTTCATATTCATAAATCTAGGATTATTCTTGATATGAAAACTAAGAGGGCTATTGTGATTGAGCATACACAATATTTTATCATGAGGTGATTGATATGCACTGATCAACATATTTGGAGAAGAGAAATCTTAGAGCTAGAGGGAAGGCTTCAGAAAGGGCCACCAAGCCATTGACCACATTTTCACTTTACAAGCTATCATTGAAGAAGCTAGAAAAAAAACAATGCCAAGCCTTTTCCTTTGTTGTTGTTGTTTTCTTTTTTACTCTCGGTTTTAATGGATGGTCAAGATTGCTTGGAAATTGGAAGAAAAGAAAAGGAGAGAGATACTAAAATTTAGTATTGTGCTTCTTAGAGAACCCATTCTATTTGAAATAAATGTCTCTTGACAAAATGATAGTCATGTTTAGCTTAGAGCAATTCCTTTTTGTGGCCACATCTTATCACTTTTTCTCTCCAAACATTTCGGGTTGATTAATTTTCTCAGCAAAAATTACCATGAAAATCTAAAATTCTTATCTCTTTGGTTAAAATTTCCTACTGTGGTATGAGTTGTTTTGAAGAAATTGTAAAACTATGGTTTTGTGTATATAGATCTGGTGCTCTAATGTATAAATTTTATGATGCAAAAAAAATGTGCAATATGTCTTGATGCAATGAAACCAAGCCATGGTCATGCCTTATTTACTGCAGAGTGTTCCCACACTTTCCACTTTGCTTGCAGTGTTTCCAATGTGAAGCATGGAAATAGGGTATTTCCATTTTGTTGAGCCAAGTGGAAAGAAGTTCACTTACAAGGGATTTATTCAGAACCACTGTGTTGCAGAGCACGAATAAGTTCTTTGAATTGGCCACAAAAGCAAGATCATTGGACGACAATTTTACCCCATCTTCCACTTGCTCATCCTCCACATCCTGAAGCTACAAGTGTTACAAAGCCTGCTGTTTTTGCTGATGATGAGCCATTGGAGTATCAGTCAAGTGCAGATAATGGGTCAGGAAGGGAAAATGGGAATGAAACTACTTTGGTTGAAATTGAGATAGAAGTAGGAAATTCACAGGCTACAAATTTAAGAGGAAAATTGGCACAAGGAAGTGGAGGGCTTCAAGGCAAAGAAGTTGATAGTACATCTGTATAGTTAAAAATGTTTCCTAAGTTTTCTGCAATTCCATGCTTAGTTTCGTCAAAAGTTCAGTGTCCTAGTACATCTAAAAGCTCCATGCTCTAGTGCAAGACAACAAAAAATCCAAAGAACTTGGAATACTGGAAATCCATCCCAAATCCCTGATATACCCATAGATCGAGTCCCTATTGATCTTGTAATTGTTCTTGATGCTAGTGGAAGCATGGAAGGCATAAAACTGGCACTATTAAAGCATGCTATGGGCTTTGTGATTCATAATCTTGGCCCCATGGACCACCATTTAGTCATTGCCTTCTCATCAACTGCTAGGTGTTTGTTTCCCCTACGACGTATGTCTGAGGGGGGTCGATAGTTTTCTTTGCAAGTAGTGAATGGCCTAGTGTCCATCGGTGGAACCAGCATTGCTGAAGGATTAAAAAGGGTGCCAAAGTGCTGGAAGACTAGCATGAGCAAAATCCTAACTATAGTATCATTTTACTCTCAAATGGGCAGGACAGTTACAATGTGGGAAACCATATACAGGTTTCCATTTTGTCAAATTCTAGGAGGGTTTTTGATTATCAGTCCTTGTTGCCAAGATTAATAAGGCAACCTGCAGAGTAGCATAACATACAAATCCATGTACACACTTTTGGATTTGGGATGGATCATGATTCGACATCCATGCACTCCATATCAGAGACTTCTGGTGGCACATTTTCCTTCATTGAGATAGAAATTATCATTCAAGAATATTTTGCACAATGCATTGGTGGTTCACTCAGTGTGGTGATTCAAAATATCCAGGTTATTATCACATGTGCTAGTTCAGGAGTGAAATTGAGTGCCATAAAATCATGAAATTATGTAGGAAATATTCTAGATGATCAGCGGAAGGGATTGTAAAGATTGGAGACTTGTATGCAAAGGAGGAGAGGGACTTCTTGGTTCATGTTAAGATTCCTCTATTTAGAAAACTTGAGGAGAGAACTACTGTTATTGAAATGAAAATGTTAATGGTTATTTCTTCTTGCAGGGATCCTATTTCACACGAAACAATTCAGACACTAGTGACAAAACTATCTATTCGATGTCTTGAATATGTTAGCAACAATGAACAGGTTGTCTGTCTTGAGGTTGATGAGAAAAGAAACAAATTGTGCACTGTAGAATACATAGTAGAGCCTAGGGCACTGGCAGACATGGGTTATTTGACAAGTGCCCAACTTGTATTGGGGATCAGGAGAAGGGATTTGCAAGCATCCCAAGGCTTTATGGATCAGTTAGCAGCTGATTTTGTAAACTCGGTGGCTACTCTGACCTTATTCTAAGCGTTGAGGTGCTTAAACAAGGTTGCACACTTTTCCCCATCTTAATCAGGATTTACATTGAATCATGAGCCTGACTAGTTTCTAAAGGAGATGACACATGCCAATGAAGGGTGCATTTTACATCATGGTCTAATTACTTATTTTCATTGACTGATTTGGTCTTAATTACTTCCTATCTTGAGAGTCTTATGTCACAACTTGATTCATTGGCTTTCCCTTCGAAATTTGGGGTTGTTAATCTTAGTAAGGTTAGGAATACACTTTTTAGTGCAACCAAACATACTATGTCTTGGTTGCATTTCTCCAATAGAGGAGAACCAGTTAAGATCACCCCTACCTATTCTTATTAATTTATTTAGGTGTCCAGTTTTCAAGGCCACCTTTCAATTTGGGACCGGCTTCCCAAATGCGGCTATGCAAGGGATACACTTCCTTAGCTATTTTGGAAAATAAATTATTCCAATTTCATTTTCAAGACATACTTTAATGATGGCACTCTTTCACTATCTTGTTAGACCAATAGATCAAAGATATAATTAGCTCGAACTTGGGTGAGGCCAATTGAACACTTATTGAGAGATGATCATATGATGAATCAACCATCATGCACCACCATATTATTATATGTAAGAACATAGTCCCACATGCCATTATACAAGTTGATTTAGACCCCACACACTTCAACTAGAGACTTTGTTCAACTTACCTCTTACCTATAAAATCTTTGTAGTCTTGGTGATTTGGCCTTTGGAGAGGATAGGTACCCCTATATGGATCTTTTCTCTTCCAAGGAGATTGCTTCACATCCTTCTCAAAGCACATTGAGGAAAGAATGTTGTTATTTTAAAATTTTTGAGGTATCTACATTGTTGTAGTCTATAGTATTTTCACTGATCATCTTCCTCCCTACATGTCCTCTTTGAATCCCCCCCGTCTGCCTCCTTTGATGGTGGAACTCAATTGTGCAGTGGACAATATCTATAGGTAGTTAATTTAGGAAAAATGGACCTCCTTGTGCCACCCCCCCACTGAACAACCCTCTCATCCACTCAATCCTAAGTTGGGCTTCAAGGTTAATACCTTCATAAGAATCTTAGAGGTCATTCATATTCGACCAACATACCCACAATAGCATTGGTCTCATGAATTTAGAGATGAATTGGAAAATGAACAGGGAGAATTTACAAGAGTCCTAAAAGAAGCCTCTGATAGGTTGAGATAGTAGCCTGACTATTTAGTATGCACAAAAGACAATATGGAAGGATATTACAAAGCAAATCTAGGCTATAAATCAAAATGCTTTCCATCCTCATGATGTTGGAAGTGGAACCTTACGCTCCAAAAATAAAAATTTTCCTCTAGACGATCCTAGACTAATTTGGGATTACCTACAGAACGGGTCTTGACAAGGACCTGGTGTTTACTGTTCTTGTCCCTTTGGTGTTGCATATCATAGAATGATCATTGGTATTATCTCAGCAAGCTGGACCAAAAGTGGATGGTTAGTTGGAGGTTTAAAAGGCAGTGGAGTAGTGACTCGACACTCATCGGAGGGTTCCAAAGCCTAAATATAGTCTAAATCAGAGTTGCCTGAAGCGGGACCTATTCGGTTGAGCATCAAGGAGGGTTTCCAAGTTGCAGGGATTTGATTCTTGTCTCTGGATCCAAAGGAAACCATTGAGTTTGTCTTCCATTAAATCTGTGGAGAAGAAGTCATGTATAGGCTGGAAAAGACACTCCCTACAATTCATGATTGCCAACAATTCAAATCCTCCAATAAAAGGATGTAGTCTAGCAGGAGAAGACATATTGTGGTGAAGCCAACTCTGTAATAGGTTCAGAATTGACTTCTTAGACAGTGGAAAGCCCATGAATTGTAGGAAACATAACTAATTTAAGTTCTGACTCTTAGCTAGAGTAACTAATATTGTGTAATTTGGATTTACTTTGTGGTTTATAATTCTCATCAGTGAGGAACTGAAGTTGTTTGAATTGAATTTCATGTTATGACTCTGGGTTTTTATGATATTGAGTAGTGTATTGCCAAAAATTGTTGCACTGTTGTTTATTATTCCAGATACCTTTTTTCACTGTAATCACTGAAGGCAGTAGCAATTCAGAATTATAATTTACCCACTGTAATAGAAAAAGAAAGGTTAATTATCAAGAAATTCTAGGGTGAATTATCATAACACTGTATAGTAGTATCAGTGGTAGGGGTGCACTGTTGGATTTATTGTGTTAATATGTTGTACAAGAAGGAGAAATTTTGTTGAAAAGTAGGGAAAAATTACCCTAGCACATTACATAGAGGTAAAAAATTGAAATTTAAAATATGAAACCTGGAGGCCTGCAACATAAACTAGCTTAGATTATTTTGTGCTAGTATTCATGTAGATGGGGTTTCTTTTTATTAGCTTAATGTTGTTTTGTGCTAGTATTAATATAGATGGGGTTTCTTTGTATTAGCTTAATGTAAATATATAGAGATGTCTTTGAATTTCTATTTGTTTCTTTCTTTCTTGATGCTCCATAAGTTGCCTAAAGTCTTGATAGCTGTTTAGTTTTCCTTTTAACACTTATAAGTGATTTTATGCAATGGAATTCATGTTTTTCAAACATAGATACTAATATGAAGATCTTGTAATTTATTCAGGATATGAGAAGATGGCCTCTTCTTTAGGAAATGTGACAACAATTTCCATGTCTACCTCATTGGGCAACATTTGAAAGGAGAGGAAGTTGGGTGCAGTGTTTAATAATTATGGAATATAATTGTCTTCTTTTTCATTTTCTTTGCCCATTTCTTTCAATCACTTAAGAAAAATATGGAATTTGAGATTACACACCAGAGAGCATGTAGTTAATACAAGAGCCATGGAAAAGGAGTTGTACTTCAACTGGGATGGCTCATGACAAAAACTGCAGGTCAGAGAAAAATGCATGTTTAAAGGAAGGTCACCTGCACGTAAAACTTCATTGTGGATGATATTTCCTTTTCCACTTATATTTGATGTTAATGTGTGGTTTTAATTTTTCGTGGAGGGTTGTTTTGGCATATAATCCTACATTCAGTTGCACTCTTATTGAAATCCCATTCTAATTGTCTTGCAGGCAAGTGTGAACAAACTTGTTGATCTTGTTGGAGTCACCCTTGGACCGAAGGGCATAAATGTTGTTTTGGAGAGAAAGTATGGTTCTCCGAAAATAGTAAACAATGGCATGACAGTAGCTAAGTAGGTAATTTGTAGATGTGTGTTCTGGTTTTCTTTTTAATGTTGTATTAGTTTCCCCTTCCTAAATGTCTTAGATCTGGTAGGAAAAATTTGCAAACTAAAAGGTCAAAGACAATATATTTTTTACTCAGTGGTCTACTTGGCTTGTGGACTAGTCACATGAGAGTAATGAATAAATATTTTCACAACTGAAAACAAAGAGTTGTGGCTGAGTCAAGTTCTATTGTAATGGACAGTCTAATGAAATGTATTTCAATGCCATGGTTTCATCTTTTTGACAAGTTGAGTTAGAGGACCCAGTTGAAAATATTGGGGCCAAGTTGGTAAGACAAGCTACAACAAAGACAAATAATTTAGTTGGGGATGGAACTACCACATCTGTTGTTCTTTCATAGGGTTTGATAAGTGAAGGTGTATAGGTAACCTTTTTCCATTAGTATTGGTTTAAGACCTACTCATTTTTGTAGGGTTTTATGGTGATTTTTTCTTTAGTTTTAGTTTGCTATTTAATAAGTTTAAGATGGTATTTGAATGAAAAAAATTTCATCAGGTATTTGAAAATTTTGATCCTTTTATCAATTGTTATGCGCTTGTTAGGAAGGACCCAACAAACAAATATTGCATCCTAAATTTCTGAATGATAATTTGAAATGAAACATTTTTGTTTAAGCTGTTGCAGTAGGTGCAAATCCCATTCAAATTAATAGGGGCATTGGCATGACAGCAAAGGCCTTTCTTTCAGAACTCAAAAATCTATCAAAGGAGGTAAATCCTCATATTTTGAATCGGTTGGTTTTCTATTTTTCTCATCATTTGGTGTTGCATCTAATTGAATGAATTAGTTGCCTAATGTATTTTCGGTTGCAAAATATTTGTTCATTTTTCATACAATATTTATCTTTAGGAATACAATGTTTGGTTGTGTGGTTTTGTTAGATATTTAATAGTTGTAGACTTGTAGTTGTTTAGTCTTATGGTTGAGGTGCACTTTTATTATGGAAATAGTTGATGCAACATTATCATTTAATCCTTACTCTAGGGTATGTTGAGGAGTTTCTTGTGAAACATTTGTATTTTTGGAAATTTTGTTATGTGTGAATGGTTACACATGTTAACACTTTGTAATCTGTATTATTTTCTAGGTTGAAGACAATGAATTAGTAGATGTTGCTTCAATGAGTGTTATGAATAACTATGAAATAGGAAAAATGATAGTAGAGGCTATGAGAAAAGTTGGAAGGAAAGGTGTTGTGACACTTGAAGAGGGAAAAAGTGCATAAAATAATATGTATGTTGTGGAGGGAATGCAATTTGATCATGGTTATATTTCTCCACACTTTGTGACAGACAGTGAGAAGATGTTCGTGGAGTATGAGAATTGGAAGGTAATTGATGCAAAAGAAGTTTCTTCTTGTTTCTTTGTTGTGTTGTTATTCATTTGTTTTCTTCGTAATGTGAGAGAGAATAATTGAAAATCACACTCTTTTTTAAATAAAACCCTCAATCTTTCATCACCATACACACTTGGCATAAATGTAGGTGGAACTTTGATGTTTTGCTAGAACGTGGCATAAATGTAGGTGGAACTTTGGTGTTTTGTAAGGTTCCATCTAGGTAGAAACCCTGTTATATCAAGGTTCCAAGAAATTCTGTTTGGTTCTTAACCCTTGCTCTCATGAAACTGTGAAATGATTTCCTAGTCACTTCCATCTTACCAGTATGCATATCATACACCCTCGAGGTTGATTTTGGGTTGTGTTGGTTTGTATGAAATTGTATATTTTGTGCCCTAAGTATTTTTTTTGGTTTGTTTATTAAATTGAGAGTGTTGATTTAATGATTAAAAGAAAGATGAACATTGCTAAGCATAGGTTATGCTAAATATCTATTTGTTCATGTTTTCTTTTTCATTCTACTTATCAAGGACTGGAATTGAATCATTATTTATTGTAAATTACAACTTCTATTGGTTGATAAGAAGATCATGAATGCAAGAGACATGATCACAATATTAGAAGATTCCATCCGTGGGAGGTATCCCATTTTGATCATTGTGGAGGACATTGAACAAGAAGCTTTAGCTACTGTTATTGTCAACAAACTATAGGGTGCATTGAAGGTTGGTGCTTTGAAAGCTCATGGATTTGGAGAGAGGAAAATCCAATACTTGGATGGCATTGTCATATTGATGGGAGGTACTTTTTTATTTGAGCTACATTACTGAGATAACACATTATGACATTCTTTTTGTTTGATTTTTATCCTTTCTTATGGGGATGACACATTTCTTTAAAGGGTTCTACCTCAATGGAAGAGCACCTACTCTACAAGCACGAGATTACTGGTTCTATTCCATCACTCCCTAACATGATTTAGTCATTGAAGAAACAAAAGGATTCACATTTTATATATATTTTTTCTAAAGATAATTTTTTTATTGTCTCTAGAGAGACAATAACTGGGATTAAAGACATATTGTCCCTATATGTCTCTATCTTGTTTCTATAAAGACAATATGTCTTTAATCATAGTTATTGTCTCTTGAGAGACAAAAATGAATTCTATATTGTCTTTATAAAGACAAAATTTTAAGACAATATTTTGAGACACCTGCTTAAAGACAATATTTAAGACAATTTACAAGCCTTTTTTGTCTCAAGTTAAAATAATTTACTTATAAACCATATTAAATATTGTCTTAAAACCTCCTTCTGTAATAATGAGAATTATATAGATATATATATATATACACTAAGCTACATGACTCCCAACTCTCAACAAAATTTGTGTTACCTCATTCATACACAAAAAGGCAAACAGCGACCTCCTTACTCAGGGACTAATCATATAAAGCAGTTGAATACTAGTGTTAGAATATTTAGATTTATTTCTATTTTTCCAACCGTATCTAGCACAAGTCGCAAAACATTCGATGCATTCCAAGCCGACACAAGTTCTCATAAAGGAGCCTACTACAGTGTACTAAAGCACTCTGCTGAACAGTGCTTTGTAGTGGATGTGGACTTAATGTTGGAAGTACTACACACCTACATGCAGATTCTTAGTTAGAGCATCAGACTACATGCAAGATTCCTTCTGCATGATTTACTCCTTGATTTGCTCCTTCTTTAACTCTGCAACTAGTTAGTTCTTCTGCATGATTTACTCCCTAATTTTCTCCTTCTTTAACTCCGTAACTGGTTAGTTCTTCTGCATGATTTACTCCTTGATTTTCTCCTTCTTTCACTCTGCAACTAGCTAGCTCTCTCCGGAACTTGTTGTAGGTATTGAGTCTTCTCATTGATCACCACTATGCTACATTACCTTGGGATCTTCACCCAGTAATGCTATATCATGAGCATTGTAACCTATTTTCTAATGAATCATTCTTTTGTTCTTTTGATTTTGTTTTAGGGTTTTTGCTCTACAAAGCTGTGTGTTCAACCTTTACTAGCTAGATTCATTTGTGCAAGTTTTCTAACACATTTACATGGTATCAAAGCCCACAGGTTGCTAGATAAAAGGTGCACCAGTACTTTATTTTGCAGGTATTACAACTTGGAGATCGAAGATCGACAGAATAATGGAGTTTCCAAAAGCATCAATCCTAACATCATACAACTATCACGAATGGAAGGAACAAATGGCTTGATACCTTCGTCAAAAAGGGTTGTATAGGATTACCATGGTTGTAGAAGTGGAACCCACTTCAGCCATAGAGAAATACAAGTACCTCAACTGTATGGATGAGGCCCACGGATCCATATGCATGTGCATCTCTCCAGAGTTGCAGTTTCATCTATCTGCCTGCAATACTGCCAATGAGATTTGGAAAAAGGTTGAAGAACTCTACGGGAAATAGGATGAGATGAAACGACATCTTCTCAAAGTGGAGATGCTGTCATTGGATCCATGGAAGTATTATAGAATTCAAGACTTCTTCAGCAAATATAATGATCTATTGCTGCAACTCAAGGGTTGTGGAATTGACAAATCCAAGGAGGAGAGTCTCCTAGTTCTCTCTATTATGTCAAAGACCGGACCAGAATACTCCATATTTGTGTCTACATTTCATTTAGTAAGGCTAGAAATAGGTAAATCTTACACTATGCCTTCTCTCAAAGAGTTCATGGAGTCCCTTACTTTTGAGCAAGATATACTCATTGGCAAGGGGAAAATAAAACCTCCAAAAGCGCATGCACTTGCTGTGCATGATGGCATCCACAATAAAAATCACAGATCTGATTCAAATCAGAAAAATCAGCAGCAAAAAGTCAAGGGAAAAGCACATTCGCATCCAAAGAAAGAAGGGTACACCAAGCCCTTCAATGACTCCTCCGGCTAAAGAAATGAGAAAGGGAAGAAAGGAAATAGATGCACCTACTATCAAAGAGGATTCAATCCGAAATCCTCTTGCATGAAGAAAAAAAATTACCAAATGGTAGAAATCCTTTAGAAGCACAACCTTGGGGACCACATGCCTCAGAGCACCAAGAAGAAAACTGAGGATCCACCACATGGTAAAGGTAACAATTTTCATGCTTTAGTTGCAACTAATTCTTCCCCTGATGCATGGATTATAGATTCTGGTGCATCACATCATATGGCTACTGCAAAGGAAGTCTATTCCTCTTTGGATGCATGCAAACGACCTCCCATACTCATGGGAGATGACTCACCTATTGAGGTCACCGGAAAAGGTAGAGTGGAACTTTTACATGGAAGCTTTGAAGATATGCTTCATGTTCCAAAACTTTCGGTAAACCTGCTTTCAGTTTATTAGATCACTCATTCCAGAACTGGAAAGAGAGTGGAATTCACTCCAAATGTAGTGAACATATATGACCTACATAGCAGCTCCAAAATTGCAACCGGTGAGGTAAACAATGGAGCTAGACTGTATACATTTTCTGAGTTTATTGAATCTGAATCCTCCTTATTGCTTACACATGCTGATGATAGTAGTAGGCTTTGGCACAAGAGGCTTGGTGACTTAAATTACAGGTATATGCAACAACTAAGTAAGCATGAGATGGTAGAAGGCTTTCCAAAGATCAGTTTCTCCAATGGAGTTTGTGAAGGGTGTGTCCTTGGCAAACATCCTAGAGAAAAGTTTGACACTGGCAAGACTCATAGAGCATCATCTCCTCTAGATTTGATCCATAGTGATCTCATGGGGCCTTTTCCTCATCCTTCCATCAACAAAGCAAGGCATGTGATTACATTTATTAATGATTTCTCATGATATACTTGGGTGTATCTTCTCAGGAACAAATCTGAAGTTTTTGCGCACTTTGAAGATTTCAAAGCACTAGTTGAGACACAATCAGAGAGAAAGATCAAAGCCCTCCTTACAAACAATGGGGGGGAATATGTGAACACAACACTTCAAAACCTTTGCCTTGAGTCTCGCAAACAGTTGTAGTACACAGTTCCATACACTCCGCAGCAGAACTAAGTTGTTGAGAGAAAGAATCGATCTCTCAAAGAGATGGCTTCCTGCATGTTGCATGCTAAGTCACTGCCTCATAAGCTATGGGCTAAAGCACTTAATTGTGCTAACTACATGTAGAACAGATCTCCTCATAGGTCTGTCAAGGATCAGACCCCCTTTGAGGCTTGTGTTTTTGGCTCCCAAGCATGGGCTAGGATCCCCTCTGAAAAGAGGAAAGCTCTTGATCCACAGAGCATTGAGTGCATCTTTGTTGGATACCCTGTTGGTGTGAAGGGATACCAACTCCTGATTTCCTCTATGGACAAACTCTTCATTAAGCGAAGTGTCAAATTTGAGGAAAGTCTCTCGCATGCACCTCAATTGCTGCATGCAGACACCTTTTATCTACCTCATGTTTGAGACAATGACTCAGTACACTCAGATGCAAATACAGAGCATGCAGATGCCGCGGTAGAGCATGTAGATGTAGAGACAGAGTCTTCAGATACAAATCCAGTGCATGCATATGATGATCCACATCCAAGCCCAGATTGGGCTTCCAGCAGTGAATCAAATTCCCTGTCATAAATCAGAGAACAAGGAGCTTACGTGAGATATATGCACAAGACCACCTAGCTGCTAGAAATGCTCTTGTGGGGGGTAATTCTGATATGCAGAGGACTAGCTCAGAGTTTATTGAGCCTCCTCTTGTCCTCACTGCCATCGAACCATCGCCGTCCTGGAATTGTCATTTGGTTCAGTCTTCTAATCCATAGTCTTATGCTGAGGCTGCTGGGCATCCATCCTAGGAGTCCGACAGAGAACCAGACCTGGGATCTAGTCCCCCTTCATTTAGGAAGGAAACTTGTCCGATGCAAATGGGTCTAAAGGGCCAAGAGTGTTGTAGATGGGCAAATCACCAGATGGAAAGCAAGGCTAAAGGCTTCCAACAAGTGCATGGCATTGATTATGACAAGACCTTTGCTCCAGTAGCAAAGATAGATTCCATATGCCTTACACTTGCCATTGCAGCTACCCAGGGATGGGAAGTACATCAGATGGATGTGAAGAATGCCTTTCTTCATGGAGACCTATCAGAGGAGATTTACATGGAGCAGCCACATGGTTTCATTCAGGATTGATCTTTGGTGTGCAGACTGAAGAAATCTCTCTATGGCCTTAAGCAATCCCCGAGAGCTTGGTATGAGAAGATGGATTCTTTTCTCTTATCACAAAACTTCGAAATATGTAAGTCTAATCCGAATGTTTACATGCTTAGGACACGTGATTCTCTTCTTATCTTAGTTTTGTATGTGGATGATCTCCTGATCACCAACAGCTCGGTTTCAGCCATTGCTGCAATCAAGAGGGCCTTGCATGATAGATTCTTGAGGATAGACATGGGTCCATTACACTTCTTTCTTGGTCTTGAGATCAGCCAGGATGCCACAGGCATCAAACTCTCTCAGGATACGTATGCACGAGATCTCCTCGAGAGATTTCACATGACTGACTGCATGCCAGCACCAACTCCTTTTCTGTCTGGGGTCCACCTTGAGGATGGAGGTGACACTCCATTAGTTGACAACACTCTCTACCGACAGCTAGTGGGGAGCTTATTGTACCTCACCCACTCCAGACCAGATCTCTCATATGCAGTAGGGGTAGTTTCCAGATACATGCAAGAGCCGCATGAGCGACATTGGAATGTTGCCAAGCACATCCTTCGATATTTGCAGGGCACCATCACCTTTAGGATTCACTATGCAGTAGGCACTGCATTGAATCTCCTTGGCTTCACTGATTCTGATTGCGTGGACGACAGTATTGATCGCAAGTCCACCTCTAGATATTCACTCAGTCTAGGGTCTAGCCATATCTATTGGTCGAGCAAGAAGCAGGATGTTATTGCTCTCTCTTTAGTTGAGGCCGAGTATAGAGGAGTAGTCAACATCACCATTTAGGCTCTGTGGCTACAAAACTTCCTCACTGAGTTGGGCATCCAGTTCCACCAGCCCATTGTCATCTAGTGTGACAACTAGAGCACTCTCAAATTTTGTAGGGATCCAGTACAGCAGCAGTGGACAAAGCACATAGAGATACATATGCACTACATCAAAGAATTAGTACATGATCGGGTCATTGATTTGCAATTCTGTCCTTCAGTAGAACAAACATCAGACATCTTCACTAAGACATTCACTAAGAAGAAGTTTCGCTCTTTGCGCATCTTCAAAGATGTGCAGAGAAGCGTGACTCATTAGTAATCTACTACGGGCATGATTCAAGTTGCTACATACTTGAATCCATATAAATTTGCTACAGGTGTGATAAACATTTAATTTATCCTATATGTCGATTTACTATATTGGATATTTTAGTTTCACTTTGGTGCGTCTCTCCTCCAAAATTTGTAGATACCCAGTTATCCAATCTTGAGCTTTAAGTAAATATTTATCTAGACATTATATAAAAACAATAGTTTGAATGAGTGAATCATTAAATTGTGAACTTATTACCATGAACCTTTCTCACCAATCCATTTTCTCACATATAAGGTTTAATTGGTAAACCTTCGTTAGATAATGCAATTATATGAATTCATATTTGATATAATTGTAGATTCTCAATGTACCATCACAATACCATTACCATTTGCAACATGAGGATTTGCGATAGTAAATTAAATATTCCCATCCCCATCTAATGCAAGTAAATTTACCCTTCAAATGAAGTGGGTCACCAACCTCATGAATATGTTTTCTTGTATATAAGGTTTAAGTGATAGACCTTCATAAACTAATGTGGTTGGATGAATCCATATTTGAATTAACTATAGGTACTCTATGTGCCATCACAACACCATTACCAGGTGCAACATGAGGATTTACAATAGTAGGTTGAATATGTCTAGCCCCATCTAATGCAAGTAAATTTACCCTTGAAATGAAGTGGTCCACATCACTAGTCTGAATATGTCCATGCCATGAAAATAAATATTTGATCCATCCTCAAATGTAAGCAATCTATGGAAAAATGTTGCTCAAGCATGGTGACTATCTAATGACATCACATGAGGTCTAAAAGTTAGTCTTTTTGTAGCTGAAAATATAGTAACATAAAGTTTAAAGAAACTCTATTTATGAATCTTGTGCCAAAACATTATCAAGTATGTGTTATTTCATCCTTATCAAATGAAATTCCTCCAACATAATTGAAAAAAATATTTTGAAATTTCCTTTTAGATATGAATACAAGTGTTGTTTCAATTAAAATCCACCATTACTAGGTGCAATATGAGGATTTACAATAGTAGGTTAATATGTCTAGCCCCATCTAATGCAAGTAAATTTACCCTTGAAATGATGTGGTCCACGTCATTAGTCTGAATATGTCCATGCCATGAAAATAAATATTTGATCCATCCTCAAATATAAGCAATCTATGGAAAAATGTTTCTCAAGCATGGTGACTATCTAATGAGATCATCTAAGGTCTAAAAGTTAGTCTTTTTGCAGCTGAAAATGTAGTAACATAAAGTTGAAAGAAACTCTATTTATGAATCCCTTGCCAAAACATTATCATGTGTTATTTCATCCTTATCAAATGAAATTCCTCCAACATAATTGAAGAAAGTATTTTGAAATTCCCTTTTAGATATGAATACAAGTTTTGTTTCCATTAAAATCCTTAAATACTAGAGGTAAACCATGTTCAAGGGTTTTAAGGCCTCAAAATTTTAGATGACATCTAAATAAGTCATAAAGAGCTCCCGTGAACCACCCTAGAAGAGTAGATATATAAAATTTGAGCCCTAGGACACTGTAGGGGCCATATCGTTGTATTTTCCTTAAATTAAGCCAAAAGGTCTGCAAGCTATATCTTTTCAGGAAAGCATTCAAAACATTCTACAAATCAACTTAAAGAGTTCCTTTAAAAGGTTAGAAATATATGAGTGTTTTTTAAACTAATCAACAAATATATTCATCTTTTTAATTCATTTTAGATGAGATGATATATAAAAAAAATAATGAATATCTGTATCACCATTGCATGATCAAAAAAAGTGCTTCTAATAGAAAACTATAAGATAATTTAAATGGAATTTAAATAAGAACTACAATTATCCATATGCAAGAACCAAATCATATTATATCATGCTTTTTAATTCACAATATCTCTAAAGATGTGAACATATATATGCATTAACGAACCATGGAAATGAGTCAATGAACTAATACCTTTGAAAGTGTTTTTGCTCCCTATCACATTCCAAAATATCCTTATGTAGGAATGGATTCTACAAAAACTTCTTTTGTTGTAAGTTATTATGGAGTAGCATATCCTATTTTCTGTTATTTTCTTTAGCTTGTCCATGTTAACTACTTCTTTTGATTTGAGCTCTTATGGAGCAACACCATTGCCTTTTTTCATTCTCGCTATTGGTTCTTGTGCAACAGTAAAAAGGAATTTTATTATTGGTTCTTGTGGAGAAACAATAAGGCTTCTTGATGTTCATGCTTATGTAGAGTCATTAATGCTTAATGTAGCAGCATTAGCATATTTTCATAAGCAACTTGTAGTCCTTCTCTTTTCTTGGATAATTAGGGGATATTGGAATTGACTTGAACTATGGAAATAAAGTAAGATGATATCACGGTTTGGATGGAGTGGCAAAGACTTTGGATTGAAAAAACATTGTGAAGTTATGGTCATGAAGTTAAGGGTGATAATATCCCTCCTTCACTGCCCCAACTAAAGACATTTTTTTTCCCTGGAAAAATAGTAAATGGTAAGGAAGTCAGATAGAAAAACAAAAAAATAGCTTAAGTGACTTTTCAAACGCAAATCTAGAGTATTCAATAAACGTGATAAAGAAATAGAAAGAAGCAACATATTTATATATCAAAATAAGTCCATGAAATCTATAACAAGTATACAATCTTTTGTAGCTAGTTATTTATAACTTCCCATGTAGAGGAGAAAACATATCTAATATGGGATAGTAGCCTTTGTATCGTGGAGAATTTATTCAATTAATATCTTTACTATTGGTTCTTTTGTGTCAATGGTAGGGCCTTTTGAGGTTGACTCTCATGTGGAAACCTTAGTGATGGTAGATTTTGGTTCTTGTATGAAAACCTCAAGGATGATTAGTATTGGTTTTTGTGTAACAACACCATGTTGGGTTGTGTTATACTCTTTCCATGACTAGCCGACGTAGTTAACCGAGGGGTTAGAAGGGGGGTAGAGCCCCCCCTTCATTGCGCCAATTGCGTAGTGGGGGGGGAGGGGTGGTGGGGGTCACAGGGGGTTTGAGGGGTGTAGGTAACCCCACTCTATAGGGTCCAGGGTAGTACCCCGGAAAATTTTGTTTTTGGACCCTATATTAGGTTGGGCAGACCTACCTATGGGTTTTTGCATGATGTTTCGCACATGGTTTTGGACGTGATGGTTTTTGGTCCATGGTTTTGGATGCGAGTGTTTTCGGTCCATGGTTTTGGATGCTTTGGCATGTATACATATGTATTGTAACATTGAAAGGAACATAATGAAAAAATCAAACTAGTAGTCTCGGTTTTGGGATCCAGGGGAAAATCTCTATGTATATGTGTTTTATGTGTTATGCTCTCGCATTGTTTATTTTCTATGTTTTAGAATTCGTATGCAGGTGATTTCTGTACGGGGTTAAAACCTAAATTTGGTATCAAAGATGTTTTTGGCTTTAAGGGGATGCCTTTGTTGTTGAGGCGTTTCACTCGGGCCTATGGTAAACTCTATTCAGTGGGAGATCTGCAAGATCGATTCTAGTGGTGAAAGAAGATGGCCAGCAGTGGAAAGATAGAGATCGAGAAATTTAATGGTCAGAGTTTTGAGTTGTGGAAAATCAAGATGGAGGATCTGTTGGTGGATAAAGATAAATGGATTGCGGTAGATATGGGTATTAAACCAACGGGGGTGTCTGATGAAGAATGGAAGAAGTTGGATCAGAAGGCAAAGAGCACAATATGATTGTGTGTCTCAGATTCAGTATTGTTGAATGTATTAGGGGAAGATATGGCGAAGGCTTTGTGGGACAAGTTAGGGACTTTGTACCAATCTAAGTCTTTGGTGAATAAACTGTTCCTACAGAAAAAGATGTATAACCTGAGGATGAAAGATGGAGACTTGGTGACAGAGAACCTGAACACATTCAATACTGTGGTAAGTCAGTTATTATTTGTTGATATTAAAATTTCAGATGAAGATAAGTGCATCAGTTTGTTGTGTTCTCTACCAGATTCGTGGGATAATCTGGTTATTGCAATATGTAGTAATACAACTGTCTTGCAGTTTGATGAAACAGTCTCATCCTTGTTGACAAAGGAGATGAGATAGAAAAATATGGAGAGCCAAAATGGTGATGCCTTATCTGTACGAGGCTAGTCCCAGAACATAAACAAAAATAAGTCATCGAGTGGGAGATCTAAATCTCCAGGAAAACTTGTAAAGGTGGTGTGCTGGAAATGCAGAAAGGAAGGGCACTACAAAAGGGACGGTAAATCTAAAGCTCCTAATAAAGGAAAGGAATCTGATGATGCTCCTTTTGTAGAGGCGAAAAACACCTCAAATGAAGGTGGGAATGTGTACTTGGCTTCTTCAAGTACACATGTAGATCACGAGGCATGGTTGATTGACTTAGGTGCATCCTTTCACTTCACTCCCCATAGAGAGTGGTTCTCTGAGTATGAGAAATATGACGGTCATGATTTCTTCTTAGGGGATGATAGGAAGGCTAGAATTGTTGGTCGCGGAAAGGTAAAGTTGAAGTTTCAAGGTGGAAGGGTTAGAACACTTCTAGGTGTTCTGCATATTCCTGCATTGCCCAGAAATCTGATTTTTGTAAGTAAGATGGATGGTACAGGTGTAAAAATAGTGTTCAAGAAGGATACCTACGAGATGGTTCGAGGATCACTGGTATTGATGTGGGGAGTTTGGATTGGAACGCTGTGCAAGTTGAAAGGTAGCACTATTGTTGATGGGTGAAACAGCTCTGTGGTCCCTAAAAGTGGAGCAAAAAATCTAGTGATCTCTGGAGAGAATACCATGTTGTGGCATCAAAGGCTTTGACATATTGGAGAGAAGGGCCTTCGAATACTTCATGGTAAAGGTATGGTAGAAGGTATGAGTAATAGCTCTCTGGATTTTGATTTCTGAGAAAATTGTGTATATGGGAAGTAGAATCGAGTGAGTTTCCCCTCTGGTGGTAAGAAGGTGAAACATTATTTAAACTTATGCACAGTGATGTGTTTGGACCTACGAAGGTTCCATCACTGGGCAAGTCTGTGTACTATGTATCATTTATAGATGACTTTTCAAGGAATACATGGATATATTTCCTTAAGAAGAAATCTGAAGTCTTTGACAGGTTTAAAGAATTTAAGGCTTTGGTGCAAAACCAGACAAAGAAGAAGATAAAGGTGTTGAAGACAGATAAGGGTGGAGAGTTTTGTAGTAAGGAATTTGAAGAATTCTGTAATAAGTGTGGTATAGCATGCTAGAAGACTACTCCATACACACCTAAGCAAAATGGAGTTGTAGAAAGAATGAACAAGACGTCGATGGAAAGGGCAAGAAGCATGCTTAGTGGTTCCTGGTTAGGACAGGAATTATGGCTAGAGGCAGTGGACACAGCATGTTACCTGGTCAACAGATCACCTTCATCAGCGTTGGAGGATAAGACTCCACAAGAGGTATGGACTGGTAAGAAACCCTCTCTTTCACATCTGAGGGTATTTGGATGTGATGAATATGTACATGTTCCAAAAGAGAAACAAACCAAGTTGGATAGTAAATCTGAAAAGTTCATCTTTATTAGGTATAAGGATGATTTAAAGGGTTATAAGCTTTGTAACCCAGTAACAAGGAAGGTTGTGTATAGCCGAGATGTGGTGTTCAGAGAGGTAAAAGATGTTATTAAACATGAATTCTAAGGAACCTGAGAATATAGAGTTTGAGCTTAAGGAGGAAGATTCAGACTCTACAACAGAGGAGGAATCAGAAGATGAAGAGCCACAAACTCCAAGTGTGAGAAGATCAGTTCGAGAAAGAAGGAAGCGAGAAAGCTATAGTCCATCTGCTTTCTATTCAAATTTTGCTTTATCTATTACTGATGATGATCCCAGAACTATGAAGAGAGAAGTAGATTCATAGGATGACTAACTCTGGAAAGAGGCCATGGTTGATGAAATGGCATCTTTGCACAAAAATGAGGCATGGCATCTGGTGGAGTTATCGGCTACATGGAAACCCATTGGCAGCGAATGGGTGTTCAAGAAGAAGAAAAATGTAGAAGGAAAGGTGGAGAAATAAAAAGCTTGGTTGGTAGCAAAAGGTTATTCCCAGGTGCCAGGAATTTATTTTAGTGATATTGTTTCTTCTGTTGCCAAGGTAGCTTCTATTAGATTACTTTTATTTGTTGTTGTTGCTTTTTACTTTGAGGTAGAACAGATGGATGTGAAGACATTATTTCTTCATGAGGATATAGAAGAGGAGATCTGCGTGAAGCACCCTGAAGGTTTTGCGGTGAAGGGTAAGAAATAAATGGTATGCAAGTTAAAGAAGTATCTGTATGGGTTAAAACAATCACCAATGATGTGGTACCAGAAATTTGATACATTTATATGAGGACTTGGCTTCACCAGAAGCAAATAAAATCACCATGTGTATTCTAATTTAATTGGTGACCATGTTATTTATCTGGTCTTGTATGTGGATAATATGTTGCTGGTTGGAAATGACAAAGAAATTATCCAGGATTTGAAGACCCAATTGTCCTCCAAATTTGACATGAAAGATCTTGGTGCTCCAAACTATATTTTGGGCATGGAAATTAAAAGATATCGGACAAAGAGGAAGCTCTGGTTAAAACAGAGGAAGTATGTCTAGACAATACTACAGAGGTTTAATATGCAGGATAGTAAACCGGTGAAGGTTATATGCTGAACAGTGTCCCAAGACATAAGAAGAGGAAGACGGCATGTCTTGTGTTCCATATGCAAGTGCAGTTAGTAGCTTGATGTATGCGATGGTCTGTACTAGACCACACATTGCTCATGGAGTGGGAGTATTGAGCAGGTTTATGTCAAAACCAGGGAAGGAGCACTGGACAACAGAGAAGCATGTTTTTTGGTATTTGCGTGGCATTAGTGATTATGGTTTGTGATACCAAGGAAGACCAGGATTAGACAGAGTGTTGGATATTCGTGGCTTTGTTGATGCAAACTAGGCTAGAGATCTGGATCAGAGAAGATCTACAAGTGGGTATGTGTTTAACCTATTTGGAGGTGCAGTCAGTTAGATGAGTAAGAAACAATCTATAGTGACACTATCAACTACTGAGGTAGAATACATGGAAGCCACTCATGCAAGTAAGGAAGTAGTTTGGTTGTAGAGATTATGTTCAAGTATGAGGTTAGTACAGGGAGCTATAAGGATAGACTGTTCAAGAAAAGTGAAATTTTCTTGGTAAAGAACGTTGCATATCATTCAAAGACAAAGCACATTGATGTTCATTATCACTTTGTGAGGGATATAATAGAAGACAAAAATGTGTTGCTGGTAAAGGTAGACACTTTGAAGAATACTATAGATGCATTGACAAAATATGTGAGCTCTGAGAAGTTCTCATGGTGTAGAGAAACAATGGGGGTTGCAGGGCTAGATAAATGACTAAGCTCTCCTGTGGCCCCCTGTGGAAAGAAAACAACAAGTGGGAGAATGTTTGGTTGTGTAATATTCTTTCCATGACTAGCTGACGTAGTTAACCGGGGGGTTAGAAGGGGGTCGTAGCCCCCCCTTCATTGTGTTGATTGTGTAGTAGGGGGTCACAGGGGGTTTGAGGGGTACAGGTAACTAAGTTTTGTTTTTGGACCCTATATTATGTTGGGCGGACCTACCTATGGTTTTGTGCATGATTTTTCGCACATGGTTTTGGATGCGATAGTTTTCGGTCCATGGTTTTCGATGCGATGGTTTTCAGTCCATGGTATTGGATGCTTCGACATGTATAAATATGTATTGTAACATTGAAAGGAACATAATGAAAAAATGAAGCTGGTAGTCCTGATTTTGGGATCCAGGGGAAAATCTCTGTGTATATGTGTTTTATGTGTTATGCTCTCACATTGTTTATTTTTTGTGTTTTAGAATTCGTATGCAAGTAATCTCTGTATGGCGTTAAAACCTACACACCAATATCCTTTATTACCTCTATTGTTTATGTAGCAAGGATGGGTTTGTAAAGCATTATTAAGCATATAAACATACTACAATATTTGTACCACATCGTTAAATGTTTGAAGATGAAAATATTTTTCTTGGACAAGAATAGTTGTAGGAGAGTAGAAAAATATTTGATGAATTGGTAGCACTAGGTTCTTGGAAAATATTTATTCAACAACTACTGAGACTACAAGGTAGCTTAACAATGTAAGTCATTATTTCGTAGGTTAGGATGGTTGGAGCTTAGAGTGTTGGATGTTGCGATAGAGGAAATAATTGGGATGAAGTTATGATGTGATATCAATGGTTACATGAATGATATTCTAAAGAAATTATTGACTTTCAAATTTGACAACATAAGAAAATACACATCTAGTAACTTTAGCAAACAATTACCTTTGACTTGGGAAGAAGAAAATGCATGGGAATGCCATGGTGCTTTAGGTCTTCTTAAAAGGTTATTTTGTAAAAATGGTATTACTAACATAAAAATAGGAATATAAAATTAATATTCAATTAATCTTCAAAGCAATTCTATATTTTTCTTATTCTTCATCCAGCTCAAAAGTTACAATGCTCGTGTTAGTCTACATCTAGAACAATTCTATAACAAGTTCTTCAGAACTTAAACTTCAAACATGGCTTATTTTAAGGGCTCAACGTTACATTATAACACACTTTATTTGTCCACACTTTAATGACCCAACATTACATGCTATCACAATTTATTTATTTAGATCCCTGGGTGACATGCACTTTCCGTAAAAGTTGGACTTCGAAAACCACTCATTGTCTATTATCCCACCTTAACCTATAAGAAACTAACATTTTGCCTATAACACAAAGGCATATTATGGAGATGAAGAATTTTCTCCTCCTATAAACATAAAATATGGTTACAATTAATTCATGTAAATTAGATCTTTGGAAAGATGCATTAAAATATTTTCATTGTTACCTATTAAGGAGTTGTGGCCAACCTAGACTACTTGGCAATGTTCTAATGATAAATTACGTGTTCGATGTCTAATTCGAGTGATTCCAAAGCCAAATTAAATTAGATTTGTAGGTATATCTCTAGCTTAAATATGTTATTAAAATGGTTTTGAAATGATATGCTAACCATGCCAATAAATAGGATGTGGGAGTTGTTTTCAATTTTTAACCTATATTGGTTTTAGTATAATTTTTTTGTTTGATTTTAGATTGACTTGATTAAAATGCAAGATGAAAGAGATTCATGTAGATATCTCCAATATAAATAGGTTTTTCAACATTAAAGACTTGATGGGTCAAATATAACAATGAATAACCTCATAAATAAAGTTTCATTAATGTAGATTTAGGATGGGCATTTAGCATTTATGACATAAGATTATCATGCCATATCAAAATGAAATGATTCAAGTTGGGTCGTAAAATATATTCATAGTATAATATACCTTAAAACTGATTTTAAATATCTACCCATTAGGTCAACCAACAATAGACTCTCCATAAGGTCATTGATCCAAATTTCCGCAAAACTTGGATCACAAGTTATTTATCCCAAAAGATGACATGGGTTTGTGTGAATTTGTATAGATGTAAAATTTTCAGTGTAATGGATCCACATATCAAAATTTTTAATAACCCAATTCCTAGAATAACCTTAAAAGGATCTATAACGAATGAAAAATGCCTAAAGCAAGAATGAAATCAAACATTTAGTTCAAAATGTGAGATGATAGTATGAGATCCTAACATAACCATTGTGGGAACTTAAGAGAGTCGATGAAGTGTTCAATTATGTAAAATATGAGTGATATAAGGAGATCCTAACATAATCACCATAAGAACTTTACACATGTCTTATTATTTGTGAATTGTTTCACATTTGATTCATGAAATTGTGATTCATGTATGATATTGGCATGGATATTTCATAATAGAATAAAACCATCATCAACTCATTGAGTGGGGTGCATTTAATATTATACCTATTTGCTATTATACCTATAATCAAAGAAGCAAGGTATGAGTTAAAGATAATCACTGAGAAAGAATAAAAAATTGGAAGAAATCTAAAATGAAGAAGGCTCCTGGTCTAACGAAAATGATAACTAAAATAATGATGTGACAAGAGAAAAAATGAAAAGGAAAAGAATGAAGAAAAAAATAAATAAAAACAAAATTAGAATTAAAAATAATAAAAAAAATAAGAAAAAAGGTAAAATAAATAAATAAAGTTGAGGAAGAATAAAAAGTGAGAAAGATGAGAAAGTAGAAAATAGAATCCACATAGAAGTATCGAATCCTTTTGCAATACAAATAACATATAGGAAACTGCATTGCCACAAATGGTGGTCGCTGGTCCGCATAGATGATTTATCGTGTGGAAAATTTCGTGTGGAAAATTTCTTTAATTTGGCGCAGCTTTATGTACTTCCAGAATATCTAGACTGATTATATTAGTGTTAGAGTATCTGGACTTATTTCTAATCTTCCACTTGTATCAAGCCCAAGTCTGAAAAGATCGGATGCCTTCCGAGCGGATCCAAGTTCCTACAGTATTCTGCACTGGGCAGCGACTAATAAAGTGCTCTGCTTGAGCAATGGATGGGGACTAATAAATAAGCTTGTAAACGACCTTCATATTAGTGAGAATATCTTACTATAAATTTTGTTTTGATATGCTAATAAAATTGGAATATTTCTGCCATCAATTAGGCAAAAGCCGAATTTATTAGTGTTTTTACCTCGTTATTATTATCAAGTTATTTGACAAACTTCAAAAATTTTATTACGAAGTTATGATTGAACTTTAAGTAGCTTTATAATATTTTGTAATTAAGGGAATATCAAATAAATATAAATTTTGAAAATGTTGAGGTTGTAATAATAATATTTTTTGAGAGTGGGCTTGGAGTATCTCGAAAATAGGTTAACAACCCAATCCCAGAGGCATTAGAGTGAATTTTGCTTCCGTGCAAGTTATTCTAGGGGGCATGGTTTTATTTGAACAAACCATCAATGGGTTATTCTAAGGGGCATGGTTTTCTTTCAATAACAATGATGCATCATCCTACACTTGTTGATAGCATCTAGTGATGGTTTTCCTCATTTTTGGTTTCACAACTATGTTATTATAAGTTTTCCCACTCGAGAAGAAAAATAATGGTTTTTTTTAGAAATGTATGATCGTTAATATTCTAAATAGTTGGGAAAATTCCTCAAGTGCAATCCAAAACAAATTGTATAAATATATATGGTTATTAACCTTGTAGGTACATACAAATCCCACGAATTTTCTAAGCAATGCGATTATATAATCTTACCCTGTGTTAATTATTTGCAATTTCTCTTTTCAATCTCGTATGTGCACGTTGTGTATACTCCACCATTGTTGTGATATCCATATTTTACAGTGTTGTGATAAGTATGTTGTTCTATTGCTACAACACCCCTATTGGTTATTGTTACAGTGACATGTGTAAGACATGTACCTAAACTTAAAAGGAATTTAATTTATTTGAGAATTTTGGATTATGGATGTTATAGGTTTACAGGTCAAGGTGAAGTGGTGGATGTGGCCAAGGGAATCCTGGTGTTTATGAAGGCTACAAAGATTGTAAACCTATACAAGTTGGAAGGAATCACTCAAATAAATGAAACAATAGTGGTATCTGAAGAAGCTAATGAATTTACTCATTTATGGTATCATCAACTTAGTCGTATAAGCAAGAAAGGATGAAAGGTATTGATAAATTGCAAATTACTTCTACACTTGAAATATTTGACTGTCAATTTTTGCAAACATTGTGTCTTTGGGAAGCAGTGTACAAAAAGGTTTAATATAGGGAGTCATGCAAGTAAGTTTTCTTGATTATCTCCTTGCATATGTGTTGCAATCATCTCCTACAATTTCTTTTGGTGGAGCCTTTTATTTTGTGACATTACAGAGATTTACTTTGGAAAAGTGTGTGTCTTTGTTCTAAGAAGGAAAGATGATGTGTTTAATGTATTTAAGCAATTTAGAGTTTTGTTCAAAAAGAGAATTGGAAGTGCAATCAAATGTTTGAGAATAGATAATGAAGGTGAGTTCACATCTTTGGAATTTGAATGATATTGTTAGAAAGTTGGTATAGAAATGCATAAAACTAATGTCTACACTTCTCAACAAAATTGCATGGTAAAATACATGAACATGACTCTTACAGAAAGGAGCATGCTCAACAATTCCAATTTCCAGCAAGGGTTATGGGAAGAAGCAGAGGTTATTTCTTTTTATTTGGTGAACTATTCACCATTAACTTCAATAGATTGTAAAATTCTTAAATAGGTCTAGATAGGTCATCCTTGTACACTTAATTTCGGATATTTTTGGTTGCAGAGCTTATGCTCTTACCCCTAAAATATAGTGTTCTAGTTTAGACCCCAAATCATATAAGTATTGCTATTCTAGATATGATGATGTCATTAACGAATATATATTGTGGGATCCTACTCCCCACAAAATCATGATTAGTAGATATGTAGTATTTGATAAATACTCTCTCATAGAATTAGACAATGTAGAAGTTGAAGTGAAATTGGAATGGGTACCACACCATCAAGAAATTTAGTTAGACAATTAGCCATCGACAGATACAAGGAAGCAAGAAGAAGTTTGTGAAGAAGAAGAATATCAAGATAAAGGAATTGTACAGGGAAGTGTTGATGGGAAAGTTGAGAGACACAATTTAAGAATAGTGTGGATGGGAAAGTTCAGAGATATAAATCAAGACTCGTTGCAAAAGGATATTCTCAAATGGAAGGTATTCATTTCCATTCAACCATCTCATGTGTTCCAAATATAGTTTCTATTTGTGTTGTATTATCACTAGTTTCTTTATTTAACTTTGATTTGGACTAATTGGATGTTGTTGGGTTATTGATTTGTCATTCTCTTCACCACTTAAAACACTCGTTATTGGTCTTTTTCCCGCATGTTGTCACTCATTTCTTTTCCTCCTTACTAGGTTTTCCCGTGAATGTGCCGCAATAAGACTAAGAATGTTGAAGTAGTTAATTATCATCAATTTACTTTATTTTTAATGAATTGGAAAGGATAATGCTCGATTTACTACTAATGATGGTTTGTTGAGCTTAGGCCTTGTAACCAACATGAAGGTTCAGTAACCTACATCATTGTTTGTCATGGTTCCAAAGTCCTATAAGGAAATTCATGGCACATGTTTTCTTCTAGCATCTATGACATGGTCCCATGTTCTCTACTTAACACCCAGTTCGTTTCTAGAAGCCTCTAAGTAGTGGTCAACAATTATGACAACTCATTCAAGGAAAATTTGAGTCATCTACTTTGTGCACAATTTATGGGGAAACGGAGACAAAATTGGAAAAAATAAAACATGGGTTTTTCTTAAGACATCCCTAATTAGGCTAGTCAAGAAAATTTTCTCTAGAAAGTCTACAGATCGGGAAAGTTATTCTTAGAGGAATTCATGCGAAACTAACCCCATATGATCAAATCTCTAGTTGAATATGTGTTGTCACTGCTACAACACTCTCCAAAATTTTGGCCTTCACCTAAATTTCGGAGCCTACTTTCATCTTGTATACTGTCTTTGTAAACATGAATACTTATCAGATGTGTTTTCTCTAAGTGTTTTTCTCCCATTTGTAAGAAAATCAAAGTGTCAGCTTTTCACATGTTAAGTGTTATGTAACATACATAAGTTGGTTTTGGTAGTTTCAAGAGGTTATATTTGTGTAAATGAGTTGATATTACCATATAAACACCTATCACACTCATTTCCAAAATTTTAAGCGTTGTTGCACAAGTGTTGTCACGATCGTTGCAAAGTGTATCTTTGGTGTCACACTTGTCGTAAGTTGTTGCAAAGTTGTCACACTGAAGAAAGTATGTTGTTCATGTGTTCCAGATGATCTATGTTGTGTCGTTAAGTGTTATAAGTGTGTGATCGCAACCACGTCTTATCATTGTTCACATCAGCTTCATCGATCCCTCACTTAGCCAATTCGGAAAAATTCCTGATTAAGAAACTTAGCCTAATCCAACCATCCTAAACTTCACATTGTGTAGTCTCAACCCATAAGCAGCAACCAGTCACCTTGAAACTACCCAATGCACAGTTCCTACCTCCCAATACTACACATTACGCAGTCTCAATGCTCAATCCCAAACCCTTGAGCTCCAAAACTATGTAATCTTGCCCTCCAGCCAGACCTAAACTATAGATTGTGTAGTCTCATTCCTCAAGCCCAGCCCTTGATCTCCTGAAATGCGCAATTGCATAGTCACTTAGCATCTTTTTTCTTCCAGCATTGCACAGTGGGAAACTTTAGTCATCAAGCCCTTAGCATAGGTCCTTGAGCTCCCGAACTGTGCAATCATCATGCCTAGTCTAGCCTGAGCTGCGCATTGCACAGTATTAAGGCTCAAGCTTGACCCCAGATTGCTTGAGTTGCACAATTGTGCAATCACTAAGCCTCTCCCTCAGCTCACCACCTAGTCTGGCTCAATTAGTGGATCATCATGCAACATCTCAGACTAGGGGTTTATCTCACTAATGTTATCTTGTCATGAGTGAATTGTAGATGCATGTACTCTATCATACCATGACAGGACAATGAAGAAGGATATAGAGAAGAATATACCTCTATAGCTAAATATGCAAGTCGATCAATAAGAAGAAAGAAAAGGGACATGAGTTTGCAACTTCCGCTCAAGACATGATATCACTAAAGACTCCTTATCTCTAAGGCATATGGAGGTGGACAGAAGAACATTATGAAGAAGAAACATAACAAGAAGCAACAAGAATGAATTGACATTACCATGTCATCCATGTCATGTCATGTCATGAGTCTCCATATGCCACATCATTTTTGTGGATTATCTAAATTCCTATTCAAAAATGTATTGTAAAGTGGAACTCCAATGGACATGTACAAAATATGAAGGGTCATGTAAAGTCAAAAAGTCATGAGAGTAAAGAGTCACAAAGGAGGTGAAGCATTACCCATTAGTTATATATACACCCTCATTGTATGAGAAAATGAAATTTCACCTTTGCTCCTCCCGCAAGGTGTCAAGGAGACAATGATCCAGATTTAAACAGGAACGCAACAAATTACAGAGATAACCATATACACAAAGATGCAGCGGAAATAATACTTCATTTCATTAATGGAAAATACTGAAATATGCTTACAACCAGAAATGGAAATAAACCAGCTAGGGCGATGGTAGCTTATCTCTGAGAAGAGATGTGGTGGCTACATGCCTCTGAACTGTTCTAAAATTGTATTACAATGAGGCTCGAAGGCCTATTTATTATTGAGAAACAATGGAAAACCCTTCACATCCCGAAACCTAACCCTAGAAGATGAAACGCCAAATTGTGGGCCCCGTTTGGGTAAATTGGTACATCAATTTCCCAGGGTTGTAACTTTGGCATACGATCTTCGTTTGATGTGTACGATAGCTCGTTAGAAAGATCTATCCGAGTACTACCACTTTGGGAGGCAACATCGGTCCATGGACCCATGTTGCCCCAGATTCCCAAAAAAACGACGTTTAGGGCCTCAAAACGGCTCCGGAAGTTCAGGACCCGAAAAACTGCTAAAAATAGTAAACTGTGCTACAATTTAGGAAATTGAAAAAGCTGAAAGAGACAGTTGTGGGGGTCCAAATGGGATAGGTGGGTGGCCATCAACATCCACCTGGATCATTCCTCCCCCCTTAGGAAGCAATGGTCCCCATTGCGTTGAGTTCCTCCATCTGCTGAACTTGTCCTGCAATCTCTGATGTGTCCAGTGATGGTGGGAAGCATGGTCGATGATGGTCCACATTGAACATTTGGTGCAGGCGAAGGAATGGAGGAATGATGTGCTCCAAAGCATTGTTCCCCATAGCCTTGGTACTGCTGTAAGGACCATGTCGGAGTGGTCTGAGCTTCTGATGGGTTCTGGTAAGGCGTTATTTCTGTCGATGCAACCAGACTTTGTTGCCCACCTGAAACTTGTGTGGTACCCATGTGGGTGAGGAGAAGTTGTTCCTGTGTTTTGTCATGACTGTATCCCTTTGCTGTTGTTGCTGCATGGAGGAACCCTTTGCAGGGGTCATGGATGTAGCAACGATCTTCCCTTTATTTTGGGAGTGAACCAGACAGATGAATTTCCTGGTCTGTGATATCAACTTGCTGCCTTTCTTGGTAGTGATCAAAGATATGGCGGTAGGTGGGGTTACCTCCGGTATCCTGTATAATGAATTATACAAAGAAATAATGACAGCACGAGGCCTTGACTCATACACAGCATGTCGCCTCCACAAGTATGGCTGGCCTAATAATACATCACAAACATCCAGAGGTGTAACATCACACAATACCTCGTCTATGAAGGGTTTGATGCTGTAGGGAAGGCGGCACTGCTGGCGAACTTTCATATCTCATCCTTCGTGAAGCCAACCGATACTATACGGCTGTGGGTGTGGTGTAGTCGGTAGGCCCAACCGCTTCACAACCTCTGCTGAAACCAGGTTCTTTTGGCTACCACTGTCGACAATGAATCGCAGGGGTGAACCCTTCACCCACATCTGTGAGTGGAAAAGACGCTCCCCCTCCTCTGGATCTTTGGGCTCATTTTTCTTGATCTTGGCGGTGGCAACAGTGGCATTGGGATCCGCATCAATGATCTTCTTCCCTTTGCCATTTCCCTTGTCGGGTTCTGGCTCAGGATCGGAACATGCATCTGATTCGGAAGCCTTCAACTCGACCACTAGCGACTGCTTGGTCCGACACTCACTTGTGTTATGAGTGGGACTGTTGTGGAACTCACACCACTTTCCTGTGTCCTTCTTCGGCTTCATGGTGTTATTCTTTTCTTGCGGCTTCGACGGGTTGTCTTGGGTCACCCCGCCTTGGCTTTGTCCTTTGGGCTTCGGATTTGCAGATCCAAAGTCTCGCTTCTTCTGTTTGAACTTTTGCTCGATTTTGACAGCGTATCGGTATGCTGTGCCGAGTGAGGGGATGTTCAAGAACCCCATCTCTTCCTGGATGTATCTGTGTAGGCAGCCATGGTATTTGAGTACCAGATGTAGCTCAGAATCTTTGATACCCAACTGTGTGCGAAGGGTATGAAAACTGTTTGTGAACTCCGGCACATCTTGGTCTCGTCCCTGCCGCAGTGTGGTCCATTTGATGTATTTGTCCTCATAGCTTCCGACAGGGTAGTACTGCTCCTTGATGGCATCCCGGAAGTCATTCCAAGCGGGTGTGGCTGAAAATAGTGAGCCTGTACTTTCATCCTTCTGCTCACAGTAGGTTTCCCACCAGTCCTTGACATGGGGGGCTGCTTTGAGAAGAGCGAAAACAATCTTTTCCCGATTTGAAAATTCATGAACAGAAAAATACCCATCTAGCAGATTTAACCATTTATCTATGGCATCTGCGTCTATTTGACCCTCGAAGATGGGGATTTCAAAATTAACTTGTACCTTGAAGGGTGTGCATTTCCAGAGTCGTTGTTGGAAGCTGATGCGTCGCCTCTGGGTAGCCGCTGAAGAATCTGCGCAAAGCTATCCATCATCGCGTTCCTTTGTCGCTCGAGGGCTTCTTCGAGCAAGATTTTGATAGGATCTCCTGCTCCCTCGTCTTTCTTCTCATCCGCAATGGGAGGTCGTCGGGATTTGCGAGGCTGGTCTTGCAAAGGTTCGACTAGTTCAAGCCCTAACTCCTTATATCCCAACCTCGTTGGGGACATGCAAAGAAAAACAGAGAAAAAGCAGACCGCTCTGATACCACTGATCCAGATTTAAACAGGAACGAAACAAATTACAGAGATAACCATATACACAAAGATGCAGCGGAAATAATACTTCATTTCATTAATGGAAAATACTGAAATATGCTTACAACCAGAAATGGAAATAAACTAGCTAGGGCGATGGTAGCTTATCTCTGAGAAGAGATGTGGTGGCTACATGCCTCTGAACTGTTCTAAAACTGTATTACAATAAGGCTCGAAGGCCTATTTATTGTTGAGAAACAATGGAAAACCCTTCACATCCCGAAACCTAACCCTAGAAGATGAAACGCCAAATTGTGGGCCCCCTTTGGGTAAATTGGTACATCAATTTCGCGGGGTTGTAACTTTGGCATACGATCTTCGTTTGACGTGTACGATAGCTCGTTAGAAAGATCTATCCGAGTACTACCACTTTGGGAGGCAACATCGGTCCATGGACGCATGTTGCCCCAGATTCCCAAAAAAACGTCGTTTAGGGCCTCAAAACGGCTCCGGAAGTTCAGGACCCGAAAAACTGCTAAAAATAGTAAACTGTGCTACAATTTAGGAAACTGAAAAAGCTGAAAGAGACAGTTGTGGGGTTCCAAATGGGATAGGTGGGTGGCCACCAACATCCACCTGGATCAGACAAGCTACTTCTTTTGAGTAGCAAGTGGTGGCTCCAATGCTCCACTATTGGAGATAGTGGTGTTCAATGTATAAATGTGTCTTGGGACGTTTACTTAATATATGAAGCCTAAATTCCAACATGTTCTTCATGCGTTGATTATGAATATTTGTAACATTGTTTTGTGAATGTTTGTAATTCATGTTTTTTTTCACCTGTACTAAAGTAGTTGAACTATTTCGGTTATTTTATTGCTTATCATAATGATAATGTGTTGTAATGGTTGCAATGAACGCTGCATCTTTGTGGAATATTTTGTTGGATGTTAGATGGATCTCTCTTGTTTGGGTGTGTCTCCACGAGAGTGGTACTATTACCTCTCTCTTAGAGGCCCATTTTATTTTCCTCTCCACAATAGAAAAACCTTAACACACCTACAACTTAACACTCACTAGGCACACTCATTTGATTTTTGAAGGCACACATGTGTTCCTCTTTCTTGCTGATAATTAGAGCCAAGGAAAATATTTAAGAAAATGGTAATTAGGTCACATTCTGTATGGGGCTCCTATCCTAAATGGTGTGAGGTCTAATTGGGACCACATATCGATGAGACCCATTGAATGTTGGTAGGTATAGTACTTTCAACATTTATGGTGCTAGAAGGAGGGAAACCGGAATTTTATGGATGATAACCTCACCCACCCTCATCATACTTCTTCCGGTTAAGGCAACAATATTTCCAACACCTCCCCTTCTCATATTCCTGAAGTTGGTGGATCTTCTCAACCCCATATTTGACAAACATGTGAAATATCTTACGAGTCGATTCATTCCATTTGACCTATAACCCATAAGTTTGTAAAGGCTAACAGAATCATCCCTATAGTACACAACCTTCCTTATTTTATAAAGAAGAATGTCACCACTCGTACCAGAATAGTGGTTTCTACAGTTGAAGATTTGGTTCTCGCCACCCTTGAATATTTAACAAAGATTGCAAATAACATAGAGAAATCAGAGCAACCTCCATCTTTTAATGGTGGTGATAGAGATGGCGTTGTAGTCTCAGACAATAATTTTCACGGGTTAGGCGGTTACGAAGAGGAGGAAGAAGATCCATCAGATTATGACGAAGAGGAAGATCATAGAGACGAAGATATGATAGAATAGGATCTGGATTGGATTTCTCAGGGCCCACTTGCTCTGTCGGGTATTTTACACAAGATTTCGAGGCACCTGTAGAAGTTTTTAACGAAGTACAACCGTAAAAAAGTAGTGAAAGCGGAGGACCATTTGGAAAACTTCTATCTACATCTGCAAATGCTTGAGGTACATTACGCTGATGTTGCATGTAGAATTTTACCTTGTACCTTAAGATGGAATAGCAACTATATGGTGCCACAATCTTCCTCCAAACTCAATCCATAATTGGAAGGGGTTTAAAATGTCGTTTCTTGAAAAGTTTGCTGACTACAAAACTGCTGCCATGTTATTGAAAGAGATATGAGATTTGAAGATGGAGTAGAAGGAAAAAGTTAAAGATTTTAATTAGAGGTTCAATCGCATATTGAAGAGATTTCCTACAGATACAAAACCTCATGACTCCATCACCATTGATTATTTCATTTCTTCCTTACTCACAAGCTTCGCGCAATTTGTTAGGAGAACTGCGAAAGGAACTTTGGCCGAAAATTACGAAGAGGGAATTGTGGTTCAAAATGACTTGCGTGCAGTTGGAGTGATCATGGAAGATGAATCATCCAATGACTCCAAGGATGTGGGAATTTTTTTTCAAGCATCCTTAAGTAAGGCCAAGGATAAATAAGCTATCGATCTTGAAAGGTTGACCCATTCCATCAAGTCTCTTTCCAATCAGTTGGAAGAGTTGAAACAGAGGTAAAGCGAGAACACCATCAACAAAAATCCCCCAAAATTAAAATTTGGATTCCAATTTCAACAATAACAACAATCAGCCAACCAAGTTTGCATAAATCTCAAATATTGTGTTGAATGTTGGGAGCATGGGCATGGATCAATATTATTCGTTTAATCAAGAATACCATTCAAGAAAGACATGACCATAGTGGAATCACAACATGAATTCTCAAGATGCACATATCACTGATATAGTACTTTCAGATGAGAAGATTAAGCCAATGGAAGAGAAGGAAGAAAATTCTACAACTAAAGAAATTGTGAGTGTTGGACATGTAGTGAATGCATTCAGTTATATGTATGCAGCTAAAAAGAAAAATGTCGAAGAACTACCACTGGGTGGGGACTTGGCTTAAAAGTAGAATAATCATTATAAGTTGAGAAGCCAAGGGATGGTTTCCGAAAAAGAGTTAACGAGGAATAAATTGAAAGAACATTTATTAAGGAAGATCACACCGCTTGTTAACTTAGCTCAAAACACTTAGAGTATGTGTGGAAACACTGCTATTGTGAAAAGTACTTCCACCAACAACAAAAGTAAGCCTACTATTCTGGAAGTATTATATCATGCTACTCCTCCAGAAACTTCAGCAATTCCCACTGCGCTTGATTATAACATAGTCAAAGACATGAAGAAAGATTTGGCTAATATTTCACTCTTCGAACATACAAGGGTCACGAGTTGACGTGAACTGCTTGTCCATGCTCTTGAACAACCTGCCTTATGTAACAATGATTCTTCATAAAATGGATCTGATAAGTCTTTGAGTCCCTAAGAATATTTTCTTATTGCGTTAACATTAGATGCTAACACACTCCGCCCTCAATTTTTATTGAAAATCAAAATTTTTAACTACAATCATGTACATTATTACTTAGTTGATTCTGGTGCATATGTAAACGCAATTCCACTATATGTAGCTAAGAAAATCAATAAAAAAATGGGATAAGAAAGATGCATATATTATTCAACTAGACAAGACTCTTTTCCATGCTATTGGTGAGCTCATAAATTTTCTTATTCTTCTATCATCCGATCAACGAGTTCACGAGTGCATAAACATAGTAATACTAGACATCCTGGAAGCCTATGGTGTATTATTGAGTAGGGATTGGTCGAAAAAATTACAAGGGTATTTTTCTATGACTCGTCGTATTTATGGCTTTTTTACAAGGGAAGAGACAACCAAATCCAGGTAGACTAAAATTTTTACATGAAACACATTGTCACACCCTTTGAGGGAAAAAAATGAACTAGTTGATTTCATAGAACTCATATTTTGGAATTGCTTCTTAGAGACTTACCTAGGGTCATATCTTTCTCAACCTTCCCCAGTCCCACTAGACACATAGTTGGAACTCCTTCCTAGTCCAACTAGAACAAATGATTTTTTTACAATAGATACTAGTAGTAGTAGTAGTATTAGTGTAAGGCATAGCTCTTGTACATATGTGTTTGGAATTTTTTTATAGTTTAAAGACATAAGAGAGAGATAGATCTGGTTGTGTTTTAGTAGACCCATGAAAGAAAAAAACACCTGACCTCAAGTTTCCTGGAATTTGAGTGTGCTAATAACATAGTGGAATACGAATCACTTGTCCCAGGCTTACAAAAGGCCATTCACCTCAATGTTGGATTTCTTAAAGAAATAGGTGACTCAAAGATCATCGTGCATCATGTACACAATACTATACATTGAGTGTTACCTAATCTTAAAATATATTAACAAGAGATATGATGTTTAATATCTCAATTCCACTAATTTAACATTATATCTATTCCTAGAATGTGTAACATAGTTGCAGATGCATTAACAAATGCTGCTACTAGGTTGTCACTGCTTAGGGACGTTTTTTCTGTTGAAATTATTTATAAACCATCCATCCAAGATAATATCACTAATTTACACATTTTTAATGATGACCAATTGATACATCATTTCATGGGGAACACTGATGTATTTAAAGATGCATCTATTGATGAAGACTAGCACAAAAAAGTGTTGCAAGATGCAACAAGCGTGAACAAGGAGAACCCCATGCTGAAGGGCTTGGTATCATTAGAAAGTTGTATGACTTTCAAAATATCTTTAAAGGTCCAGTCAATGAAAAAACCCACATTTCAACATTGTCGTATGAACAAATTAATATTGGAGCAAAGATAGAACTGAAGTTTGTTAATCTCGGCACTTGTTGCACACCATAAGAGTGACAAGATTTTATCTTATTATTCAAGTAGTACCAAGACCTTTTCGCATGGATATATGATGAGATAAAAACTTACGACATGCAAATAATATAGCAAATTTTCACAATTAAGAAAGGGGCCAAGCCTTTTCAGCAGAAGTTTTGAAAGGTACATCCAATGCTTGAGCCCCTAATTCAAAAGAAGTTGAGGAAGCTACTAGATTCTCAGATCATTTATAATGTGTGACATTCAACCTGGGTGTCAAATCTGGTCCTTGAAAGGAATAATTCCAGAGAAGTATGCTTATGCATAGATTTATGAAATCTTAACCACACCTGCAACAATGAAAACTACCATGTGTCCTCTATTGAACAAATATTGCAAACAATATTGAGTTCAGAAATGTTCTCTTTTCTTGATGGTTTTTCAGGATACAATCAAGTTCTGGTATCGTATCTTGACAGGCTTAAGCCTATCTTTCGAACTAAGTGGTGCACATTCACATTTAGAATAATTACTTTTTGGGTAGTTAATTTCAGTGAGACCTTTCAACGTGCGATGGATGTCACATTTTACAGACTAATCGGGAAAAATGTGGTGGTGTATCTTGACTATGTCATGGTGTTTTCAAAGAATATATACAACCACCTAAGCCACCTGAATTAAATCTTCGAGCAATGTTGGAAATACAGGATATCTCTTAATCCCAGGAAGAGTATTTTTGTAGTTGCCGAGGGAAACCTCTTGGGCCATATCATCATGAAAAGTGGTATTAAAGTGGACCCTGAAAGGGTTAGAGCTATTACATAGATTCCCTTCCCAGTGAAAAACAAAGCCACACAATCCTTACTAGGGAAGGTCAACTTTCTCTGTAGGTTCATCTCCGATTACGCTCAAATGGTCAAAATAATACAAGAGATGGTAAAGAAGGATGCAATATACAAGTGGGATAAAAGGGAGAAGGATTATTTTTCCCATATTAAGCAAGCTATCATAGAAGTACCAGCCTTATATATCCCATATTTCAATAAGTATTTTCTTCTCTACACCTACACTTCTAATAATTCTCTTGCTACTGTACTTAGACAAAAAGATGATCAGAATAATGAGCGACCATTATCTTTAATGAGTGCCAGTCTACAAGGACCCGAACTTAACTTTCCTGACGTTGATAAACATTTGTATGAAGCCTATAATGTGGTAAATCACTTCCAACCCTATCTCTTGAATATCATTGCATTATCTTTTTTTTTTTTGCACCCAACAATCAAATCATTGTTTGTCCAACAAGAGTTGGGTGAGAGAAAAGCGAACACGATGAAAGATTTACAAGAGTGTGATCTAGAAGTTAAACTAGTTCACACCATCAAGGGCCATGGCCTATGTTGTCTAGAAGAATAAGCAGTGGATGCAATAGAAGATGATCCATCTGGATGGGAGTAGGAAATTGAGATGTACAATGTTGAGTGAGCCACCTGCACTACTATCACAAAATCTTGGTACACAGATGTGCACCAATATCTCCAGCATGGAAATGTTCCCTCTCACTTATCCACATAGAATGAGAGGGAAACCAGATTAAAATCATGATCTTACCGATGGGTGCATAGGTTCCATTTCAGAAAGCACCATAATGGATTATTTCTTAGATGCTTGGAAGCACATGATTAAGAGAAATTGTTGTGTGATCTCCATGATGGACTAGCCAAGGGACACTTTGTGGGTGAAAAAATGATGCACAAAGTTATGTGGGATAATTCTTATTGGCCCACATGATTCAAGGATGCTCACTTATATGCCCAAAAGTTCCCGGTCTATCAGAAGTGTGCTAGCCGAGGAAAGAAGTCATCTACCCCCTTACAACCTATGACAGTGAAAGAACCATTTAAATATTGGGGCCTAGATGTCATCGGTGAAATTTTTCCACACTCATGGAAGCAACACCACTATATTCTCACTGATATAGACTACTTAATGTGGTGGACATAAGCAGTTCCACTCAAACAAGTGAATGATTAGGAAGTCATGAACTTCCTCAAGTAGAATATCTTTTCTAGGTTTTGTGTTCGGAATTTACTTGTTTTTTACAACAAAACACACTTTTCATCATTAAGTTTATATGATTTTTCATTGGAAAATGGTATTGTATTGAAACATTCTGCTAATTACTATCCGCAAGGAAATGATATTTTTGAGTCTATCAATAAGAACATCATCCTCATCATTAAGAAGATCATTTTCTTTGAAAAAAGGAATTGACACTTCGCTTTGGTGAATTCCCTATGGGCTAACCGAGTCACACCAAAACCTTATCTAAATAAATCTCCCTACTTCGAGGTGTATGAAAAGATGCTATCCTACCCCCAAACATTTATTTTTCTACCCTTCAATTTTTGCAAGAGTCTCAGGGAAAACCATGCTTATTGGTTAAGAGTAGGATAAACACCCTCTGCAATCGGCAAGAAGAAAGATAGAAATCAAAATAAAAATTCCCTCTCCACCAAAGTCATATCAAGAGGTGGTTCGACAAGAAGTCTGTAGGAAAAAATGAATTTAGTGTGGGCGACCTAGTCTTAAAGTGGGACAAAGCCCATGAGGACAAAGGAAACCATACTAAGTTCCAATACTTGTGGATCAGACCATTCACTGTGCATGAAAATCTTGGCAAAGACACATATCATCTTCAATCTTTAGACGGGAAGATTAAATCTCTTCCTGTTAATGGAAAACATTTAAAACAATATTTTTAATGATAGGATGGGGATGTGCGCTGCCCTATGTACATAGTTTGTTTTCTTGTTTTCTTTTTCATTTTGTGTTTCATTTTATTTTTTATTAATATAAGTAAGCATCACATGTGAACATGTTTTTTGACTTTTTTATATGTGGCCCAGTTGAAAATATTCTTGTGACACTACACATTTGGCTAACCTATGGTCCTCCTTCTTTGTGTTGGTTACCTATTTTGGTCAATGATGTTCTGATCGAAAATATGATCTGTCTGTAATGAGAGTTTTTTGTCAAATTATGATACCTGTGTCTATTCTAGAAACCTTATGGCCATACTCAGCTCTTTATGTTTCAATGTTTTCATGTTGATACAATCAGTAGACGAGGAAAAGGGGAAAAATCCAAACGAGCAAACCTAAATCATAGGTCTCTATATTATTTTTTGAAGGAACAACCTCTTCTCCTCTCAATAAGTTAGGATCCCTCTTCTTTCCGTGAAAAGAATAAGTTCCTATGCACAATCTTACATAAATATATAAATAAAGGATAAAGAAGAGAAAGGATTCATACGGAGAGAGGTGAAGCAAGAAAATCTATCAGGGTATTGTCTAGGCTTGTTGGAAGCAGAGCAATGTTTGTGTTCCTATAGTGACTCTGCTGAGGTTATTGTCCAGGCCCCCTCGTAACGGAGCAACACTAGAAATGAAGAAAATATACTCTGTAAATCTAAAGCTTGTGAACTATACTACCCTTTCTGATTCGAAACATTGCAATATTGTTGATTTTATTTTTGTGTTCAACTGAGAAGGAACAAAGGGGACCATGTTTATTCATGGAGTAAGTGGGGAAGCCAAAGGCATCTGCAAGATGAATCAATATTCCCTAATGAACTAATACCCTACACAAAAGAATCAACCTAGATAGAGAAGATGCAATTCTATCAGTTTATCGCCAAGTGTCGTCACTACTACAGAACCCTCCAAAATTTTGGCCTTCACCAAAATTTCAGAGCCTACTTTGATCTTGTATACTATATTCGGAAACATTTAGACTTATTGCATGTGTTTTCTCTAAGTGTTTTCCTCCCATTTGCAAGAAAACAAAGTGTTGTCGTTTCGCATGTTAAGTGCCCCACGATGTACATAAGATGGTTCTGGTGATTTCAAGGGGTTATATTTGTGTAAATTAGTTTATCTTACTGTGTAAACACTTGTCATACTCATTTCTAAAGTTTTAAGCACTGCCACACAAGTGTCGTCACGGTCATCGCAAAGTGTATCTTTGGTGTCGCACTTGTCATAAGTTGTCACAAATTTGTCACACCGAGTGAAGTATGGTGTTCATGTGTTATGGATGATCTATGTTGGGTCATCAAGTGTTCTAGGTGTGTGATCACAGTCAAGTCTTATCACTATTCACATCATCTTCATCGATCCCTCACTTAGCTAAATTCTGAAAATTTCTCGACCAAGCAACTTAGCCTCATCCATCCCTCCTAAATTATGCATTACAGGGTCTTCGCCCTCAAGCATCAACCTTGTCTCTTGACACTATGGAATGCGCAATTCCTACTTCCTAGGACTGCGCACTACGTAGTCTCAGTGCTCAATCTTCTCACTTGACCTCCAAAACTATGCAATCCTGCCCTCTAGTGAGGCCTTAACTGCAGATTGTGCAATCTCTGTTCTCATGCCTAGTCCTTGAGATCCTAAATTGCGCAATTACATAGTCACCTAACTGCCTTTTCCTTCTAGCACTGCACAGTGGGAAAATTCAGTCATCAAGCACTCAACCTGGCTCCTTGAGCTCCCCAACTATGCAATCATCATTCCCATTCTAGCTTGAACTATGCATTGTGTAGTCTCAAGGCTTAAGCATGACCTGTGACTACCTAAGTTGCGTAATTTTGTAGTCACTGAGCCTCTCCCTTAGCCTACGACCCAGTTCCGGCTCAATTAGTGGATCATCATGCAACATCTTAGATTAGAGGTTTATCAGAGATATCCCATCTCCTCATGAGTGAATTACAGATCCAGGTACTTTATCATACCATGAGAGGATGATGAAGAAGGAGATGGAGAAGGGGAACATGCTAGAATACACCTCTGTAGCTGAATATGCAAGCTGATCAATTAGAAGAAAGAAAAGGGACACTGAATTGCAACCGTAGCTCAAGACCTGATATCACTAAAGATTCCTTATCTCTAAGCCATATGAAGGTGGACAAAAGAACATTCTCAAGAAGACACATAGAAAGAAGAAACAAGAATGACTAGAAATTTCCATGTCATCATGCAGTCCATGTCATTAGTTTCATGCCATGTCATGTCAGGAATCACCATATGCCACATCATTTTTGTGGATTATATAAATTCCTATTTGAAAACGTATTGTGAAGTGGAAGTCCAAAGGACATGTACAAAATATGAAGAGTGATGTAAAATTGAAAAGTCATAGGAGGTCAAGCGATCATGAGGGTAGTCAAAGAGTCACAAGGGAGGTGAAGCATCACCCCATTGGTTATATATACAACCTCATTATTTTAGAAAATGAATTTTCACCTTGGCTTCTCCCACAAGGCATTAGAGAGACAAGTTAGTTCTTTTGAGGTGAAAGCGGTGGGTCCAATGCTCCACTATTGGAGCTAGTGGTGTTTGATGTATACACATGTCTTGGGACTTTTACTTAATATATGAAGCCTGATGGCCAATACATTCTTCATGCATGGATTATGAATACTTGTAAGACATTTCTATTAACATTTGTAATTCATGTCTTTTTTCACCTGTAGTAAAGTAGTTGAACAATTTCAGTTATTTTAGCTTATCATATTGAGAATGTACTGTAATGGTTGCAATCATCATCGCATATTTGTGGACTATCCTACTAGATGTTAGATGGATCTCTCCTATTTGGGTGTGTCTCTATTATAGTGGTATTAGTACCTCTCTCTCATAGGCTCACATTATTTTCCTCTCCACAGTATAAGAACCTTGACACACCTACAACCGAACACTCACCAGGCACACTCACTTGCTTTTCAAAGGCACACATGTGTTCTTCTCTCTTGTTGACAGTTAGAGCCAAGGAAAATATTTAAGAAAATAGTAACTAGGTTGTATTCTAGATGGTGCTCCTATCCCAAATGGTGTGATGTATAATTGGGACCACATATTGGGGAGACCCCTTGAATGTTGGCAGTTCCAACATTGTCAACACGTTTTCAACTAATTAATCTTGTGTAAGATCAATCATGATTTGATGAGCATATTTTTGGGAAATTGTCTAAATTAACCCTTGACCTTCATTGTAAAAATAATAGGGAAAAATACCTGATTTAGGAGTTTAGAAGAGTTTGTAAAAGGAGAGGTTTTCTAATTGTATTATGCTTTTGGGATGATCCCATGTGGGGACCACTGGGATCAAACTATGTTGTGTCATTTTTGATGTAAAATATTCTGGATATTTTAATGAAAAGGTCGATGACCAGGTTTCATTGTTCACTGTTGTAAGATTTGTTATGGTGATTTAGTTTAACGAATGCAGCAAGCTGATTGGCTTCAGCCCACCAACTTAGCCTGTTTCCATTATTTTGTTCATTTTTTCTTTGGCACATAGACATTCTTTTTCATTATTTGATTTGTAAGGGTGGTGTGCTAATTAAGTTCTCATTTCTAAGATCTAAGTCAATTTGTGCCAACAATATGTAATATTTTATACCTTGTCTTCTTCATATAACATCACTTGCTGAATGTTTAAGTGAGTGCATACAAATTTGGAAAGGGAATTAATATGGTAACCTGTTGTCTCTTTTATGTTTTGGGCTACGGATCGATTGAAGTGAGCCACACATCAATAATATGTGTGTGTGCATGTGTTGCTTCCCATTTTGTAATTTAAATGTATATGCTTCATTTCACATAAATGATTTGGAAAGGAACACAACCTTGAAGCTAGTATCTTGTAGCATTCATTAAGAAATTTAATAAAATATCTTTCAAACTACTATAACTACAGGGTATTTATACAATGATCCTCTTTTATTGCATTATTTTTTTTGGTATATTTGTGCCAACATAATATATTTTCCAGAGCTTGTATATCCATTAGAACTTACATTGATTTAAATTTTATGTTAAAAGTACATGCATATGTCTTATTAAATGAAAATTGAGCCTTAAGAACTGAAGGAGTATATTATGTTTTTGTGTGTAACACTTTGAATGAATAACCAACACACAAAATCGATTTATATTGAGTTAATGATTGATTAAAGCAAGTTTTGAAATCACTTTTATGTTATATTAGACTTGTATCGACACAGAGTGATTGATAACCAATGATTGTGTAAGGATTTGAAGTTGGATTCATTTGCCTTTTTGCCTTTGTTTAAGAAAGTTTCTTTATTATGTTCGATGAAGAATTTAATTAAGTTTACAATGCTCCCTTTTGATGGTGTCATGAAGCCTATAGCCCTTTATCCCCTAGATAACTGAGATAGACTCTAATGTTTCTCAACCTAGTAGTGAGACAAGAGTAGGGTATCAACCTTTCTATTGCTTTGAGGGTGTGAATATCACCAAGGTTTATGACTCCTTTTTCCTTTGAACAATTGAGATAGACTTCAAAGGTTGACCAACCTAGTATGGAGCCAAAGTCAAGAAATTCTAGTGACCAGTAATTAGGTTTTGTTTTTCAAATAATTCCATTAGGATTATAGGATTAAATAGAGTTCAAGGGCTCAATTTGTTTTTTAGAATCCTAAAAGTGTTGATGGAAAAATTTCTATAGAAAGATAAATATTGGGTTTACAAGTACATGAGGTCTTCTTCTCATCCATATTCTGTTGCACCTTGAATATTAGGACAACTCAAATTGTCAGATTAATGTTGGATTGTTAACTTAGCATATATCACACCCAACATATATTAAAAAAAATGCATGGATATTTCGATGACGATATTTATATGGAGTATCTGGGAGGGTTTATTTAGGATCTCACGAAAATATTTTTTTGCAAGGTCAAGAAGGCATTGTATGGTCTAAATCAACTCCCTAGTAATGATACAAGAAGTTTGATTCTTTCATGGTGAGACAAAATATTACTAGAAGTGATTATGGCCATTGTGTTTACTTCAAAAGTGTTAATGGAATATTCATTATCTTGGTTTTATATGTTGACGATATGCTTGTTGCAAGAATAATCATGGTTGAGATGAACAGGTTAAAGGTTTAATTAGGTAAGACATCTGATATCAATGAATTAGGAGTAGCAAAACAAATATTTGGCATGCAAATACATAGAGATTTGAACATTGGTTTTTTCCTCTCGCAACAAAATTTTGTTCTGAAAATTATCATGGCATATGATGTGAATAATGTAAAACTTGTAAAAATTCCTTTTGCTTCCCATTTTAACCTGTCTTCGAGATTTGGTCTTAATAGTAAAGAAAAATGGATTATATGTCTCTTGTACCATATGTTAGTGCAGTCGGATGTTTAATGTATGTGATGGTATGTACTGGACTAGATATTTCACATGCAATTGGAATTTTTAGTAGATAGATGAAAAATCTAGGAAAGGATCATTAGAAAACAATGAAATGGATGGTTTGTCATATTAGAGGCACAAATAATTATTGCATCACCTTCGATGGTTGTAGTTATTTAGTTTTTTGTTATGTTGATTCATATTTTATAGGTGATTTGGACAAAATTAGATATACATCAAGTTATATCATTACTCTTGCAAGAGGGTATATCAGTTGTATGTCAAAGATTCAAGAAATTATTGCTTTTTCCACTATTGAGGTAGAATATATCGTTGTTTGAAATGCATGAAAATAGGCAATTTGGTTAAAGAGTCTTCTAGATGAGTTTGGAAATAAACTGGATAATTTATATGTATTATGTGATTAACAAAGTTCCATACATTTTCCGTATCATCCAATTCTTCATAGTAAGACTAAGCACATTGACATTAAGTATGATATTTTAAGAAAATTTATTGAAGCAGATCTTAAGAATGTTCATGCTTGGGAAAATTGCGTAAACATGTTTCCAAAACCTATATTGTTAGATAAGTTATTCCTCATTTTGGATTCTCTTAGCTTGTAGGAAAGGTGATGAAATGGTTTTGGGTAGGGTATCAGATAAATTGTTATCAAGGTTGAGATTGTTGAGGTTGTGACAATAATGCATTTTTCATAAATGTGTAATGGTTCACCTTTTGGATAGAAGGGTTAGGGGTTCATAATGTTTAGCTTTTCAAATCCCTCAAGGTTATAAAACAAATTGTATAAATACCTATGGTTGTGAACCTTTTAGGTGGATACAATTCCCCACAAATTTCTTAAGAAATAAGGTTAGCAAACCCTTCCCTATGCTAATATTTTTTAGTGCTATGCTATATTTGATTTCTCTATATTTAATTTCCTATATGTAGGCTATGTATACCCAACTATTGTTTTGACACCCCTATTTTATAGTGTTGCGACCACTCTACTATTTGGTTGTTGCAACATCTATATCATTGTGATGTTGCGGTTATTGTTGTTGCAACACAATTTATGGAACACATTTACCCTATTTGCTATTATTGCGACCACACACTATTGCTATTGTTACCCTATTCTAGTGTTATCACTCACTATGTTGTTGCAATATCTGTTGTTACAATATTTATAGAACACATTTGATGGGTTCTACACATGCTATTATTATGTTCCTACATCATTGCTGAAACACATTTATTGCTATGTGTTATGACTCCACCATAGTTGCAATGGCTCTGTTGTTACAATATTATAGTTATTATTGATGGGAAATCTCTATTATTACAGAGTTGTTGCTATGTGTTGTAACACATCTACTATTGTGTGATGTGATATATATATGCAACATATATGTTATAAATATAATTATATATATATATCACAAGAAATATAGTAATATGGTTAGAAACATAAAATATATATATATATATATATATATATATATATATATATATATATATATATAATGTAAAAATTCATATAACTACATTCATATTCATCTAATTAAAAGAAAAAAAACACTAAAAACATCAAATACAAGTGTGTCTAAGACCAACCTCATATCTATATCAGAAATATAAAAGTAGAAGACATTTGATATTCCTCATCATCAATTCATGTGCCTAATTTTAGTTAAACTTTTCATCTTCTAATATTCAGAGTTCAACCCATTGAGTAGCATCCTTTCAAAATGGTGCATATTGTGATGTTTTAAACAACTTAGTTATTTTGTACAAACATTCAAATGAATATTAATTGTAACTAATATGCAATATAAGAAATTATCATCAATTACATTTACATTTCAAAAAAGATTCACTTAGAAAACAATTAATTTCATTTTCTTATATTTTCATTTCTCTAAAACAACATTTTACAATAGTTAGGGTCATACACCATTTCATAAATAAATAGATAGATTTCTATGTATGGAGACAATCTATAAAAATTAATGTATATGTAGTAATGTGAAAATAGTAATTATAGGAAGACTTATTGGAAGGTTCCACCGACTCGAAAGTTCCTTTTCTAGAATGATTCTAGGAGGCATATGGAACTATATAAATAATTGTAGTGTAATTAAATATTTTGTAAACTATATCGTAGTCGGAGTTCCACTCAATTTGAGGTTTCCCCCTTAAAGAGACAAGTGAAAATTAGTCTCATCAATAGCATTTTTTTAGGTTTTTTGGTTCTTTACTCAATTATTATGGTTACAATCTATTAACTCAATAATAAATCTAGCTAAAATATATTACTTTTTCTCTACATCTTCCAATTTATTAATTAAAGAACACTACAAGTGGTATCAAAGAACTTTTCCAAACCCATATTTTAGAACACTTTTTGTTTTAGGCTAGAGACATATTTTAGCATCTAGAAATAACATAGTGATTTGTCATTCAATATATAAACCTCTAGCAAGGAAGAATACAAAGGGGAATGCATGTGGTTTCACTTGGTTAAACACATTTGTAATTTTTGTAGCCCCCCTTCAAGTAGTATCATATTAAAAAGTACCGGTATAACAAATTTTACTTATGTGCAACTTACATGTCACTTGAAAGCAAGTTAAAATAATTTCATTCACAATATCATTTCTATAGTGGCATTGAGAACAACACTTTGAAATATTATTCTCTAGGACCTATGTAATCAAGTAGTATAGCTAAGGGCATGATTGAACCTTCTTAGTTAATGGCCTAAAAATTGGTTCAAGTACCATTGTCGGACCTTACACATACATCAAATAAGTATAGAACATGACACTCCCTTACACTTAAGTCCCTTGAAACCTTGTAATCTATTTCCAATTCACAAACTCCCTACATTAATATTCATGTTGAAAATTTGTACATTCTATCTCTAGAAACCTCACTACTAGTACATGAAATTCATAAATAAACTATACTATTTAGAAGATGGGTATTATGTTAAGATGGTATTATTTAGGAAAGCATATGAATTTGTAAGAGCACAAAAATATTAGATCCTAATCACACCATTATTTGAGGACTATCTGAACAATATCCTTGTGTTGAGGTGATCATTGTGGTACCAACCACTAGTAAAGCTCGTCGGTGGACCCAATCGTCTCTCTATCTAGGAACTATCTCAATAATCCTAGAACATATCATCGATCACCTTAACAGCACACTCCTATAACCCTTCTCTTTTAGACGCGCATTTATATGTCTACTAGAGCTTCCAAGGTGGCCACTAGAGTCTCCTCCTTGGAAACTTAGTATGAGGAGTTGTAACAAAAGATTGAGTGCAACCACCCCTTTTCACAGCATAATTCTTACCTCATAAATGTCAAGGTAGCCAAACTAGACTTGGTACCAAACTAACTATCCCAACTAGTAGTAATGTGTAATAATTCGAAAGGTTATTGGTAGCTAGATCGACTATCCTAAAAGGAATGAGTTCAACTATCAAATCCCTTGATTTCTACCCATTTTTTTGTGATCCTATAACTTAAATGTGTCATAGAATCCATAAAGTGGATCTCAACAAGTTTTATCACTTTGACCCCATATTTTGGGTCACTTAAATCAAACATTATTTTTCCCTACATGGAATCATAAACAACTTAATGAAATTGGATGTAAGTATATTATATTTAGATCCCGAATGTTGGAAATGCAAGCAATGACGTGAGAATCCATACCAAGGTTATATGGAATGGACATAACTTTTGTCAAACCTATATGAATGAATTGAAAAATACAGTCACTATTTTGGCTTCTTAACTAATATTGGCATAGTTGAAGAGTTATCCACTTTTTTGTAGTTTTCCATATACACCAATGGCATGCCATATACCATTTCAAGGAATAATTTAATAGTTGGATAATTAGACACCTAGGAGTTAGTCAAGATCAAATTTGTCTAATGTTTTGATCCGAATTGGATCCATGAAGAATAATCAAAGCACCATGACTGTATCAAATCAGGAAAAAAATTTGAATTCAAGAGTACAGAGTGATCAGGAAAGACCTCTAAACAGTGGCAATTGGCAGCCAGCGAGGAATGATGAGGACCTAGGTCAAAGCACGCTGACCGAGGCCCATGGAGACTGCGCGGGAGGCGAAACTGGCCATTGGGAAGCCTGGATCAGGAAACAGAGGGCATTTTTGATGCGTGATTAGTGAATCATGCATCACTGGGCAAAACCCCTCGAGAAGGAAAGCCTCAAAGCGCTCAGTCACTTGGGAGCTGGGAAAACTGTGGGGAGAGCACTAAAGGATAAAGGCAGGACCCGCACTCCAAAACCGATAGTATATCATGGGCACCCTTGGGCGGTAAGCAGATTTGGAGAAAAACAAGTGATTCCATTTAGCACCCGACATGTGGCAGGCAAAGGAGAGAGAAAACCGCCGCTCATCGCGTGCTAATTGTCGAGCAAGTCAACCACGCGAAATGAGCGAATGTCGTAGGATCTGGGGGCTCCATATCTAACGGCTGAGATCGCGCCCGATGGAGAAACCGGATTTGACAGGGGATTAAGCTACGATATATAAGGATTTGAGGTCCAATTTGATTGCTGAGATGGCAGATGACTCATTCCATAGTGTAACTGGAAAACCAAACCGACAAGGAAGAGTTGGTGCAGTTTGCGAAAGGAAAAGTGGCCACTCCCTATGAGCCGTTGATGATGACACAGAGACAAGGAATTCCAAGTGAACAGCAGTAGGCAATTCGACGGAGGTGGAAGGGGAATCAAGCAGTCATGAGATCGATTGGTTTTAAAGCCATGAATATATAGAATATAACACACAGAGAATAGAGAGAAGAAGATGAAGACAGAGAAAAGAAGAGACAATGAAGCAAAAATCAGAAAAGACAGAGAGCTGAGCTGACTTGCAACATAAGGCAGCATCGAGCAATCCCTGAGAGGGATTGTTGGAAATTGAGCACCACACTGGGCTCTTTCCATTAAAGACTAGCAAGGTCAAGACTTGGAAAGGAAAAGAGTTTGTGCACTCTAGTGGCTTGGCGAATCCAAGAACCACCTTGCCAAGCAATTCTATTTTAGGAGACTCAGTTTGAGCTCCTCATTGTAATTCTTTGCTTTAAAGTCACAATGAAAGAAGGCCACCACTGAGAGTTGGACCAGAGACATAGCCCTTGAGGATAGGGTGAACTGCTTATTAATTGTTGTGTTCTTGTGTTTGCTTACTGTGTTTCTCTTGCTGTTTTCCATTTTCTAGTGTTCGTGTATGTTGCAGTATAATCGAACTGTTGCCTAAAATAACATGGACACACACCAGCACATGAGTCTGTAATACCTTCATTCAATAATCAATTAACTGAGGTCACTTAAGAGTGATTTTCAGATCAATTGGTATCAGAGCTTTAGGCTGTTAAGGTTAGACAAGCTTGTGTTGGTTTAGCTATTGAATGCTAACTAGATCAAAGCTCAAATTAGGAGGAGAGTTGGTCAAAACTAATCCTGAGATTGGGAGAGTCTATCCTCCGAAGACAATGTTAGAGGAAGGTTCTATGGGGCTAGACCCTCAATTCATAGAAAGTTTCCTAGCCATAAATTCCATGGTAGAAGAAATGTATAGGGACTTTAGAAAACACAAGGATGAAGATTGATCAAGCTCTAAACAGGACAAAGGAGAAGATAAGTCACATTTCCATGACCACTCAAAGGGCAAAGGTAAAGAAGAAAGCTTTCTCACACCTCCTAATAGCCTTGTACATAACAAGAAGGCATCTTTGATTAAGCTAGATGTTAAATTTTATTTGCCTATATATGATAGAGAGTTGAATGTAGAAAAGTTGGACAATTGGATTAGACAAATTGATGTTTATTGCAGAGTACATAACATTGACTCAAACAGGAGCAAGATTCAGCTGGCAAGCCTATGCCTTGGAGGCACTGCTTTGGTTTGGCGGGAAGGTAGAACCCAAGCTGATATGAAAAGATATGGTAAGACTATCTCTATCTGGAGTGAATTTTTTTCTGCAATAAAAAAGCAGTTCTATCCATTGGCCTACATGTAGCAAGCCATGATGAGTTGGAAAACTCTTCGATAGTTGAAAGGGAAAAGTGTGCAAGGGTACACTCAAGAATTTAGGAAGAGAGCATTGATTCTAGGAATCTCATTAGACTCACCTGAAACTCTATTGAAGTACATTGGTGGTCTACACAGCTACATGAGGCACACCATCCTCATGTTTAATCCCACTAGTATAGATGAGGTATCTGTACAAGCTATTCATCTAGAGGCTAGAGGAAAGAATTGAAATCTAGAAGTTGGGGGACCATCCCAACCCACTACAAGCAATAACAAGGAGGAAAGAAAGAAAAAGTGGAAAGCAAGGAAGGCTAACACTGCACAAAAAAGCAAGGCTTCATGCACTCACTGTAAAAAGGATGGGCATGATGATGAGCATTGTTGGATTCTGCATCCAAAGCTGAGACCTAAGAAGTTCGAGGGCAAGAAGAAGAAGACTGTTGTTGCTATTCAAAAATATTTGGGGTCAAACTCAGGAGATGAAACAACCATTGTAGCCACAGGTATAAAAGGTAAGAATTCTGAAGCATCTACTAGTAATTCTGCTCAATCTATTATTGATGAAGAAAATGAGAGAAAAAGACATGAGCTTTTCCATATTCAAGTTGTTTCCAAATATCAAAAGATTGATACTTTGTTTGATAGTGTCTCACAACTAAATCTAATTTCTGAAGCAAGTGTAAAGAAGTTGGGATTAGTAACTACACCTCACAAGAAACCATACCCATTAGGATGGTTGAATGATAAAGCACAACTACAAGTGACTAGACAGTGCAAACTCAAGTTTTCTTTTGGGTCAACATTTGTAGATGAGGTTGAGTTAGGCATAATTCCTTTGGATATATGTGGAATTGTTTTAGGAAGTCCTTACTTGTATGACAAAAAAGCTATTTTCTATAGAGCTGAGAACAAGTATCTACTTGTTAAAGATGGAATCGAATGCTTTGTAAGAGCTCATAAGCTCAAGAATAATTATACTCTCATAAACTCAGGGTAGATGAAAAGACTGATAAATTCATGCAAACAATTCTTACTGATGGTTGTAAAGGAAAAACAATCTGATAAAACCAATGTATTTGAGGGCTATAATGCTAAATAGAAAGCTGATTTAGAAGAGGTTGTTTCAGAGAATGATATCTTTTTTCAAGAACCTAAAGGTCCGCGACCCAGAAAGGAAATAGTACATGATATTATTTTTCAGCAAGATGCTCCATTGCCTAACATTGGAGTAAAGTTGTCTGCTTTAGAGAATGTTGAAATCAAGAAGCAGGTGTAGGAGTTGCTCGAGAAAGGGTTCATTAGGCCTAGCACATCACCATGTGCGTCACCAATCATTTTGGTGAGAAAGAAAGATGGCTTGTGGAGAATGTGCATTGATTACCAAACACTGAATAAGATAACAATAAAAAATCAGTATCCCCTCGCTTGTATAGATGATCTTTTGGATCAATTGAAAGAAGCTGTTTATTTTTCCAAGCTAGACTTGCACAGTGGATACCATCAGGTCAGAGTTGCAGAACAAGATGCATGGAAGACTGCTTTCAAAACAAAGCAGGGATTGTATGAATGGTTGGTTATGCATTTTGGCTTAACTAATGCTCCTGCTACTTTCATGAGATTAATGAATGATGTACTCAGACCTTTTCTTGATGATTTTGTTATTGTATATCTGGATGACATTCTGATTTTTAGTAAAATGTGGGAAGAACACTTAAATCATGTTAAGAAGACATTAGATGTTTTGAAAAGAGAAAAACTTCATGTTAAACTCTCAAAATGTGAATTTGGAAAAACATCTCTAAATTATTTGGGTCATATAGTAGGGGGTGGTGAATTGAAGATAGATCCTTCTAAAGTGGCGGTAATTATGAACTGGCCTAAACCCAAGTCTGCTACAGAAGTGAGAAGCTTCTTAGGAGCAGCGCAATATTGGAGGAATTTCATTTCTAACTTTTCCTAAATTGCGGATCCCTTACATGCTTTGAAAATATTGAACAAGGTGTTTCAGTGGGGAGGCAAACATCAAAAAGCCTTCAACACCTTGAAAGAAAAAATTAGTACAACACCTGTACTAGCACTGCCTGATCCTCAAAGACCATTTGAGATCCAAATAGATGCCAGTGACTATGCCATGGGAGTAGTTCTTACATAGCATGGTAAACCCATATGTTATCATTCTGATACTTTTAATCCCGCAGTAGTTAACTATCCTACATATGATAAAGAATTGTATGCATTAGTTCAGAGTGTGAAAAAGTGGAAACATTACGCAATGGGAAAGAGAGAGTAATACATAATGATCATCAACCACTTCAATATCTACACTCCCAAACTAAGTTGCAGCAATCAAGACACTACAGATGGATGGGTTTTCTACAATAGTTTCATCTAGTCATTAGATATAAAAAGGGCATACATAATAAAGTTGCAAATATGTTATCTAGACCTATTATAAATGCATCTACTATACTTAAGCATAATTCTGTGTTTGATGAAAGCTACATTGAAAAATATGCTCAAGATATAGACTTTAAAGATGTATATGCAACTTTAAGTCAAGGCAAACAAGTAGAAGAATTGGATTATCATGTAAAGGACTGACTCTTATACCATTGTGGGAAGTTATGCATTCCACAAACTGAGAGAGTAAAGGTAATTAGAGAAGCACACACTTCTCTGATATCAGGTCACTTTGGGGTAATTAAAACAGTTACACAGCTGCAAAGATTTTGTTATTGGCCAAAAATGAATGAGACAGTTTCTAGATATATAAGGGGATGTACTATGTGTGCTAAAAGCAAGCCCAGCAATAGAAAACTAGGTTTTTACACTCCACTACCAATTCCTTCTCACCCTTGGGAAAGTGTTTCCATGGATTTTGTTAGAGGACTGCCTAAATCTAGGAAAGGTCATGATTATCTATATGTTGTTGTGGATAGGTTCAGCAAAATGTGTATTTTGATACCTTGTAATAAACAGATTACAACTGAACAAACTGCAAAACTGTTTTTTGAACATGTATGCTTTCATTTTGGATTACCCACTTCCATTGTATCTGTTCGAGACACCCAATTTGTGGGGAAGTTTTGGTCAAGTCTATGGGAACTGATGGACACCAAACTAAAGAAAAGCACAACTTTTCATCCACAAACTGATGGCCAGATAGAAGTAGTTAACAGGACAATGATCTAGTTACTCAGAGGATATTGCAACAAACATCCTAAGCTTTAAGATGAACATTTGTGTTATGTGCAACATGCTTACAATAGAGTAAAATATTCTTCTACACAGAGATCTCCTTTTGAGACCTGTTTTGGTTTCACACCAACGTCTCCTTTGGATTTTGTCTTTGGTAAAGACACCATAGTTGAGGGACAAAGTGATGTGGACAGGGAAACTAGGTTCATTGAACAAATCCTTGAGATCCACCAGCCAGTGCAGGAACAACTGGAAAAGAGCCAAGCCAAATATAAGGCAAGGCATGACAAGCATCATATGGAGCATAGTTTCCAAGTTGGTGACCAAGTCTGGTTGTACATCAGCAAGGACAGGATGCAAGGTGAAAGTAAAAAGATAAAGCCCATCAGGTATGGACCTTTTAGGATACTTGAGAAGATGGGTGAAAATTATTTCTACCTTGATCTGCCAACTTACATGCACATCTACTCAGTCGTAAATGCAAATTGCTTGAGATTGTTTGAACCCTCACTGATTCAGGATCCCAAAGAGTAGAGTCAATTGCCTTCTATCGATGACCTACTACCTGAATATCTTAATGAATTGCAGGAAGACACAGTTCTGGACAGGAAGGTGAGGATGACGCACAGGGGAGATTTTGAGTACCTCATAATTGGGCTCAAAGGTTCAAAGCCGAGCAGTGCAAAGTGGATAGAGATTTGACAAGTGAGACAGTTGTACCCTCACTTAGTCGATGCTTGAAAACGAACTTTTGGTGGTCCCAAAGCTTTTTCAGTGGGAAGGCCGTGATCCAAATTGGATGCATGAAGAATAATGAAAGCACCATGACTGTATCAAATCAGGACAAAACTTTGAATTCAAGAGTATAGAGCGATCAGGAAAGACCTCTCAACAATGGTAGTTAACAGCCAGCGAGGAATGACGAGGACTTCGGTCAAAGCGCCCTCACTGAGGCCGATGGAGACCATGCAAGAGGCGAAACTGGCCATTGGGAAACCTGGATCGGGAAACATAGGATATTTCTGATGCGCGATTAGCAAATTGCACATCGCTGGGAAAAACCCCTCGAGAAGGAAAGCCCCGAAGCACTTGGTCGCATGGGAGCTGGGAAAAATATGGGGAAAGCGCTAAAGGCTAAAGGCGGGACCCACACTTCAAAACTAGTAGTATATTGGGGGCACCCTTGGGTGGTAAGTGGATTTGGAGAAAAACGAGTGATTCCATTAAGTGCCCGACGCATGGCAGGTGGAGGAGAGGGAAAACCACCGCTCATCATGCACTAATGGTCGAGCAAGTCAACTGCGTGAAATGAGTGAATGTCATAGGATATGGGGGATCCAGATCTAATGGTTGAGATCGCGCGTGATGGAGAAATCAGATTTGATAGGGGATTAAGCCGCGATATATAAGGATTTGAGGTCCGATTTTACCGTTAAGATGGTGGATGACTCATTCCATAGTGTAACTCGAAAACTGAACCGACGAGGAAGAGTTGGCGTAGTTCGGGAGAGGACAAGTGGCCACTCCCTGTGAGCCATTGATGATGACGCAGAGACAGGGAATTCTAAGTGAATAGCAGTAGGCGATTTGACAAAGGTGGAAGGGGAATCAAGCAGTCATGAGATCGATTGGCTTTAAAGCCATGAACAGACAGAACAGAACACACAGAGAACAGAGAGAAGAAGACGAAGACAGAGAAAAGAAGAGACAGTGAAGCAAAGAGCAGAAAAGACAGAGAGTCGAGCTGACCTGCAGCATAAGGCAGCATCGAGCAATCCCTGAGAGGGACTGTTGGGAATTGAGCACCACACTGGGCTCCTTCCATTAAAGACCAGCGAGGTCAAGACTTGGAAAGGAAAAGAGTCTATGCACTCTAGTGGCTTGGGGAATCCAAGAACCACCCTGCCAAGCAATTCTGTTTCAGGAGACTTAGTTTGAGCTCCTCATTGTAATTCTCTGCTTTAAAGACATAATAAAATAAGGCCACCACTAAGAGCTGGACCGATGACGTAGCCCTGGAGGATAGGGTGAAATCCTTATTAATTGTTGCGTTCTTGTGTTTGCTTATTGTGTTTCTCTTGATGTTTTCCATTTTCTAGTGTCCGTGTATGTTGCAATCTAATCGATCCATTGCCTAAAATAACATGGACACACACCAGTGCATGAGTCTGTAATATCTTCATTCAATAATCAATTAACTGAGGTCACTCAAGAGTGATTTTCAGATCATGTTTCCTTAGTTAAACATATATTTTTTAGTGTATTTCTTTAGTATGCATTCATAGGCATTTGTAACTATCATGTAATTTGATAGTCATTATATGTTCTATACTTAGATTGATATGATGATTAATATTATCCTCAATACTAATGGATATTTATCTATTGATTAGCACTTAATTGCTTCATGATATGTATTTAAAGAGAATGGAGGGTCATTCACTAAGAAACTCTCTTAAATAAAAAAAATTCTTTTGCATTAAAATATTATCTCAATTGGCCACATTGGATGGGGTAGTACATTGTTTCCATCTTAAATGGACTTAAACACATAAAAACATTGACATTATGATATTTGATTATGTTGTGTGACTAGTTACTAGGTTTTCATCTTTTGTGGAATACCCTATTTTCTTAAACATCGTAACAAGGCTCATTTGAAAAGTTGCTCCTATTGTTGATGGAGATCCTAAACTTGTGTTGCCACATTCTAATTTCTAGTTTTTCTATGCATTTTGGGGATAAACATACCAATTGATTATGTCCATAGGGTTGATTTCAATTAGAATGGTTTTTGTTTCACTTTCAAAGCTTTCTATTTTCGCAAGATACAACTACTTTTGTCAGATCCAGAGGTAGGAAATGTGAATACACCATTTTAATAAAAAACTATAGAGTTAAAATTTTGATTTTCTATTTTTATTCGTATTTTGTTACTCTTTCCAATCTATGTACTCTTATTTATATGCACTATATTTGATCTTGACAAAAAAAATATAGCAAAAAATGTTTCCTTTTTTCATATGTTGTTTATCATGCACTTTGTGGCAATCTTGGAAAATTAGAAACATAGAGTAAACATGCATTTTCCAAGTGTTTTTTTTTAATTCCTAGTTTTTTGCTTTTTCCAATATATGCATTTTGTTTTCTTTGTGATCTATATGATATCAATAAATAAAAATGTAGAAAAAAGTGTTTTCCTTTTTCCATATGTTCCTTCTCTTGTGATTTGTACAATCTTAAAGAAATAGGAACATAAAGAAAACTTGCATTTTCCAGATAAGCTAGTTAAGTACTAATTCACTTATTATCGAGAATAAAGAATATTTTTCATAATTTTGTTTGTCTTTGCATGCAATCAAATTGAATTTTTTTAAGGGAATTTTTTTTTTTTTTTGACTAAGAATGCAATTTGAGGAAAAGTGATAGAAAAACGATCCCCTCCCCTTTTCATCAAAGTTCCTAAATATTTTAACATAGGATGTGAAAGAAGTAATTCTTAAGTTCAATCTTATTTAATGCTCAATAAGAAATGTACATTCACCAAGTGCCATCCTCTTTTTGTACAATTGTGATGGGTGACCTACAAGAATAGGTGCTTGGTTGAATTACACCTTGCTCCAACTGTTGCTCCAACTACTTCTTCACTTCATTTGATTCTAGAAAAGATGTATACAACACAATATTTGGTAATGGGGAATATTTAAACGTTGACGGTGCTATAAGTTCGTCAACACAATGGGTCTCCCTGTTGTGAATTCCTAACTAGACTTCACACTATTTGGAGTAGGAGACCCATTTGGATAATGGGGCTGATCGCTGTAACTTTAAGATTTGCCTTCGTTTCAATAAACCACATAAGAGAGTATGCACATAAACTTTGAAAAAAGAAAGTTGACATTGTGAACAATGCAATTGCAATGTTTATAAGGTAATTTCATGGACAAAATAGAGAAAGTGAACCTTTAGAAGAAAACTAATAGTACTATTCTAATAAAGACACATGGGAGCATAGAAAGAATCATTAATTAACCCGCAAAATAGTTCATAAGGTAACAAAAATAATAAAATCAAGTAGCAAAACACATTCAATAAGATGTATAATAAAGACAACAAAATACTTTATTTTCTTTAGTATGCATGAACATAAACATATACCATAAACATTAAAAGAATGGTCTTACAACGTTCATGATACATGCATGAAAGTGCATTGACTCTAAGAGCTTCAAGATATTAAGTGAAAGTTCCAAGTACACAATTACAACAATGCAACACTAGCCCCAATAGTGGAACATTAAACCACCACTCTCTCCTCCAAATAATGGTATTCTCTCTTATGCCAAGCTAGAGAAGCCAAGGTGAAAATTCCTGCTTCAACTATGAGGTTTTATTTATAACAAATTTAGTGGCTCCCCACCTCCCATGTGACTCTTGATTGCCCCCCATGACTCTTGATATTTCATATGACTTTTGAGCTTCTATGTGACATTTGAGCTCCTACATGACTCTAGGAATTCATAGTGACTTTACACATTCCATGTTTGACCCTTGGGCTTCCAAACATTTTACATTTTCTTAGTTTTGGAAAGAAAAAATTACATTCCACAAATTATGGAAAAATACATGGACAACATAACAATTTTGTAATGACACTTTGAGAAGCCATAATTTGGTGACTGTGACACAAGACTTCATTGTAATGTATCAATGCAAAGTTCCTCTCTTTGATTCCATGTATTCACTTCTTCAAGATAGATATTGTACTTCATCTTTACCCTCCAAAGAGTTTACATAAGTATTGGAATCTTCTAATTCAACATGAGTTTCCATCTCTCTGTTGTGGTCCAAGATTCCTTTACTCTTACATGATAGCATCTTTGTGTCTCATCTCAACACGTGTCCTTCTTGTAACCTCTTCTTGCTGACCTCCTTGATCATCATATTTATAGGATAGGATGATATCAAATGGAAATGAATTTCACTCATGACAAGATAACATGAACACCAAAATCACCTATTCTATCTTTTCTTACTCATGTAATATGTTGACTATGATGGGACCATGTGAAAGGTTTGAGGGAGAGGCATTCTTCGGTGTAGTGTATAGTGCTAGGACACAAGGATTGGATGACTAGGAACTAGTAGTGTTCAATGCACAATGGCAAGGGAGGAAGATACATGATTATGTGCAGTGTGCAGGTTATAGAGGTAGAGATGAGAAGCTTGCTCACTGTGAATGTGCAGTACATAGTGCTTAAGGATGAGGATCTAGGTATTTTACAGGTAATCACTACAAGGGTTGAACGATGGTCCTACTATCAAGTGAAAGTGTGCAGTGTGCAGTGGAGGCAAGGATGGTGAAGGAATTGCACAGATGGAAAGTCTATGAGACAAGGGTGGCAAGCTTGGGCTCTATAAATGCACAATGCACAATGATTGAGGAGGAGGCTCTAGGGATTGTGTAACCTTTCACTACAGGGGTCAATAAATGGCCGTTCTATCTACTGAGCATGTGAATCCACACTATAGGGTAGGGTGGATCAAGGATTTCACATTGGGAAAGTGTAAGCAGTAAGGTTAAGTGGCTTTTCTCTAAAGTTGCTCAATGTGCAGTGAATGAGGTTGTACTCTAAATGCACTCAATGCACATGTCTATAAGGTAAGGGTATCATTAATGAGGCTTAGAAATGAATAATTCATTCATCACATAGCTAGAGGCTAAATGTGGCCATGACTTGCGCAATATATGAGGACAAGGATAATCTCTAAAATTGGCTATGTGTTAGATCAATAGGATGAGAGAGGGAGATTAAGAGCATTCAAACAAGTCCTAAACATGATCACACACACATACTCAATTAAGAACATGAAATGAATATGAACACCAACCAAGACCAACATGTATTCATTGAAGTGACAATAAAACAACACTTATCTCCAAGTGCAACAATTAGGATACAAGTATTTATGAGACAAGTGTTGACTGCAATTAGAATATGCTTTATGCCATTGGAGAGTGTCCAACAAATGTTATTATGATAGATAGCATCAATTAGTGTAAGATATTGCACTGGAGCTTCCTATTAAAAGTGTTTCAAGGTCCTCTTAACAAGATATGAGAAAAAAAGTGGAAGTGACACATGCAAGAATGAAAGAAACACATGCAAAACAAGAGAAAGTACAAGTGACACATGCAAGAATGAAAGTAGGAAAAAGTGACACTTGCAACATATAGGACAATAAAAAATGACACATGATAAAGAAAAAGTGGCATGCAAAAGAACAAGAAAGAAAAACAATAGTTGAGAAACTCACCTAGAAGATAAGTGATGCTCTTTGTGCTCCAAAAGTACGCAGAGCTGAAAAGGGAAAGATAAGTTTGAAATGATCTCTCACCTAGAATCTTTATATGGGGTTTGAAAACATGAAATTAGGGTTAAGGTTTGTGAGTGTGATCAATGCATGTTGGGAATCTAGAAGTCAAGAGTGAGTTGAATTCTTCTAGAAGAGTGACAACACTGACTTGAGAGATTGTGTAGTTACTATCAACAAGGATTGTGTACTCACTATGAGCAAGGTTTGCATAGTCACTGTGGGTAAGGATTGTGAATTCACTGTTAGAAAGGATTGCGTAGTAACTTTGAACAAGGTTTGCACAGTCGCTGAGAGAAATGATTATGCAGTGAATTCCTCTAAGAATTTTGCAATGACTGTAAACAAAGGGTGAACTTTCTTGAGTTCTAGGAGTGTGCACTTGACTGCTAGTCAGGAAATGTTCTTTGCCTAGTGGAAATGAGTGTGCTATACTGTCTCTAAGAAGTGCACAAGGCCTACTTGGAAGATATGTGCAAGAGTTAGGCATGTGAAAGCAAGTATCTTTGAAACTTAGGTTTTCTTAAGTAAGACTTGAACACTTAGACAACATGATCAAGAATGACATTAATGGATTGAAATGAAGGAGGACATGACCATAAGCAAACTCCAAAAGTTCAAGATAGGAAAAATTTTGGAGGGAGTTGTAGCAAATACAATAGGAAATAAATGGATTTTGTGCTCTACTTCCCTCTTGTTGGTAACTCTTTAGGCTCCTAGAACACTCCAATGTGTGCCCCTAACAAGTCCTCTAATTGATGACCCTTTAGCATACCTCTCGAGGGATGCCTTTACTCTTATTCGCTCATGATTAGATTGTTTTTCCCTTAAGAAAAATAAAACATATTTCTTATTGAATGTAATCAATTTCTTGCCATTGGTTGAAACTTATTAGCGATATCTTTGACTTGCCTTTATTTACATGGATGACATACTATTTTTGTGTCATTGATTAGGTTGTGTTGATTAGACCTCTACATGATGATTGAATCCCTCATATACATGTATGAAATACTATTCCACATATGTCAGTGCATACTATGTTCAATTCCACTTCATCAATACAATCAACACTTATAGTAAATTTTATATTTCATTTTTTCATTACTTAAATATCTACATACTTGTTTACCCATCCTACTGGATATGGGATAAGATTATTGTAAACCCCCTATCTAGGATTTTTTAGTAGCTCTAATGTTATGAGATTCACCTATGAATCGAGGTCATATAGAGTATCTACCTTGCTCTTCTTGTCTATGATCGATTTTTGGAAGATGTTGGTCATATCCTTATTTTCTTGGTGATGAAGTCTACCAAGGTTCACATCCTTTTATGCATATGTGCAAATAATTTTTTTATTCATATCAAATGCAATTTTGACCTAATTACTTGAAATTGTGGTTAGACGATTTTTTTTCTTTGCATCCTTTTTATGATTCTTCAAGTTTAGATATAGATGTAGTTTCCAACAATTTTCCTTAGTGTGATCATCATTATTGTAATGGTTACTAGGATTCTTCCACTGGTATGTAGTGGTTTTCATATTCTTATCCTTCTCCCTTTTCCTCCTCTCATTCCCCTCCTTGGAAATTTCCTAGAGGTATTTCTACTTGGAACTACTTGGATTCCCCTTCTTTTCATTTATTCTTTCCAGATGTTATGCTTATGAACATACCTCATTCACCATGATCCTTGTCTTGGAAAAAATCACTTCTTTTCATAGATGGTCATGTAAACTACAAAGATACTTGAGGCGAACATATGGGATTTTGGGAGAGATACCTAGCACGATGGTTGTATTTTTGAACTCAGTGGTGTAATTATGGACACTTTGTCTCTACCTCTATATATGAAATATCGCACAAGGTCTCTTGGTCTTATACATATCTAATAGGATAAAATTGTGTATTAATGAGGGTTTTGATGTCCTCCCACCTAGTTATTGTTAAAGCACCCTTGAATCTAAGTGGTTTCATGTGGGTATCCTAGTAAGTTAAAGCATGGCCCTCTAAGTTCAGTCTAGAAAATGATATATTTTGTTCCTCACCTATATGATCAACAATAAAATAAGCTCCTAGTTGTTGCAACCAATGATTAAAGTTTAATGCAACAATTTGTTGGGGCTAAGGGAGAAAGGGAAGAAAATTTTAAAAATTTCACCAAGTATGGAAAAAGAACGTTGTAAGGAGGAAATATGGAATAAACATATAGAAAAGGCTGGTGGACGCAAAACATAGCATATATACAAGAACGAATACCACACAAATGTTCTATAGACCACACAAATGTGCAATGGAAGCTACGAAGAATGTAACATAATAGAAAGATGTGGTTGTTGTAACACCCCATCCCACATTTACCCACTTTTACAAGATCCCTAGGGTAAACATGAGCTAAGAATTACTATAACATGACCCAAAATTTAAGTTCCAATTATGGAATTGGGGTCTACAAACCATAAACATACTGCAGCCTCTCAAGAGCACCACATCACCTAGATACCAGACAACATCCACTGATGATGTTGCCTTGGGCTAGAACTATCTTTCTCCTAACCATACATCCTAGCCACACACATGTTGATCTATGCATGCATTTGGAAAGCTAAAACTACATGAATAAGCCTTCCTCCATGCTATCGGGAAAACTAGTGTCCATTCAGAGCTGCTGGTCCCACTAAGACGGGTAGCTATCTTAGAAGCAAACAAACTAAAGCTACTTGTGTTTTCCTTTATGAGAGATAGATGAGAGAGAATCAGAGAGTACCAACCTCAGTCTTTCGCTAGTCTCCTTGCTTGTTTCCTCTCTCCTTTGATAGAGATTTCACCACTCCTTTTTCACTTGCCTGCTTCAAAGAACACCTGTAGAGTCAAATCATCAAAATACCATCAAAGCATAGAGATCTATAACCATAAACAATGTAGGATTAGATGTACATTAACTATACAAATGCATATACAAATACAAGATTCAGAGATACACAAGTATATGGAGGAAAACTCAAATAGCTTTATTGATAGAAGTAGTAGAAGAGAGGATTACAACCAAGCTGTCTGATCCAGTGTCATCCTCCCAGCATGAAAGCCCTCTTCACCTCATACAAAGCAAGATCACCCAACAATACAATGTCTTCGAAGAGAAACCAATAGCACTTCTTACAAATTACAAAATTCCAGCCTTTGGATGTCTAGGATGAGGGATCCATATATAGATGTTTACAGGAGAGTGAGTCAGCTTCTGGTATTTTGATTAGTGTCATTTCACTGATAGTTCTTGGTTCCACTTGGAGATTTAATGATCTCTTACTCATCCCTGGGCGAATTCAGAGAGGCAAGTGTCATATGAGCAGTTTCTAGAAGATTCTTTGAGTTTTCACCTAGAAAACTGCTTCTACCATTTGTCTGCTCTCGCTCATTGCACCCTACAGAAGGGCGTTTTAGTATGCATCGCACCCCCCGTGTGTAACATGTGAGATGCATCACACCCTCAGCATGGAGCAGTCTGTATGGTCCAGTTTTGACCAGTTCTGAGTAGTTTTCAGGGAGAACTTCTGGAAATGATGTAATCAGTTCACCTTGTTCCTTTAGGGTTGAGACAACACTTTTAGGGGTTTAGAAGCCCTTGGTTTATGGACATATATGATTGGGGTTACAGTGCCCAAATATATCTATAACAGTTGCCCCCTAAAGCATGAGGTCGTAAATCTTCTGATGTCAGGTGAAATGCTTTTTCATGATAATCTGAGGTTTTTCGAACAGGAAGGTGACCTGTAATAAGATACAATACAAAACATTATCTTCATGATATTTTCATGATCTAGCTAAGGTAGGCATTCCCATGCTTAGCTTTATAAATTAATTTTCATGTACATAGGACAGACAACCGTCTGTGTGGTAGACTGATGATTCTGGTAGAGCGATCATCCCTTAGCTTGGATGATTATCTGTGCAACAATGATGTACATTTGATGTCTTTATTTTCTTGAATATATCATAGCCCAGATGGATGAGACTAGATCCGGGGTCTTCAAACTCATTCAATCTTCACCCGAAGTACAGGTCGATCCATGTGAAAAGATGTTCTGATGTCGAACATGGAAAGAGATCGCTTGATTACCAGCCAATGATGTAAGATGTTAATAGGCATGAGAGGAATCACCGATAATGATGATGACCCTCAAGGTACTACAGTACAATTCACGTGGTGTGAATACATGAGTCGATGTCGAACACCACGCAAAATCTTTCGGTCAAAGGCCATTGATGTAAACCTATCGCTAGAAGTGAGAAACTTGCCATTGAGGTATGCAAGCTTCAAAGTATTGAAAGGGTTGTTACTAAGTCAACTTCTTGGATAATGAGTTGATGTTGACAAGAACCGTCGTAGGAGGGCCTTAATGAATCCCACATCTACGACATGGAATGGAGCAAATGATTTTGTGGAGGTGAAAATGATCTGATGATACAAGGTTCATGGTGGCGGTCATGAAAGAATGGAGCGTTAAGGTATTGCAGCAGATGATGCGTTAGCTAGGTTGGTGAGTTCTCTGAGCGACTTCTCTTGAAGATATCGGTGACACTGAAATGGATTGGTAGCATTAACCCCAAAATGGATGGTACGATGGACCAATGGTGATATGACCGGTGAACAGAATAACCCAACCTGACTCAATCATGGTGATTTAGTGAAAGTGTCATGTTCAAGAGCGATCTGCTACCAATGAAGTTATTCAAGTTTTCTTCCCTTTTTCCCTAGTCATTACTGACTAGTACCTCTTTATTTTTGTCAAGCTTGAGGAGGATAACATATGCTTGTTCTATAATTTTCCCTTCGGGCAAACTTGTCGCTATGTTTTAACGAGCCTAGCGATAATGAAACTCGTTCTTGTCTGCATGGACAAGTTTGTCGCTATTGTTTTAATGAGTTTAACGATAAAAATAACTTGGTCCTTTTCAATTTTAGAGATTCTAAAAAGAGACAGAAAGGCAAATCCAGTAGTCCTTTTTCTTAATATAATCCCTTAAGTCCAAAAAATTATAAAATAATACGAAAGGGATGACTTTTCGATAGTTTTGACGAGCCGAACAAGACAAACACTCGATCTTTTTGTGTAATGATCCCTCAGGTCCAAAAGGATTAAAATCTAGAGGAGGGATGGCACTTCTGATCACTTTAACGAGCTGGAGAGGCCAATTGATTGGCAATCTTTTCATATTTTATGAGTCAGATGAAAATATCTTAAATGAGACTCGTTTTTTGAGGAACGAGTGATGTTTTTGGATAGCAAGTGGTTCCAGGTAAGGTTTGGAACTTTTCAATCACAACAGTGTAAAGAAGGTGGCTAATAGAATCACTCGTCGCAGTTGTTCCTCAAAAGGGTAAACAATCAAATGGAGGTGTATGATCAGCTAAAAAAGAGTGGAGGTGACGGTAAGAACACGACCAAGGTTCAAAAGTTGATAATTATGCGATCGCAATGGTTACTTACCGAAGGAGGGTTCATTTTTTAATGAGCTTGAACTCTGGGGGAACATTTGCTCATTGCTAGGTTTATTTTTTAATGAGCTTGAACTTCGTGTAAAACTTCTCATACCAGTCATATAATAAGGATGTCTTTCATCGATAGGTTCATTTTTTAGGGAGCTTGCCCCATTCGAAACTTTGCTCTAGAGTCTTTTGTATGCAAGCTAGGAACAACCAACCTACGAGGTTAAAGGGTTGAGAGCCTACAAACTAAGAAAATAAAAGGTCGTTTTTTACTCACATGCAAAAAGGTTTGCATGGCCCCAGATATAACGAAGTAGAGTTTCTAGGTTACCATACGGAAGTTCTTGGATTAGCAATATTGTTCCATCCGCGTAGCAGACAAAACACTTCCTTGGATTTGTCCATCGAAATGGACGAAGGTGATTGTTGTTAGTGCCAATCACATAACCTTTGACGGGTGAATTATTTTCCAGCCTATTCCCATTTTTCTAAATGGACAGGGGATCGGACTAGTCATATATCCTACATGGAAACCTACCTTATATCTAGGGTTTTCCTGCCGAAGCAGACCAGGGCACATGCCCCTTGGGTTTCAATCACAATCACCGAATCACTCACGATCATCAGGTGGATGGACTGGAGATTGATGAGACATTCCTTGTGCAAAAATACCAGTTAGGGATGGCATTTGACTAATAGCTATGTTTGAACCAGGGAATGAAAGCTGGTCAACTAGGTGAACCACTCTGCCTTCATGCAGAAAACACATCACTCGAAAGAGTGAGGAAACAATAGCTCCCATGCTATAAATGTAGTCACGCCCAAGGAGTAGATTGTAATCTAGAGGCCCTTGGACTACCATCACATTTAGATGAACGGTTTTCCTTCTCAAAGTTATAGGAAAATTTGGAATGGTTCCTAACGGTCGACTGGTTCCTTTCTTGAAGCCTGTTAGATTTCAAATCTTAGGCAGAAGTGATGGCGAACCAAGCACTTTCCAAGAAGTTGAGGAAAGGATACTCACATAAGCCCCTTCATCTATGATAGTACCAACCATGACCATTCTGTAAGCTTGTAATATGATTCGGAATGGTACATTGGATGGTAGGCAGGGTCTCCCTAGTAGATTCCAATTGAAGGAAACGACTAGATTGCTTGGAGGAGGGACCGAATAAATGACTGGATAAATCTTTGACGAACTTCCTTCCTGCGGTAAAGGAATGGGTATATTTCCCCCATGTTCATCGGATTCTATGTTAATGAAAATAATTTGAACGGTGTTGTTCTCATTCTCTTTGGTGATAGTATCATCTAAAGGTGGACCTTCTCAAGACAAGAATGGGTCGACTAACGTCTCGACCTGTTGACTTTGGTTCAGTGTGGACTCAGAAGTTTTATCCTCAATGATAGGTGGTTCGACCAACAACAAAGGTGTGTCAGTCGGATTTTCAACTAGCGATGGACTCGGCAAGAGTTTCTTGTATCCAAGAGGAAGTCGTTGCGGTGAAGCAGGATAGTTATCCAAGACTCTTTTAGCTTCATCTAAGAAAGGACAATGGTGGAGGGCATGATCACCTTCATACAGTCTACAAGGAAATTTAGATCTTCCTTTCTTTCCACTGGCTTCGTTTTCACTAGTTGATGGTGTGCTCTCAACATGATCGTCAGAGGTTCAAGACACCAGATTGTGCAAGTGGGGAGACTAGTCCCTCAAGATCCATGGGATGTAGGGACAATCTCGATGATAGTGGTCTCCCTTACAAATGACACATGGAAATTTAGGTTTGGAAGGGATAGTGTGTGGATTTTCGCCAGACGATGCATGGTTGCCCCCTTTTGCCATTGGCTTCTTCTCCTTTTTCTCCTTCCCTTTCTTCTCCTTCTCAGTTACTTAGTTTTTAGTGTTACTAGTTTCACCAAGAAAAGAGGAAGAAGGAGAGTCAGAATCAAACGAAGTAGAAGTTGGGGGAGAGACTTTAGGATCATCTGGTTGCTGATTTGATTGCTGAGGAATTGTGGTGTTTTGAACGACAGAAGTCGAGAAAAGCCATACTGGCAAGCCAATTATGAGTCCTGGAAGGGACAATGTAGCCATGTTTAGAGCACCAACATCTCCCCAAGAGGAGAAAGGACTAGGATTTCCCCCAAGGGGAAATCCTTGATTGGTAGACTCCATTTTCTCAACTTAATACCAAGGAGGGAATAGTGACCTTATTTCGATTAAAATAAATTTTATGACACTTTGACACAACTTGCTTTTTCAATTTTTAAGGGTCAAGAAAAAGCTAAAGATGACTCTAGTCACCTTCGATTTTTAATGAGCGTGAAGTGACAAGTGCTCTGATGGACCTTTTCTTTTAAGGATTCTGAAAAGGAATGAATGTGACCACTCTGGAAATCTAGACAGAGGGATTACCAAACCAATCACAAAACTACAAAATACTTTTTACGGTACGACAGTCAATCTTCCCGAATGCTATGTTCAGTGCATTGCGATCGATAGGGTGGCAGACACATATTCCTAAGGATAAATGATATAGCCTATTGTGGTCTCCCAATATACACTTGACGGTACATGGGAGCACAAGTCTGTACTGGCACTTGTCGTCTCAAAGAGGAGGAATCACCCAACATACAATGAAAGTGATAATTAACAGGCTTTATGACGCCAGAATACGTCTCTAGCCTAGACTTCTAAATGTTGTGCGTTAGGTTCCAAAGCATTTTTATGTTCATTGAGGTTTATTTTACATTTGATCTTTCTTAAGAAGTTTTCCTTCAAGGTTCACCGTGTGATGTAGATATACAATTCCTAAATATGCAATCTAAGATGATAAAGAGTCATTTACTTTCTTTTTGCAATGAAAATCCTAGCTACTAAGGAAAGAGAAATGAAGTTCTTTCAACATAGAGCAGAGATCATACACTAGATGCACTTTTCCTAAATCAATTATCACATGCAGTCTAAATGAAAATGCACATGCATGTATTGTTTTTTAGTTTCATTAATGTGAGAATGACAAAAGAAAACTAAGTACAGATTTGAACTATCTTCTTTCAAAGCGACAATACTAAAAATTTTCTCTTCAAAAAACGAAAGGAAGGCTAAGATGACACTTTGTGATTTTGAATTCAAAAAATGAAAGGAAGACTAAGACAACACTTTGCGACTTCGAATTAAAAAAAAAAATTGAAAGGAAGACTAAGATGACACTTTGCAATTTCGAATTAAAAATTTCTTTCGACACTTGAAATACTATTAATTCAAATCAAATACAATGGCATAAGTGTAATCGACTATCTAAAAGAGGAAGGCTTTACGACACTCTTTTTCTTTACTGAAAACAACACTCGCGACACTTTCAAATCAAAAGACGGTAGTTCGATTAAGCTACTATTTGCAAAGGAGAATTGTAAATGATGAAAAATACATAAAAACATTCATAATTCCTAATTGATGGAGGCTAAAATAATGTGAAGGAAGATGGTTTCAATAGTGATATACTAATCATAGATAGAAAAACTACTAAATAAAGGTGAAGACAATGAAGAAAAGACCAAAATCTGGAGGCAGAAACAATCTTACTCAATCATCGCACTTGTAACATAGGGAAATAGGGATGCATCTCACCTGCAACACACGGGAGGTGCGATGCATCTAGATTTTCAATGACAGATAGTGCGATGGTCCAGGGACGAGACTGAGCTTGGTTTTCACTCACAGTTTGCAACTAAGTTTAGGGATTTAGGCTGAGCTAATGATTTTCAGTAAACACAAAGTATAGGGGCTGACCTAATGAGGTTATTTGAGCTACCACTAGGGCACTTAGGATGTTTGCAGGTCAGATGTTCAATTCATAAACCAACTCGAAGATTGACTGAAGCAGCATTGATCTACTTTATAGTTGCATAGCAAAATCAGTTAGAAGGCTAGCTGGCTTAACTTCAGGCTCTGTCTGTGGTTTATAAAGCAAACAACAGTAACAAAACAAACAAACTATTTGCTTCCCAGTGGAGTTGCCATTTTGTTATCAGGAAAACTAGTGTCCATTCAGAGCTGCTAGTTCCACTAAGACGAGTAGCTATCTTAGAAACAAATAAACTAAAATTACTTGTGTTTTCCTTTATGAGAGATAGATGAGAGAGAAGCAAAGAGTACCAACCTCAGTCTTTTGCTTGTCTCCTTGCTTGTTTCCTCTCTCCTTTGATAGAGCTTTCGCCACTCCTTTCTCACTTGTCCCGCTTCAAAGAACACTTGTAGAGTCAAAGCACCAAAATACCATCAAAGCATAGAGATCTATAACCATAAACAATGTAGGATCAGATGTACATTAACCATAAAAATTCATATAAAATACAAGATTCAGAGATACACAAGTATATGGAGGAAAATTCAAATAGCTTTATTGATAGAAGTAGTAGAAGAGAGGATTACAACCAAGTTGTCTGACCCAGCATCATCCTCCCAGCATGAAAGCCCTCTTCACCTCATACAAAGCAAGATCACCCAACAATACAATGTCTTCAAAGAGAAACCAGCAACACTTCCTTACAAATTCCAAAATTCCGGCCTTTGGATCTCTAGTATGAGGGAACAATATATAGATGTTTGTAGGAGAGTGAGTCAGATTTTGGGATTTTGATTAATGTCATTTCACTAATATTTCTTGGTTCCACTTGGAGATTTCATGATCTCTTACTCATCCCTGCGCGAATTCAGAGAGGCAAGTGTCATATGAGCAGTTTCTAGAAGATTCTTTGAGTTTCCACCTACCAAACTGCTTCTGCCATTTGTCTGCTCTCACTCATCGCACCCTACAGAAGGGCTTTTTAGTATGCATCGCACCCCCTGTGTGTAACAGGTGAGATGCATCACATCCTCAGCATGGAGTAGTCTGTAAGGTCCAGTTTTGACCAGTTTTGAGTAGTTTTTCAGGGAGAACTTCTGGGAAATGATGTAATCAGTTGACCTTATTCCTTTAGGGTATGAAACAACACTTTTAGGGGTTTATAAGCCCTTGGTTTATGGACATATGTGATTTGGGTTGTAGTGCCCAAATATGTCTATAACACTCCATGTAGTTGCAACCAAAATCCTTCACTTCATAGGGTGCAAATAGAAACCCAGTTCCATATTTTTGGGCTAGTCTTCAAGCCAACTACCCAAATCTACCAATAACCTTCTAGAACTTTACAAACAATGTATGTGTGTCTGTATACTTAATTCTAGGCTCTACTCATACTCCAAACTTGGAAAATACATGATAGCCATTTAAACAGTCACATTGTAAGCATAATACCTATAGGCCATGAATGCACATTTTTCTCATTATTTCCTTAGTTCATGAAATGATCATCAAGAAGGCTTACTCCCATCTCATATTATATGTATCAAACATATATTATCCCATGAACTCATATAATCATACAATAACTTATCAAACCATGAACCTAATCCAAAAAAGGAGAACATGATATACCAAGAGTATACCATGCTTGAATCAACATTTAACTAGAATGAAGCCATGAAATACAATAATAAAAGCAATACAATAACCAATACATGCTTTCATATATCTAAATAATAAGTAACACATAATAACATATGCATAATCTAACCAATTCAGGGACTTCCACATACCACTCAACTGTAGATTGGGCTTAACCAAATATCTCTTTCATCCAATTAGCCCCATTCCGTATTCCAAGCATGAATGTGGGATCACATGGGATAAACCAAAAAAAACCCAACCAGGTATTCTAGAGGTTAAACCACCTAAACCCATAATGATAGTCGTTTCACTTAAAGCGGTTTAGATATCATCGAAACCAAACAAGCTTGGATGCTTCCAAATTCTTCACCATACGCAGAGGAATTTTCCTATCTCCACAAATTTGTCAAGATTTCCAGGAGAAATTGCATCTCCATCCTCGACCATTGGGAATTTTCCTGAGACCACCTCACCAAGATCCAAAAGCTACCAAACATCCAAATCTTAAAACAAAGCCAGGAGCCCGCTACATCATGGGTATGAAGGAAATGGAAAGGCAAGGCTAAAACCATTATCAATCTAGGAAAATATTGTAACAATTCCACCCCACATTTACCTGATTTTACAAGCCCTTTGGGTAAATTATAAGAGAAGTTCCACTATGACATGACTCGAACTCGTAGTTCTAATTAAGGAAGTGGGGCCTTTAGCTGAGACTTACTGACCTTCCTTAAGAGCCAAAAATTACCTAGAGGTTGAGCAACCACCCCAAGTGATCAATCCCCAAGCTAGAACCCTTTTTAGTGACCTAGACCTATAACCACACCATTAGCACTACCTAACTGCGGTTGTAAGCCTCCAACCATGTTCAAAAGCCTTGCTCCATGTGGTTATGACACCAAACCTCTAGTTCGAAGCATGTGGTCCCTGGATCTAAGCCGTTTTTCTAGGCTAGCCTCCAAATCCCTACCTATAACTTCTTGTAACTTTCTAGAATCATATTTCTCTTAATTAAAATGTTAATTATTCATACTTGAAGCTAGAACTTGACCTAGACTGACTAGAACATACTAGACATTTTGTCAAACCCATGGTAAACATGTAATCTATGGGTCGTGAATACATATTTAAGTGTAAATATTTGTACTTTAGTTGAAAATCACTGAGAATTTCTAATGCCCTCTCAAGTAGCCACAACAACACTTGTTAGCCCATGCATTCATCAACCATTCATTAACTTATGAATGCCTAATAAGATCCATAGATGGAGCACATCAAACCATGCTTATAACAAGAATATAACGAGAATATTAACAGTGAAATAATAACCTTCAAATCAACATAATAAAAAGTAAAAATGCTCATAAATCAAAATAGGAAAATAACTCTTATTAACATATGAAAAAACCAACCAAGTGAGGGACTTCCACATACCACCCAGCCATAGATTGAGCTGAACCAATTCTTTCTTTCAGCCAATCACCTTGGTTCCATATTCCAAGAATAATTTTTGGATCTCATGGGATAGATAAAGATATAGAAAACCAAGGGAATTCTATGTTTAGACCACCTCCACCATCAAATGACCACGATCTTGCCAAAATTGGTAAAGAGTTCATAAAACCAAAACAAGCATGGATGCCTCAAAATTCCTTCACAATACATTTAGGAATTTTCCTATCTCCACCCATCTTTCAAGGGCATCATGTAGAAAGCCATCTTTCATGTCCCATGCCAATGACAACAAACATAAACAATAAACCAATGTATGCACCATGCATCAAATCCCAACATGCTAAACCACACATGTGCATTGTTACCTACAAATCCACAACTATTTTATTCCCTTACTTGCTGATGTTCAAACATCCTCTCGTGCTCCCTTGCCTTCCTTCTCTTGTCCTTTTTTTTCTTGGGTTATTCCCTCTCTCTCTCTCTCCCTCTCTTTGTTTGAGTATGATTTCTAAAAACTGATCAAAAGTTGAGCAAAAGCTATTAACTGTTTCTCAGGTGCCTTTTTATCATTGTTTGATGTTTCTTCCTTTCCCTTTACTCTTTTATTTCATTTTCCTTTATTTTCTCTCTAACTTCCCATACATGCATAATTTTGTCTCTTCATCTCCCTTTTCTCCTATTTTCCTTTGTTTCCCATTTTAAATTGGCATTTATTTAATTTTGCCTTTGCCAATCTCCATAGCCATTAATTAACCATAAGTGATACCCATTTTAATGTCTTCCCTCCCTTTATATTGGAATACATGTATCATGAATTTGGTATTATTTTTTCCTTTATAATGTCCTTCCAACTACATGGAAAATCAACCTGGGGTTGCTACAAACCTCCCCTGTCCCCCGGGGGAACATTGTCCTCAGTGTTCTATGACACTTATGACCAAAAAACCATACTACTTATGGATCTTTATAACCACAACTCAATGAAATATTTACAATGAAAAACCATTGAAAGCATGATAACATGTTGCTGATGGGGCTTTATAAACACAAATCGATGAAATATTTAGAATGATGAATTCATACACACCTATGCGCATTTTCTTCGACCAACAAATAAACATATTGTTTATGAATATTTATAAACACATCTTAGTACAATATTTACAATAATATAAAAATATATACATATGCACATATGTTTTAACTAGGAAATAAAATAATATGATTCCACCATCAACAACAAGGGAATCTAGAGGCTCACACCTGCACCCTCATAAGTGGTACCAGGAATTCAACCCCTTCCCAGGAAATCTAGAATACATTGCTAAGATTAAATCCTGCCTCAATGTCCAATGCTATAATCCTTGTGCTACTTTTCTCTCAATGAATAGCTACTGAATCATTGTCTCAAGGAACAATCCCAATGTGCTTCTAATTCCAATAAACAATTCTATTTACCAAAACAAATTTATTCCTCAGCCTTTGCTTCTCCACTTTCCAGTCCCTCGAGAAATCTAATCACCCCCTTCCATGTAGTCTCTCACCTTCCAAGCTCTCTGGTATCCCATTCTCTACTTCCCAATCCCTCGGGTGATTCATCCATTAAAAAGGCTTCCTCGCATCAGAAGGTCCAAAAACCAAGGCATAGCCCTTCCTCAAAACCATCATACTAGTCATATCATGTTTATGAAAATCAATGGACAATATTTGGTACAAGTGTCCCACAATGGTTGTGCTCTTGAAGTTCTTTACCAACATACTATTACATGTTCCAATTCCTTTTACTTATAATGATAACAGTCTTGCAGCCAGTTCCAACCACCCAACCTGGGCATTTCCATTCTTTCTTGTACCAAACACATAATTTCCATTAGACTCAAAAGTAATTGTAATAAATTAAAATAATACCTCATTGGTAGCTCATCAATAAGATTGTGTTTGCAATTTTGTTTAATTCCTATCACAATAAGTCAAATTAGCTCCTTGATCAAATCATAATGTATAAACATATCACATCTGGTTAGCTCAAAATTCAACCATCATAAATCAGAATCCTATGTTGATAATTTTGAAATTAAAAACTAAAATGAAATACTGATACTTATTCTTGCCATTAGCTTCCCTTTATTCATCCACCAAGCTTCATCTAGGTCTTATGTTACCTGTTGGGTTTCAGTTAGCTCTTTTCGAGCTCCATTAGCTTCCTCTTTTACCAACCAATTCTTAAGGCCCTTAAAACATGAAAGGAAAGAAAAATAATGCAACATAAGGAGAACATGGAAAACCAAATAATAATACAACACAAAAAACAAAGTGGTTGGCCATGCACCAGTCACAGTGAAAACCGTAATCAAGCACAAAGAAATAAAAAAAAGGCATAAGAATTTTAACATACACCATGAATCAACCCCCATGGTCTACTAGTGCTTCCAAGGGTTCATGAGTTAAAGCTCAGCCTAAGCCTTCCTCAAGCCCTATAACAATCTCTTTTTCCATACAATTCCCTGCACCATACTACCATAAACACACAACTATCAGTGCATTAATAAATATAACGATATACCAGTTACCTTGTCCTGCTATACCCAATAGGCTTCCTTGCAATTGAACACTTGTAGATATTATCTCTCAAGGGATTCCAATTCCCTTGATGAATTCATCTATAATTGGAAACCAACTATCATGTTTACATCAGATCAACCATATTCCATGTAGCTCCCTCAGCCCCAAAGTGCTTCTATGCACTTTAACTTGCTCGATCTCGGAGCATCAACTTATTCTTCTATAGGATGCATTGAGGCTCTACTTGAAGCTCTCCCTCTAGTTCCACCTTTTCTTGACAATATATGCCCGATCATCTACCTACCTATTATGCACTGTTGTATAGATTTAAGGAATGATTTGACCTACATCCCCAACTATCTATTCCTCTTGAGAAATGTAGATCTAAGGCCTGTCACACTTCTGCTGTGCCACACTGATACAAATGGAAATCCTTCCTGTGAGGATATCCACCACAGGTTCAACACCACAATGGTTCTCTACCATTGCCTTAATTTTTTTGCTCCACAAGCTGAGGCCCATGTCCTTTCTCAACTGCATTAAAATTCTTGTGAGGTGCTACATTTTCCTTGTCACTTGCATCCTGAGATCTTCCTCACTTCTGCGGCCATTTTCCTTTCGTCTTCTCATTACCTTTCCAATCACGCTTGAACTTAGGCTTGCACTTTGATTTTTCATAACAATGCTTTGACTTTTTGATGGCTTCTTCTGACAATTGAGCATCATCAAGATCAATTCGGTCTTTGAATGATAATGGTAGTCCACGGAGAACCTTTGTATATTTTATTTCTCATCCTGACCTCATAGAATTCCTTGGAATTTCCATCATGTTATCTCTTAGATAGGCACTTCTTCCTAAAGAGTCTTCCAAACTCATCCCATGCATCCATTCTTCTACATCTTTTGACTTAGTCAACTCACCATAAAAAGTAGGAGGCTTGGATTTCTTGAACTCTTCTGGAAAATACTCACACCTCCTATGATGTTGATGGTGACGATGATGATATCTCCCAGAAGTAGAAGTAGAATAAAATCCACAAGCGTTATCCCTCCTTTTAGGTTCATCTAAGAGTCTGCCACTCTCCACTGTTTCATAACTATACATCATGTACCTTATCTCAGACCTACTTCCATCCCCACCATTAGTATTTCTTGTTGGTTGTCCCCATGATTGATCCCTAACTGTCCAATCTTCTACAAATCTAAAAGGATTTGGAGGATGACTAAAATAATATCGAATTATTTCTCTTCATCTTTCACAAGCCTTTCCTGTCCATTAATCAAGCTCTAATTATCTACGTTCCAACTGACGATTTACGCCTTTAAACTTCTCAATATGTCTTCCAAACTAGGAGAATGTCCCTTTCCCTGCTTCCAAATTGATCTCTCCCATCCTACCAATGTCTCTTCAGGCCTATACGAAGAGTCATAATAGTTATACTCAACTATTATTCTCTTCGTCTCTTGGCCTTTTATTTCTTGTAATATGCCATTGTTAACTATGTAAAACATAATCAAAAGCATACCTCAAGGTATCTCAGGGGAGGCTATTACATCTACACATGCCAATCCAGATTAGCATAATAGAACATCACAAGCATACCATCTTACACATGGATATCATAACCATAACAATAAATAGATAACATGAATGCATAATAAACATATATACAACTAACATGCAAGCATAACAATATGCATTTACCCTGAGGTATAATGTTGCAACCTCACTATGATACCACTCTATAACACCCCACCCCACATTTAGCCACTTTTAAAAGCTTTTCATTATAAACCTTAGCTGAGAGTTACTATGACATGACCCAACATCCATTTCCTAGTTATGGAAGTGGGGTATATAAAGTGGAAACATACTACAACTTAACAGGATGACCACATCACACAGATACCAAACAATATATGTTGATGATCTTGCCCTGGGTTAGAACTATATTTTTCTTAAACATACAACCCAGGCGCACACATGATATAAGTTGTGCATGTGGTTGGAAATCTCTAGTCACACACAAATGCCTTCCTCCATGTTGTTGCAGTCGAAATCCTTCAGTTCAGAGGGTGTGACTGGCAACCCAGTTCCAGATTTTTTGACTTGTCTTTAGGCCAACTACCCATATCTATCTAGGACCATCTATAACTCTATAAAAAATGTTTGTGTGTTTTTATACTTAATTACAGGCTCTAATCCTACTCCAAACTTGGACAATACATGATAACCATTTAAACAAACAAATTGTAAAGATAACACTTATAGGCCATGAATGCACATTCTTCTCATTGTTTCCTGAGTTCATCAAATTATCATAGAGAAGGCTTACTTCCCTCTCATACTAGCTATAGTAAACAAATATTAGCCCAAGAATTCATATAATCATACAGTATCTTATCAAACCATGAACAAGATCCATAGTAAGAGCACATCATATACCAAGATTATACCAATGCCTAAACCAAAATTTAACCAGAATGAAGCCATGACAAACCAATCATAAAATCAATACAACAACCAATACATGTGCTCATATATTTCAATAATAAATAACAGATAATAACATATGCATAAGCCAACCAAGTTAGATACTTCCACGTACCACCTGAACGTAGATTGGGATGAACCAAATCTCTCTTTCAACCTATTGATAGTGCTGGACCCACCAACATGTCAAGGGATCTCCTCGGTAAGAAGTCCCAACTAGACCTTATACTCTTTGGTGTAGGAGTCCCAGCAGTGGGTCATACAGAATCGCCATAACCGCAGTTGCACACAGAGGCAAGTGTGATGTCCCTATTGGTAGCAAGGGCGTGACATACATAGCAAGCTGAGGAAAGTGCATGAATGGTTCTAACACATAAAAGGTGGAATGAGTGTGCCCCTTGGAAACCTGTGCAAACACGAAACTTGGAAGGGAACACACAAGCAAAGATGCATCACAAACTGGAAGGAATGTGAACCAACAATCCAAAGTGATGATTAAACCAACATCACATTTTAGTGAGATTCATACATACATATACAAAAAGAGTCTATACATACATGCATAAGCAAATAGATACATATATCATTAGACTAAACAAGTTAATTGAAATACAATAAAAACATTTGCATGAAACGTGATGGCTCTGTTATATTAAGAAGTGAAAGTTCCAATCATATGGTACAACCATGACCAACCACTAGTCCCGATAATAGAACGTTACAGTCACTGCGGCTTGGTCCTCTAAAGAGATGTACTAGCTCTACACTTCGGAGAAGCTAAGGCTCGTTACAATACTCTCCAAGCTTTCTCTAAGATACTCCTATCAGAATCTTGGTTGACCAAAAGCCAATACAATGAGTTATGAGGTACTATAAATAGCAAAGGGTGGGGTGACCCTTGACATTCCCCTTCGTGACTATTCATCTACCCTCATGACTCTTCATTTACTCCATGACTGTTACATTCAACTATCAAAACTTGAACTTCCACTTGACAAGATGTTACATACAATCTACACATGTACCCATGTAAGAAAAAATAGGCTTGAGAAAGCCATTCATGACATCACTATGACTCAGACAACTGTGGGAAGACCAAACCTTCGACATCCTCATGATGGTTGACGTGGAAAACTGATGCCAAGCTTGGTAGTCTGTGATGGTGTCCATGTACTCTATGGTGATGTCTTTCTGGAAATGAATTGTTGCCTCTGCTACATCCAGGTACACTGCTTTGGCTCCTCTGTCCAACTCTTCTGATAGGATGCACATCATTGTCTTTAGTGTAGCCAGAACAATGACATACTGATGCATAGTTTTTGCACTTATCGCCAAGTCTGCGCTGGTGGCTTTGTGCATCAACTTGTCAAAGTATGAGTCCAACTCCTGTTAGACTTATCCCTCTTCCTTTTCCTCGGTGAGTGTCCCAATAGATAGGATCGCGTGTGCGCGCACAACAACATGCATGCTTCTGAACACCCGTGCATGGGAAGCCTGCAAACTAGTGATGAGCCGCGGGAGTTCCTCATAGTTCCAGATCTGACTCTGTATGCGTGCCTTCAACTCAAATTCCATGGGCTTCATCATCTTAGGAAAGTGTATGGGGCTCCCTTGTATCTCATTGTCCATGTTTTCATGTGGTCGACAATAGTGTGCAAATTTGACAAGATATGTGCTCTCCTAGCACAATGCTTTTGCCAACCATTGAGATGGACAACAACCTTATGCACGGTACCAAACCTGGAATAGAACACCCGCATGGCTATTTCAAGAGACGATACTTCATCTAGTATTGCCTTCTTCAACTTTTCTCGGGCTGATGATGTAACCAGTTCTCCTCCTTACTTTGTCGTCTATAACGCCTTAGCCATTTGCTCATTCTCTACTACCAAGAAGAGAAAACTCGAGCTAATGGTTTCAACATATGCTCTAGTAGTATCAACCAATGTTGTTGGATGCTTGCACACATCAAATATGTCACTTGTTCCTCTAACTTTGAAGGAGATGTCTGGACATCTGGAGTAGACAATCTACGTGATTGCACAACTTTATGTTGTGACTCGTCGAATGATATGATGTGCATATTTTCTTCTGGATTGTCTCCAAGGATCTTGGTATCTCCTTGGTCTCTTATGACTTTCTCTACTTCTCTATCTGGTGAAGCCAGTGGATCGACCTCTTGGTGGTAAAGCATGTGGTTGATGTCTTTCTCTAACTCTGATTGCTCCATCTCTGTATTGGTCTGGTCAAGTACTAATTCAATCTCTTGAGAGAAGTCCTGCTCCTGCGAGTGCTCACCCTGTCTGCTTTGTGCCAGCTGTTCGGATGAGTCTACCACCTGTATGGGCGTAATTTCATCAATCTGTTCATGTTACACCCCCTACTATGTTTGTTCCTATTGCACTTCCTTCTCCTGTCTGCAAAAATACTATTCTTTCCGGCGAGTTTCTCCTTCAACTCTTTACAACTCCTTCATTGTTTCCTCCATCGTCTATTTATCTCTCTGCCTTTGCATATTCCTCTTGTCACGCTATCACCTCTTCGCCTCTATCTCCAAAGATGCTTTCTCCACAAGTGGGTATGTTTTGAACTTGTAACTTTGTTGTGCCTCTATGTTGTTGATAATCTTTCTCTTGCCTTTGTCTTGTGCAGGTATGTTTCCCTCTGTTGTTGTTGCTACTGGTGCTCTCCTAGATGGTGCTTTGCACTGCTTCGCTAACCATTCCACATTGATGCCAACCAGTGCATTGGGCCTAGAGAAGTTGTGAAAATATCTCCATGGGTCTTCCTAAGCCCAATAACATGCCCTATTGATCCAATGAAATTGCACTCTAACGTAGTGATCCTTCACAAAATGACGCGGGTCGTATGGATTGAAGCTTTTGATGCTGAAACTAAATTTCTTGAACTCTTCTATCTCGGCATCCACATGCTTGATATTATGTATCTCGTATAATACGATCAACAACAGAAGAGTGGGCCAGGCTGCATTCTTCTACCAGTGCAGTCTAGCTGACAGTCCTGTCGAGATGTGGTAGGACACTTCTTGCATGACAAGCTTTTCCATGGAAAACTTTGGTGAAACATGTGAGGGTTCCCCACATTGTATGTCCGTATGAAGGTGCTAAAAGGTGAGGCATACCAATCCTCTATGTCAATCAGTGCAGCCATTGCTACCTTCGAAATGCAAGGTGGATCGTGCTCAAATATCATCTTGTACACATGGGTGATAAAATTATTTGACAACTATGTGATGACTCCTCAGAAAGCTGCATTCGGAAAAAAAATTTCAATAAGTGTTCAAAGAGGTTTCTGTTTGCATCCATGCCCACTTCAAGCCCAAGAATTTCTAACAGGCATAGATTGCACACAAGATATAAGTAGACATGTAGATTTCTGCTTGCTGACCTTTGGGCGAATCCCGAGCTCCTATTACCTGTTCCTTTAGCTTTTGAGCCAACATCTTAGACCCGTTTCATGCTTTTCCTTCACTGGCCAGTTGGTCCAGTGCAATCACCCAACTCTGCAGGAAGGTATCCTTGCTCTCTTGGCCATACAAGTGGCATGCAAAAATGACCAAGTATTGATATGCCTTCTGCAGTATATTTGTCTTCCAAATCTAGTTGGGTGTCATCTTGAAATTGGATGGCTCCTTCACCCAGTTCTTCAAGATATCCTTGGAGATAGAATTGTTGTTGGGTATGCTGAAGGGTGTCTCCATGGTGATCATTGGCTTCATCAAGTGGTACGTATGTTGATAGTCCTATGCCTTGAAGGTGGAAATCTTTGTCCCATTGACACTGCTTAGTACCATCGTCTTTGGATTAGTGTGCGAGTCAATCCAATTTATCATGTCAGTGCATGGAAACGTGAGATACCTGCATGCAATCTAGTACAATCTATACTTGTGAATGTTCACATAGAATTTGTGGTTTTCAAGATATTACCCAAATGTACTTGAGAATGCATCATTGATATCCTACCATTTCATCTTGATGTTTTTGTCTACGATCATCTTGGTGTCTTCGTAAATCGGAAAACTCATAGATACTCGCTCAACTGCATCTCCAGTTTTTCTTCTGTCAGTGTCCTTTGACCATGTTCTCTTGGACGTCATTGATACTCAACTGTTGAGAGATGGAAAAACACTTGCTATACATGGAGACATGCGACATGCATGGCAAGAAATATTTCATTTAAAAATAAAGAAAAAATGAGGACTGACATGCAACATACTTGGGAGACAAATGGCAAGGATTGCACAATTTTTACTGGGAGGCAGGGAGACTGACTGTCGAAATTATGCAAAAGGTATTCCGTACTATCAGGAAGCTGGTTGACTGCTGGAATTTCACAATGTGCAATCCAGACTAACCTATTAGGTGCTGAGATATGCAATGCACAATTTCAATTGGAAAGTCATGTAGGCCCAGGGACTACATTGTACAATTGTCTGGGCTAGCAGACACTGCCTCTCAGAATTGCACAAAGAAAATCTAGAGGGCACTATCTGGCCAGATTTGCACATTTTCTAGGAGGAAGGAAGAGCCTTCCCTCTAAAAAATGTGCAATGTTTTCCGGGCAAGGTAGAGTCCGTGCGAAGGTTGCCTAGACCCGTTGATGGGCGACTATAAACATGTGGAGATATGAATGCATGGAGAAACTGAGTGTAATTAGGAGCGAATGATCATGCATGCAAATAGTGAATGCAAGATTTAGAAAATAGAAAAACATGCATCTGTGTGAAACGAGATGCTGAATCGACGATCGTTCGTGCAGAACAATGTCATGCATGCGACAATAGTGAGATGCAAAAGAAAACTGAAACAATGCTTGTACAAACTAACATGCATGTAAATGACAGTAGGTGTTCATAGAAATCAAGTACACGACACTGACACAAGCCAAAACACCAAAAGTGACAGAAATGATGCAAATGACAAGTAAAGCGGCCTTACCTACAAATAGTTGAGATGGATGTGCCAAAGAATACTGGATGTGTTGTTGGATGTCAGAGCTCCAAGATTGATGTGAAGAATGAGCTCTGAAGCAGCAAATAAATAAGTTTGAGGGTTATGACACACATGCCACAAATCTAGGAAGAAGCAACACTTGGAGGAAAGTTTCTAAAATGATATTTGCATGTAACCTCCAGCTGCTAAAAATAGATCCCTAAAATCTAGGGATGATTTTTGCATGTTGCTTTTTTCTATTTCGGGAAAAATTAGCCCATGCATGCAAATTAGATTTTCTGGGTCTCAGAGGGAACCAGTCAACTTGAAGACACATGCAAAACCCTGCTTGACTGAGAGAGGGATTTGCATAATTTCTGGGAGGACTTGGGCTGGTTGACCGAGAGGGATTGCACAATTTTTGGGAGGAGCAGGTGTTTTTTTCCCATAATTTCACAATTTATGGGTTGAGCTGCATTGTTGGGCCAGATTGTGTAATTTTCTCAAGGAAGCATGACTTACTGCATTGCACAATTTCTCAGCCCAACAGGCTGCCCAACAAATTTGCGCAATTTTTGAAGGGAAGGCTAGTTCCCCTCTAGAATTGCATGATTTTTTGAGGGAGTTGCTCAGCCAACAACTAGCTTAAGTTAGGAATGGCAGTCTATGAAAGGAGTGAAGCACACTGACATGCACAGGTTGGAAGGCCACTAAAAAAATAATTAAGCCTATGTACTTGACAGTGCAGGACATGTTGCTAGGATGGTTGGTAAGGAGGCTCCAAAATGAAGCTGAGGCAAAATTTTGGAGGGTGGTTGTAGCTGCTACAACACTTGGCAACACACTGGTAGAACTCCATCTCTCTTAATGGACCTTTTTCGTGAAAATAAATTTTAACACCTCTAGAAGTATTGTTTAGTTCTCTATTCATCTTGGTTTCCACACTTTCTTGATTGTAAGATGTAGCATCTCCAAAGCTCTTGGTCAGTGGACACACATTCCAAGCCAAGCCAACACAATTGTTTTGATTGGGGATGAGGGGTATATTGGTGCACACACCATATGGTTGTCGGAGTTTTAGTTTCATATATGGTATTGCTCAGCTGCCAGCAGGCCTAGATAGTACCCTGGCAGAGTCACGCAGGAACACAAGCATCGCTTCGCTACCAGCGGGCCTAGTTAGTATCCCGATAGAGTTACTTGCATCACCTATTTGGGTAGGAAGCTCTTCACTTTCTTCACCTTATTCATTTTTCATTTTTTTCAAAATTTTTCACATTTTCATTTTTTCATTTTCATTTTCGTAATTGTGCATAGTACTTATTCATTTCAGAGGCGGAATAGGGATCCCAACTTATTGAGAGAAGAAGAGGTTGTTCCTTCAGAGAAGTATTTTATATATACCTCTGACACGCTTGTTAAGGTTTTCCCCCTCAGCTTACTATACTCGAATGAGCTTATGAGGATTAACCCAAAAGCAACCAACTAGAGTAGGTGACAAAAGTTAGAGTGCAAGCATCGTGTTTTCACCAAGGTTCACTTTGAAAAATACATATTTTTCATTGATTTATCATGGACTGAAGACAACAAGTTCTTCATATAGAGGCAGGATGACAAATAACCAAGTATTGATAACTGCACAAGTCGTCTTGTACTTTACCCAACTTGTTTCAAGAGTCGCACAGGGTTCCATGCGAAACTAACCTATGAACGCAAACAAGCAAACAAACAAAAAAACAAAGAAAAAAGAACAAGTAAATGCATAAGAGAAGCGAGAAAGAAAACAAGCATGCAATAAAGAAAGCAAACAAACCAAAAGAAAACACTACTACTACTCCTAAGCTAACGGTGCATGGGTCTACTCATGTGATGTGATACTTCCAATGCGGCCACAGAAGCATTGGTCAACCCATGTTGGTGAAGGCTTGGTTCACGAACAACATAGATGTGTGAACCAACAGACAAGAAAGATATAAAAATGAAGACAGACACACTCCGATTTTAGATGCATCCATAGAACATAAGTGAGTGCGAGTGCATGGCATGCAATCCGCGGACTTATCGTGGTGTTGTGTGACACTACATGTAGCTATTAGGCATACACACACTCTTGATGGTTGTTGGGTCATTAATATGTCATTATTATTATCACTTTTTAATGCCTATTTCATCCATTTCTACTCTTCTTTATCATGATCTATCATATAATCCCATTTCATAATTATTTATGCTCTTATGGATAAATATTATTTCTTCTCCTTTAATTTTAATAAATTGATTATTATGCATGTTTTTACCAATGATGGTTTATTAATAAATTGGTTGTAACATCACTCACCATTTTAGCCTCCAAGATATTTTCCATATTGCAGATTTGATCTCCAGCTCATCATTAAATGTGCTAACTCAACAATTCGCTGGAATAAGAAGTGACAATTTTGCATTAGATGTTTTGGGCAAATGGAGAAGAATATGGAAAATCTGAAACATGGGTTTTGTCCAGAACGGACCAAATTAGTTTTCTAATGAGCCATTTTCCCAAATTCGGTCCGTATTAAGAGAAATGGAGGGTTCTCTGAAGAAATTTTTCTCAGATTCGTTGTTGTGGCCGTTTTCCAAATTATCTGAGTTGCAATACCAAATTTGACCTATTCCTGTTGAATGTTGATGGAAAGATATTTCAGATATGATCTTGTTGATCAATTTGTTGTGAATAATCCAATTTTTTAATGAGAATCATATTGTAATCATCTCTGTTGTAACTGCTCTTTGCTCTCTCTATATTTAAATGAAAACATAAATCAAAGATGGGGAGATGGGGAATTATGGGGAATTAGATGGATTATTAGATTAGAGATAGATAGGATAGGATAGGAGGAGAGGGGGCTGGAATGATTATTATTCTGAATTGTAATTTTATTTGCAGACTCTCACTGTTGAGAAGACACAAATTACTATAATGATGGCCGATTTGATGATAAATATATAAGTAGAGTTGTTGTTCCTTCGCATCTCCTGAAGTAATCTAGCAGTATTCACTGGCGGCTAAGGGCCTGACTCCTAGTGGATCTACTTGCTGTTCCTGTACCATACAGTGTGGTTTGCCTAATTTCTGATTTCGGTAAGTGTGTTTTGTTTAATGATTACCTTCTGCAATTGAATTGTGTTGTTGTTCATTTCCCTCATAACAAGATCATTGCTTTCTGCAAGTATATTGTTGTGTTGTTCATTCTAATTACAGAGCTTCACTGTTCATTTTAGTAACTTATTTTTTTTGTTCATTGCAGTCACATAAGCTTTTTTGTTCATTTCTATTAGATAGCTTTGTTGCTCATTTACTTTTTGCAATCATCTAGTTTTGCCTTTTAGCTTTCTTACAGTTAACAGAATTATCTTATTTACATAATCTGTTGTGGTATTGTTGATTTACTTCATTGCCATTTCCAATTTGGTTATTTAGTGTGTTGTGTGTGAGGTCAACAACTATAAAGAACATTGGCTATTGTTGTCAAAGCTCTCAAATTGGGGACCTTAATTGTGCTTGATGTAGTTTACATTAGTTAAAATAGGAATGAGTTATTGCTACTGTATCCTTGAATGATAATTGTTGTTACTTTGTTGAATGAATGATTTAGTTTTAGAGCATCGAGTTTCCTTTAGTTGCAAGTGGGATTTATTAAAAGAATCCATTTACCCTTGTATTTGAAAGATCTATACTGCAATTTAAGAAACATTGCTCTCTGGGATTATAGCATGCACATATTATGTACACTCTTGAAATAAGAGGACTTGCTTGGGTTGATAATTAATGTGGGATAAATAGGAGTTTTTGTTGGAAATAATACTGAAAGGGGGGGTGAATCAGTATTAGCAATTTAACAATATTTCATTTCCATAAACAGATTTATATACGCTACTTCTGTTAATGCAACTTGCGTATATACGCAACTATGTTAAGAGAAACCAGCATATACCTTGTAAACTTATTATTTAGTCAATTGATCTTTAATCTGTGTATCAGAACCATATAAGCAGTAACAGGTACAGTAAAACAGAGCAAACATTCACACACAAGAACACAAGATATAACGTGGAAACCCAATGTGGTTGAAAACCACCTACTGCAATTCGTCTCTATCTTCCTTTAATAAAAAAATTCTTTTTACAATATTTCTGTACTGGTGCAGTCTTATACCAGTACGCAGGCTTCTACCTACAGAAGGCTACAACCTTCACTCATTCTTTAGCTTCTCCTGTAAGGGAGCTACAACCCCCTTAGCTTTTATACTAACTGATGTACCAGTATGTAGGTGCTGACTTACAGAAGGCTACAACCCTCTCTTTTCTTCCAGAGACCACGTTTCATAAATTTTCAGACTGGATCCATCAGTAGCATCAATCACACATCAAAATATATATGCATCAATCAATATCCCTTGCACTAACCAAAACTAAATCAAACAACCACTTCACTGAATGCTATAACCAGAATACAGTAACAGTTGCAGAACCCAGAACACTGTAACAGTAAATAGAAGTAGCTAAAACATCTTTTATGAGACATACGCTACTTCACTGTGTCAAACCTGCGGCTATACATTGTTATATGAAGGAAAACCTACGTATATGTAGTTTTGAATTACCAAACTAGCATGTATACGCACCTTTGCTATGCTTAGCCTGCGTACAGATCTGTAAAAGATAATTTACATTTTTCAACTATTCAGACATCAGTTATACCCAGATCATCAGATTTACAGATCAAGACATGCACCAAATATAAACGATTAAAATCACACAGAGATACTTCTCTTCAAGCCTTAATATCTTGACCCATCAATAGAACTTATCCTTCTTCAAGCACTCAGGTTCCTCCTTGATTCAGATCCAGCTATGCACCATAACCCAATCACCAGTATTCTAGATCATGCTCTTCATTAAATATTCAATTCTTGAGTGCCTTTGCCTAATGATCTCCTCCTCCTTTTATAGTCTTAGGCGTTACTCAATACCATGGTCCAAAACCATTTAGAAGCAATACCTTGGACCAAACACTTGCGGCCAATACTTCAGTCAAGATGCCTTGGATCAATACCACGTGTCAAAATGCCAGGGACCAAATACCATCATCCAAAACCAAGTTTTCCAAACTATATGCGCTTTTCTTTGCGTGGAAGTGTGTGTATATGCATACATGCCTTTTGCTCTGCTAACCTGCGTGTATACATGGCTTGGTCAACAGTAACCTGCGTATACCTTCTTTTCCTTTATTCTGTGAGCCTGACCATCATTTGAGTGAATTGCTGAGTTAGTTGCCATCAAGGACAACACTTGTGACATAGTGCCAAATCTGTGTCATAATGCCAACAATCTCCCCCTTTGGACTTGATGACAACCCCAAGTCACTCTCCCCCTTTATCATCAAGGGCAAAGGGTTATGCTCCCCCTGAGTACATGTTGAAATCTTTGCTCTGTTGAAGTGTGCTGTCCATGCTTCCGCTAACTTTAGGTAAGGTCTGTAAAAAGATGTTCTAAGAAGAACATGGCTCTATGTATCATAAATGACCTTCCTATCACCAAAGACTCATACATACACATCCATATCCCAACCAAGTGCGGATATACCAAAATTGACTCATCCACGCAACCAAGTGGGGATATACCAAAAATTTATACATGATAAAACAAGAATATTACATCATGCATCCTAGGCATAGTGGGGAAACAAAATAGGTCATTACATGACCTTTATAATTAAAGAAATACATGACGTAGAGACCAATTATCTAAGACAAGGCTATGATAGTCATCAGAAACTATCATTAGCAGCATCTATCAATCACCATCCAGACCAACAACCATGATCTCCCTCTACACCTGTTCCACCTAAATCAAAAACAACTGTGGAATTGTACCAAGATCTTCTAAGATAATGCCAACAATGCATTATTAGAAGTATATGCTCCCCCTGAACCTGTGCGAGATGATCACTGCCAGACCCATATCAGACTCTTTTCATCCTCAGTCTGGCCCACTGATATTCTTCAAACCAACATATATGAGACTGTATCCATAGAAACTGGTGTATGTACGCGGATACGCTTCATGAAACTCGCGTACAACCACTGTTCTAAAACAGATAAGTGTCAACAATAAGATGATGCACCAACTACCCCCAGCTTCTGTCTGAGGTATTCAAATGTCTCTCTAGGCAGTGGTTTGGTGAATATATCAGCAACCTATTCCTTGGAGGGAACAGACTCCAATTTGACTTTTTGTTCAAGCACTTGTTCCTAGAGAAAATGATATTTAATAGGTATGTGCTTGGTCTTGTAATGCATGACAGGATTCTTTGAAATGCTAATTGCATTTGTATTATCACATAGAATGGATATGGGTGGAGTACAAGTTATTTGAATGTCTTGCAATGTTTGCATCATCCAAAGGAGTTGTGTGTAGCAAGATGCAGCAACCACATATTCTGCTTCAGCTATAGACAATGCAATTGAACTTTGTTTCTTACTGAACCAAGACACTAATCTGGAACCCATAAATAATGCACCACCATTAGTGCTTTTTCTATCACCCACACTTCCTGCCCAATCTGCATCTGTATATGCATGAAGTGTGAGATCTGTGTCTCTAGGATACCATAAGCCATAGTTTTGTGTTCCTTGAAGATATTTGAAAATCCTTTTAACTGCCTGAAGGTGTTCTTCCTTTGGATTTTCCTAGAATCTTCCATCTATTCCCACTGCATGCATGATGTCTAGTCGAGTACCTGTTTGATAGAGCATACTACTAATCATGGATCTATAAGTTGGTTGATGTGTTGCTGTTGATTCATCATTTGCACTGAGGCTGCATCCTGTTACCATACGGGTACATACTGGTTTCGAATCTTCCATGCCATATTTCTTCAAGATCTACTTCAGGTACTTGGTTTGTGATAGAAGGATACCGTCTTTGTTTTGTTGGACTTGTAAACCAAGAAAATATGTGAGCTCACTAAGCAAGGACATTTCAAATTCTTTATGCATCACCAAAGCAAATTTTTGACTCATGGCTTCTTCATTTCTACCAAAGGTGATATCATCAACATACACAAAAAGTATTAGCAATTTATCATTGTCAATTTTTATATATAGATGGCTATCTATTGATCCTTTTGAAAAACCTTGTTGATGGAGGTATTTGTCTAGATGATAATACCAAGCCCTTGGAGCCTGTTTAAGACCATATAGAGCCTTTCTAAGTCTGCATACAAGTTTTGGATCATTTCCAGGGATGAATCCATCTGGTTGCTCAATATAAACTTCTTCTTCTAAGTCTCCATTTAGAAAGGAAGATTTCACACCCATTTGATATACTTTGAACTTATGAAAGCTAGAAAGAGGAAGGAACATTCTTATGGCTTCAAGTCTAGCAACCGGTGCAAAAGTTTCTTCAAAATCTATACCTTCTTGTTAAGCATACCCTTTACAAACAAGTCTGGCCTTGTTTCTAATAACATCTTCATTTTCATTCAGCTTTTTTTTGAATATCCATTTGGTCCCTATGACATTCTTATCATTAGGTCTAGGAACCAATTCCCAAGTGTTATTCTTTTCGATCTTCTCAAGTTCTTCATTCATGGCCTTGACCCAGCATTCATCTTTGCATGCTTCATGAACATTTTGCGGTTTGATGGAGGAAAGAAATGCTAGATAGCTTGAGGCTTCTATAATAGTTATTCTTGTCTGTACACCTGCCTCTTTCTAACCCAAAATTTGAGTCTCTAAATGATTTTTCTAAACATATCTGGATGGAGTCTTTTCTTCTGCCGTTATTTGCTCTTCTGGTGCTTCATTGGTTTCTTCTTCTTCATCATTAGTCCGATTTGATGTGGAAGGATAATCCTCATCTTCTTCCCACTCTTCAATTTTTACCTGCTTTGGATTTTCCCCTGCTTCATCAACCACAACATCAATACTTTTGTTGTTGGGAAATGTATCCAATACGGAATGACCCTATCCCACTCTAAGGGTGATAGTACCTCAACAACAAGCAAAGCAAAGCTATTCGAGATTACTTCTTTATGAGATGTAAGAGAGGGGAGAAAGAGATCCACTAACTGTTATCTTCCGCTAATGATTGATCCAATCTTCTCTCTTTGCTACTTGCTCCCAGCTCCTTGTTCTTTCACTGGCCCAGCTACACCAAGATCCTGCAAAATAACAAGAGAGGGAAACTACAAGAAGCATACATTCATAATTGATTCAAGGATTAGAATAAATCAAATATACAAGTATCAATACGCCATTGAGACACATGCATATAGAAGAACCTCAAATGCTTTATTAATGGAAGAAGTAAAGTTCTGAGAGTGTTACAACCATAAGAGGCCCAATCCAGCAACACCTCCCAGCAGAAAGAAATATCCTCTTCACCTCCTTCAAGAAAATCACCCAATAGTTCTATACTCAAACCAAAAGCACTTCCTTACATTCACAAGATTCCAGCCCCCTTAGACCTCATGAGAGAGCTCTATATATAGGAGTTTTGGAGAAAGGATGAGTCAACTTGAGGCTGGCATGAAGCTGACTAGTGTCCTCTCCCACTTCAGTTATTCTTCAGTTCTTGAGTCCACTTGGAGGTTCTTGCTTTCACTTGGAGATCTAGACCCTCTTACTCATCACTAGGCGAATTCCCTGATCCAAGTGTCATTTTGGAAGCTCCCTGGGCATTGACACCTTGAGGAATGACTGTGCCACTTGGCCAATCTCGCCCAGTGCAGGTAGCCTTCATTACAGTTGACATTCAGTGCAGGTACAGAGTGGAGCAGTTGACATTCAGCGCAGATGCTTAGTGGAGCAGTTGACATGATCCAGAATTAGCTTGTTTTTGAGTGTTTTCAGGTGGAGAACTGATATTTAGTGCTGTGGTTTGCTGACCTTGTTCCTCTAGGGGTAGGAACAACATGTTTAGGGACTTTGGATCCCTTAGATTATTGATATTTCATGCTTCATGCTGTAAGGCACAAAAATGTCTATAACAGTTGCCCCCTAAAGTATGAGGTCGTTTATCGGGTGAAATGCTTTATCAGGAGGATCCGAAGTTCATTCAATCGCTGAGAGGTGACCTGTAATAAAATAAAATACAATACATTATTTTTCATTCTGCTTTCATGATCTAGCTGAGGCAGACATTCCCATGCTCAGCTTTATAAATTCATTTTGGTACATATAACAGACGATCGTCTGATGATAGACTGATAATTCTCTGCTAAAATTATCATCCTTTGAGTAGGATGATCATCTACTGCAATGATGTACATATCAAATGTCTTTATATTTCCTGAATATATATCGCAGCCCGGATGGATGAAACTAGATCCGGGGTCTTCAAACTCCTTTGATCTTCACTCTAAGTACAAGTCGATCCATGTGAGAATTACGCTGAAGTCGAACATGGAAAGACATCGCTTGATTACCGGTCAATAATGTAAACCGTTAACAAGCGCGAGAGGAATCACCGATAATGATAATGACCCTCAAGGTACTGCAGTACAATTCACGTGGTGTGAATAAAGGACTTGGCGTCGAACACCACGCAAAATCTTCTGGTCGAAGGTCATTGATGTATACCTATCGCCGGAAGTGAGAAACTTGCCATTGAGGCATGCAAGCTTCAAAGTACTGAGGGGGCTGTTCCTAGATCAGCTTCTTGGATAATGAGCTGAAGTCGACAAGAAGTGATCCGTCAAAGGAGGGCCTTAATGAATCCCACATCAGTGACACGGAACGGAGCTAATGATTTTAGTGGAGGTGAAAACAATCTGTGAAATATGATTCAGGGTGGCGATCATGGGTGGATGAAGGATAATGTATGGCAGTGGATGGGACACGGTTGACTCTTTCTGAACAACATCTCTTGAACATATAACGACACTGATGCGATGGATCGGTAGCATTACCCCAAATGTGGATGGTTTGGCGAGGACCATGGTGACGAGACCGGTGAATGAAACAACCCAACCCGATGTGATACGGAGGAAAAGTGCCATGTTCAAGAGCGACTTGCTACCATTAAAGCTTTGAGGTTCTCCCAATTTTTCCCCAGTCATTTCTGACCAGTACCTCTTTTATTTTTGTCAAGCTTGAGGAGGATAACATATGCTTGTTCTATAACCTGCCCTTCGGGCAAGCCCATCGCTATGTTTTAACGAGCCTAGCGATAGGGAAACTCGTTCTCGTCTAAAGACAAGTTTGTCGCTATTTAATAATTTTAACGAGTCTAATGACAAGGAAAACTCGGTCCTTTTCATTTTTAGAGAGTCTGAAAAGGTACAGAAAGTTAACTCCAAAATTCCTTTTTCGTCATCTAATCCCTTAAGTCCGAAAAAGTATAAAACAATACAAAAGGGATGAGTTTTCGATAACTTTAACGAGCCGAATAAAACAAGCGCTCGACCTTTTTGTGTAATAATCCCTCAGGTCCAAAAAGATTAAAATCTATAGGAGGGATAGCTCTTCCGGTCATTTTAACGAGCTGGAAGGCCAAAACTCGGCAAACTTTTCATATTTTACGAGTCAGGAGAAAAGAGCTCAAAGAAGACTCGTCTTTTGAGGAATGAGTGATAAACAGGGATAGTAGCAGATTCCAGGTACAGGTTGGAATTTTCCAATCACGGCAGTGTCACAAGGATGGCTAAGTGAAATCACTCTTCGCAGTTGTTCCTCAAAATAGGTAAACAATCATATGGAGGTGAACGATTGGCCAAATGGAATGGAGGTGGTGGGCGCAAACACGACCAAGGCTTTTTATGGATAATAAATTTACGATCACAATGGTTATTTACCGGAATAGGTTCATTTTTTAATGAGCTTAAACTCTGGAGGAAACTCTTGCTCAATCTTATGTTTATTTTTTAACGAGCATGAACTATGTGCTAAAACTGCTCGGATCTCGCTTTTCTTTTTTTTAACGAGCATAAATTCCGCGGTAAAACTGCTCGATTATATGGTCAAATTTTGATTTTTTACCATTACTAGCTTTTCTCTTTTCAAGTATAGTACTGCATTTTCAATTGCTGCAACAAACTTTGTTAGAAATGAATAATATTTGCATGAAAATGAGATTATAACCCTAATATTTCACTTTAAACTGCGTAAAAAGCTATTAAAAGGTGTTTTTACCTCTCATTTACCATTTCATTTGCATTTGGTTTGTTGGAGCTCTGGAGGTGCCTCTTCCCCTTTGATTTTCACCAGCTGATTTCGGGAGATTCTGCGGACGATTTTTGGCGCCGTTTGGACCAGGTAGGAGCTAAACCCTAGCTCTTTCTTTTCATGGTTTCATTTTCCCGTTTTAGGCCTGTTTCTCAGTGTTTCTGAGCCCCAGGGTTTTGCAAAATCGCCCTAACTTCAGCGCAGGTTCCCCTTTCAAAACCTGCGCTGAATGTCAAGCTGTCTTAGGGCAGCCTGACCTTCAGCGCAGGAGGGACACTCTCTGCCTGCGCTGGGCTCAAAAAACTGAGTTTTCAGGTTATTTTTTGATGATTTTTCGCTAGTTTTTCATCAAAATCAGGAACTTACTCTTTCTCTTGTTTGCTTTGCAGGGAACTTTGAACAAAATGTCCCTTACATGGTGAGAACGAGAACATGAAGAGGAGGACATGATTGCCCTCCATGACCCGGTCATGGTGAACGCGCTGCGGAACTGTGGCCTGCTGAAGTTCTTCCGTATCTCTAGTATGAGAGCACAGATTTCTTTGCTGCAGTATATGCTTGATGCTTGGGATCCTGTTAACCAAGTATTCCAGATTAGGGGAAAGTCCATCCCCTTGACCATAGAGGACATGTACTTCTTGACTGGGTTGTCAAGACGAGGTGCCCCCATTTCCTTGTCAGGTACGGCCCGGGGGACCGATTCCACCAGAGATTATGTCCGCCAGTATTGCAGGGAAGGTTCTCAGCCGAGCAGAGACGGCAATATTGTTATCCGTGAGATTACTGATCGGGCTCTCAGGTCCATTCTGTACACTATTGGTAGGATGGCCGGCAGCGCAGCTCTACATGTTGCCAACAGATCTTATATGCAGCACGCCTTGGAGTGTCTCCAACCGAAAGTATTCAATTGGTGTGATGCAGTACTTGTTCAGATGAAAAGTCAATTGACCAAGGTAAAGGACGGGAAGCTGAAGAACTTTGGATTTGGTTCTATTCTGACTGCCTTTGCCTTGGAGAAAATCCCACTGATGCAGCCTCAGTACATCATACTCGACTTGCCTTCTCCGACCGAGCCACGCATGCAGCGGTGGGTTGATCACATGTCTAGGCATGCTGGTCAACCTCAGATTACTTTTACTGAGGCCTTCTTCAGGCGGTTCGAGCGCCAGGAGATGGCGTTTTCTGAGTATCCATATGTGGGTATGGATTTCCGAGGTGATCCGGATTTGGTGCTACCGGATGGTGAACAGTGGGGCGCCATTGGTAAACTCTTTGACCATATTACTGTTTACTGTTCTTATTTATAATGTTGTTGTGATTTATTCTATCAAGACTTTTAATTGTACTCTTGGGTGCATGCAGATATTGGTCCTGTTCGTCCAACAGTTCGTCCGAGACCGCCGGTTGCTGCCCCGGCAGTGGAGCCTGCTAGGAGAGCTGTTATTCGCGACCTTGACGATACTGAGACCCTTACAGCTGTGCAGGAGCAGGTTGAGAGCCTTACTCTTGGCATTCCCGATGTGAGGATTGATGAGTTACCTTTACAGTTGCAGCGACACACCACTGGTGTACCTAGACGATGGACTCGTCTCTTGCGCATGATTGCACAGGCCGTGACGTGCTATCATGAGCACCACTAGGCTAGGGTGCCCCCTAGCATCTTTTTGAGTTTTAGGTCATATGACCAATTTTGTCTTGGTTACAGAACATTATGTATGAACTTATATAAACAGCTTATATATTTTGATTTTCGAGTTTTATTCTGTTTGAGTTATATGATCCATATGTACAATCTTTGATGATGTGTCCCTTTTTTATAAATGTTGTAAATGTCTATCTAACACATAGTTTGCTAATGAGTCGGTTAATGTGTTTAAGTTTCTCGAAATATGTTGATATTGAATTGAATCAAAACATCTTTCCAAGATCTTAACCCTTAGGAACATGCGATAAATAGCTGGATTGCGAACAAAATATATACCATTGAGTTATAGTATTACGAGCTGTGAGTCTAGCCTGACAATTAGTCGGTGTATGCCACGTGTGATGGCATCAGAGAGTAGTTCTATCAACACGCTATACTTAGCGATGTTATTCGTTGATTGCCCAATACACACACCTCTGAAACTTACTAACTCGCCGCTTGGATCAAAAATGGCCCAGGCTACGGAAGATAGGTTCCGTGAACTACGACTCGCTCCGTCGGCATATCCAACACATGTCTCCAGAAGGTTCGACATCTGCAACAAATGTAAAAGGTGGATCACAAGACCAGAACAAATACTTTAGCGAAAACAAAATACAACAAAAGCATGCAGGTTACTATTTAAGCATATTAACGCTTGAGGTACAACCCGTTGCGGGGATGCGCCAGTGGAATTCCATCGTAATCCATTAACTCGTAGGCTCCTTTTGCTAACACCCTTTTAACAATATAGGGGCCCATCCATAAGGACTTGAATTTACCTGCTCCCAACTTATCGGATTCTTGGTCATAAAGCAAGACCAAATCACCTTCTGAGAAGATACGGGGTTTGACATTTTTGTCGAACTGAGCCTTGACTCGTTTCTTATGGGCTTCGTTAGCCAAAGCGGCATCACGACGGGTTTCATCCAATTGGATTAATTCCAAGAAACGAGCCTCTTCTTCTGAAGTTCCGGGGAGAAGATCGATTGCGAGTTTAAGCGACGAAATTTCACACTGGATTGGCAAGACTTCTTCCAGGCCATACACCAGTTGAAAAGGTGTGAACCCGGTTGCGTTCTTTACCGAGGTTCGATAAGCCCACAAAGCTGAGTACAGGATTAGGTGCCATCTTCTTTTATGAACCCCGACCATCCTTTGCAACATACGCTTCAGGACCTTGTTGATTGCCTCAACTTGTCCGTTGGCTTGCAGATAATATGGGGTAGAGCTATCATGAGATAGCCCTAGCTTGGCAGCTAATTTGACCATCATGTGATTGCGAAAATGCGACCCATGATCTGTAACTATAGCCTGTGGTACGCCGAACCTGGCGACTACATGATTGAAAAAGAAAAGGGCAGTTGTTTCACCAGTGTTATCCAATGTAGGCATCGCCTCGACCCATTTGGTAAAATAGTCAACAGCGACTATAATATACCCATGCCCCTCGGTCGAGGTGGGGTTACATTGCATGAAATCGATGCCCCACTTAGCGAAGGGCCCAACAGCAACTATTGGCTGTAAAGGTGCGGGTGGTCGTCTGGTTTTGCTATCAAAAATTTGACAAGCATGGCAACTTCTGACTGCGGTTATGCAATCTTTGAACATGGTTGGCCAGAAGTATCCTGCTCGTAAGATTTTTTGTGCTGTTGCATATCCAGACTGATGCCCCCCACATGCGCCTGAATGACACTCATTCAGGGATTTTTCGGCCTTCTCATGGGTAAGGCACCTCCTCGGAACTGTATCGACACCACGACGGTAAAGTGTATCACCGACGATCATGTAGTCTTTTGCCTGGTATCAGATACGTTTTTGTTCGGAGCGAGAGGTGTTAGGCCTGAATTTTTGGGTTTGGAGATAAACTATGATATCTCCATACCACTCATCGCTTACAGATATCAGAAACAAACTTTCGTCCACGATTGACTCTTCTGATGTTTCATCGTTGGACGACGATGGGAGATCGCATAATAATTCTGCGAAAACTAGAGCTTTCTTTGATTTGGATTTCACAAATTCCAGATCAAACTCTTGAAGGATCGCTATCCATTTTGAATATTTGCCCCCCAGCAACTGTCACGACAGTATATAAGTCATGGGGTTGCAATCTGACAAGATGGTAGTTTTCCGAAAGAGGACATAATGTCGAAATCTTTGAATCGCTTGAACAGCTGCAAGCGCTAGTTTTTCAACATAAGAATATTTACTTTCTGTATCGTTTAAGTTTTTACTTAAATAATAGATAGGATGTTCAATTCCATCGACTTCTTGAACTAAAACCATTGCAATGGTCGTATCCGCTGCAGCCAGATACAGGTTAAAATCTCCTTGATAGTCCAGGGCGTACATTAATGATGCTTTTACTAGAAAATCTTTCAGAGCATCAAAGGAAGCTTGCGCCACCTGGTCCCAGACAAAAGGTACATCCTTTTTCAAAAGACGAGTATAACCCTTAGCAAGTTCTGCGTAATTTGGAATGAACCTCCTCAGAAAGTTTGCTTTCCCTTGGAGTTTCTGAATCTGAAGCAAATTTGAAGGTGGAGGCAAATTAATGATTGCCTGAACCTTGCAGGGGTCGAGACGAATCCCATCCTTAGAGACTACAAAGCCAAGTAAATGACCAGAACCGACGCAAAACACACATTTGTGTGGATTGAGTCTTATCTTGTAGTGTCGGCAACGTAGAAATATCGCTCTTAAATGCTGCGGATGATCAGTCCACTTTCGCGAATGAGCCGGAAGATCGTCGAGATAAGGTTGAACAATGTTCTTGATGTCATGGAAGGCATAATTCATTGCCCTCTGAAACGTCGCCCCTGTGTTCTTTAAACCAAAAGGTAATTTTCGATAAGCGAATGTGCCCCACGGACAAATAAATGCAGTCTTTGACTGGTCTTGTGGGCGGATATTTATTTGATTATACCCGGAAAATCCATCCATAAATGAAAAGATTTCACATCTGGCGCATTCATCAATTATCTGGTCGATGAAGGGTGTAGGGTAGTTGTCCTTCGGACAAGCTTGGTTTACATCCCTATAATCGACACACACTCTAATCGTCCCTTGTTTCTTCATAACAGGGACAATATTCGATACCCAATCGGTTAGAGGAACCGGGTAGATGAATCCAGCATGGAGGAGTTTTTCAACTTCCGCCTTAATGGCAGCGGCTTTCTTGGGGTGTACCTATCGAAGCCGTTGTCTTACTGGTTTGACACCAGGATACATTTTAATTTCATGTTCAACGATACTTGAGTCAATGCCTGGCATTTCATTATATGACCAAGCAAAGACATCTCTAAATTCGCGAAAAAGAGCGTTATATATTTCCAGTTCTGAAGGGGAACAACCTTTGCCGACATAAATATTCTCTACAACTTCTGTTTTAGTCGAGATCTTTATGGCTATAGTCTCTTCAATATTGGATAGGTTTCGCTCGGAATCCACCGTGTTTACAGTATTTGTTAGGAATTCAAAAACTGAAGGGTGATAAAGGTCACCTTGAGTATCTTCTTCGTATTCCGGAAGAAGGGAACGATGGTGGTGATCATTCCATGGTGCCCCCTCAATCATCATTGATTGTAAGATTCCTTCGTCAGTCCCATGTACTTTCGACCAAGGATCTAATGGGGTTCCATATTCTCTAGACCTATCTACCCAAATGCTTGACGAGCGTTGATTTGGGTTTGCCTCCCCTTGCTTGAAACATTGATTGCTACAATATTTCTAAAGGGCTTGGGGAAAAACCATTGAATGATCCATGTTGACCTTCGTGGAAGATATCATGTTGCAGGTTGCTACAAATGGTACATTTCCCATATAAATAGGAGGTGGTAGCGCGAAAGTTCCCATCAATGTGGGGTCTTTCAATAATCCTACTCCGATATCTTGAATTGAATGGTTGCTCTCATGGATCATGGGAATGCTTCGTGTAACTTGTGAACCATTAGGGAGGAAATTCTGTTGGTCGACGACCGTAATCCCTCCTTCAAACGGGAATGCGATCTTCCTAAAATAAGTCGACACGACAGCTGCCATGGCATAAATCCATGGTCTACCCAGTAGGATGTTATAGTCAAGATTTCCATCAATGACCTCAACATCAATTTCTACTGTTTTTCCTCCTAGTTCAACTTTCAAGTTATTAAGGATACCGTATGGGGTATAAGTCCTTCCATCGAAGGCTTTTAATGTCGTCGATGATCACGACAAGGTTGGAGATCCTAAAGTTTTCCAGCAACTCATCGACATAATACATGTCGATGCTCCCTCATCAATTATTGTTCTGTGAACAGTTTTGTTGAGTGCTTTCACTTGAATAAGGAAAGCTAATTGAGCTGGTAACTGAGGATCATATCCCTTGTGATCAAAGGATACAAGATTGGAATCCTTAGGATCAACCCCACCAATTGCTGATAACAACGCCTGCCTTTGGGTTGGACAATTTTGTAGTACTTCAAGAGTCGACATAGCGGATAGCGATTGGGCCAAATCTTCCACTATGTTATAATGCTGCGCCGCTCTGGCGCGAGGATTAAATGTCGACTTGTGTACTACACCCTTTGGCGGTTTTATTGTTAATTCAAGGGTGATGGGTGGTACAACTTCTGTCGAAGTTGTTGTTGAACTACTTGGTTGATATTTACCTTTTTCGTTTGACAGCTGAGGATTCCCATAATCTTTGTTCCTTGTCGAAATCAAAGCATCATTCTGCTGTTTTGAAACCGACAACATAAGGACTTGCGACGGGGAAGCATTTCCACTATCAACCAAATTTTGACCTGGGTTGGGAAATGGATCAGTTAACACAGTTGAGGTTTGGGAAATTTTAAAGAACCTCTTTAACTCAGCTTTGAATGGGCAATTCTTTGTGCCATGATCCTTATCATCACATATTAGACATGGATAATTTTGTTTCCCTTTCCCAGGAGGGTTTGAAGAATTTTTGCCAGGGGATGACTCACCCTGTTTCTTCTTCTTCCCTTTGTTTTGCTTTTTCTTGCTTCCTGGTTGATTGGTTTCTTTGCCCTTATCTTCTGATATGACATTTACTTCCAAAGCAAGAATTTCTTCTTTTGCATTTTGATCTGAATTCTTACGGGCTTTCTTTGACGAAGCCTTTATCGATTTCGTGTTTTTCGTGCCAATCATGCCGTCGCCGGCATGAGAGTCACTATTTGATTTAGGAGGTGGAGGAATTGAAAACTCTGGTCTAGGGGCGTCAGGTATCTTGTCGTAGAGTGTGCCGGACTGAGTATAAACTAAGTCCAAATACTGTGCACGAGCAATTACTTGCTCCTCTGTTACGACTCCCCCCTTGGCCACATCTTCCGTAATAGCAAGAAGTAACGACTTTATAAACCATTCAGCTAACAGCTGATCAGGAACGTATGTTTTCACCATCCTACGACGACGACGCCACTCATGTATATGATCAGATATATGGGTGGCAGTTGTCTGTTTGAAGTTGGTTAATATTTCTGTTCCCGTTTCATACCTTATCGGTAATTGAAAATGGGTTAAGAAAGTCGTGGCTAGGGAACTAAAATTTTCGAAAGAGGCTCTTGGCAATTCAATATACCATTTAGCCGATGGACCTGTCAATGTCCTCTGAAAAAGGCGAAGCCTTATCGAATCGTCGTTTAGGGTGTTCGACGAACACCATAGATGAAAAGTCATCACGTGATTCGATGGGTCTTCACCTGGATTTCCATTGAATTTAGGAATGTCAGATGGAAGTTTATGAGGAATCGCTGGCCACCAAGGGGCATAAGCAATCAGATCGTTGGTTAACCGGTGTAGATCAGGTAACTCTAAAGTTGCCACGAATGGTAACTGTTGATTCAGGTTAGGCGAAGCGTAACCAGGGTACGATGGAATCGCTTGAGCAGTGGGCCTTTGCATACCAGCATAATGTAATTGATGTTGGTATGACTGATACGGTTGGTGGACCTGACCACTGTAAAGTGGTTGATTCTGACCGTTTTGGATATACGGTTGTCCACTGTTCGTAAAGATCTGCTGCTCAGAACCTTGGTACACTTGTTGGAATTGCAGTTGTTGGTATTGCACAAGCCATGGTTGTGACGCCATGTTTTGTTGTGCTATGCTAACCGTTGAACCAAGGTGTGGGGTAATTGTACCCGTTTGGACCTGTGTCGCCGCACCAGTTGGCGATTGTGGTTGTGACCCATGATCAAGTGGCTGTTGCATTACAACCTGAGAAATCTGAGGTTGGCATGCAACAGGTATCTCTTGAACTTGTGACACTGTTACAATAGCCGGTGTGGTTGGGATGTTCGTCATAGGTACACACTGTTGCATAGAATATACAACCCTTGGTTGTTGAGGTAGCATAGGTACCCAACTACTTGATGCAATCCCAGTATAACCTGAATACTGTTGCGAACTCACATATGGGTACCCTCCCGGAGGGGGTAATGAAAGGGCATATTGCCCCCCATACGGTATCAATCCCGAACTCAAGGGGATTGATTGCCCAGATTGACCTCCAAATGGATCAATTCGGCGAGTTTCAACATAAGAGTTTCCGGGTATTACTCCGGATGAACAAACTGGAACAGACCACACTGTCGAAATAGTCCCTTGGTGGACTCCTTCTAGCGGTTGAGAGCTAGTCGAGATAGTTGGTATGCCGGCAAACATCGTCGGAGTGACGGCAGGGGCTTCTGCTGTCGCTGTGTCATTTGACACAGTCCTAGATGATGACGGTTGTTCAGACATCTTAAGTCTATCCAATAGATTGCCTAGCAATTCTACAGGAACTTCCACTTGTGGTGGATTAACCTCTGATGAAGGAAAGAGAGTGACCCCGACTCCAAAATGAGTTGGAGTACTTGCTTGCAGATCTTCTGCAATTTCCTCTATCGCAATCAAACCCGGTGGAAGAGGAAGACCGTCAGGTCCATAAAATATTTCTGGTGCCGAAGAAGTGGTTGCTTCGACAGCGACAGTTGTTTGAGGAACAAAACTCTCTGGACCGGTTACAGATGGAACTGGTTCAGTTATACAAGTATTTTCCCCCAGACTAGGATCAGTATTACTGTCCTTCTGTGGCTGTTGAACTTCTTCTATAGAGGCAGGGTTTCCAGAAATGTTAGGAGTAACCGGAACCTCAGATTCAGTTGGAACACTTGTTCTAACTTTTAAAGGAGATTTTGAATCAGTTAGACGAGTTCGCTTTGTCCGTACTGTTTTCGATTCTAGAGACAAAGACGATTAACTCGTAAGCCTCCGCGAACGACGGGGTTTCAATTGACTTTCTTCCACGATTGCAGATTACTCGATCAACCAAAATATTAAAAGGGGAAATTTGTGTTTCCGAATTGAATGAATTTTATTAGACGCTTTTAGACACAACTTGCTTTTTCACTTTTTAAGAGTCGAGAAAAAGCTAAAGATGACTCTAGTCTCCTTCGATGTATTAACGAGGCCGAAGTGAAAAATGCTCGGTTGGAATTTTTCAGTTATAGAGTTTGAAAAAGGCCAAAAGAAACTGCTCTGGAGATCTAGGCAGAGGGTGTGCCAAACCTTTCGCAAAACCACAAAATACGTTTTACGGTATGGGTGGTCGATCTTCGTGAATGCTGTGTTCACTGCATTGCGATCAGTAGGGCGGCCGACACAGCTTCCTATGGATAAAAGATATATGCCTATAGGGGTCTCCCAATATATACGCGACGGTACGTGGGAGCACAAGTCCGTATTAGTGCCACCGACTCTCAGGAGGAATCACCCACCTTCGTCGAGATCGACAGTCACTACGTTTAACGACGCCGGAACACGTCTCTAGCTTAGACCTCTATGTGTTTGCGTTATGTTTCAAAGTGTTGTTAGGTTCATTAAATATATTTTAAGTTGATCTTTTTAAAATTTGCCTTTCAAGGTTCACCACGAGATGTTTTGATACAAATTCCTAAATGCAGTCTAAGATGAGAAGCAAGCTTTTTCAATCTTTTCGACTTATGAAAATCTTAACTACTGAGGGAAAAGAAAGACAACATCTTTTCACACAGATCATAGAGCACACACTAATGCACTTTTTCCCTAAATCAACATACAAACTTATCAAATGAAAAATGCAAAATGCAGGTATTTCTTTTCTCTTTCTTAATGTTTGTGCGATACAAAAAGAAAGCTGTTGTATAACTTTGAATTCAATTTCAAATGAAAGCAAACAAGCTTGTCCAAAATCAAAAGACACCTTAATATTTACTTGTTTCGACACTAGAAATATATAAATTCAGACCATATGACGAAAGCAAAAGCTCAATCAGCTATGAACAGCAAATAAACTAACTCTTAAGATCAAAACGACACTTTATCACAGGTCTAGATCTAAGAGGCCACAGCAAGACTAGTTCACTTTCGTTATGGGAAACTGTAAATGATATAAGAAATACACAAAGAACAAATACAGTTTCTTTATACAACCGAGGCGGAATAGTGGCAAGGAAAGTTGGTTTCAGATAGGTACATTGACTGGTAACAGGCAGCAAAAACAAGGGTGAAAACAGGGCAATGAACAGCAGGGAACCCCAGTAGCACTAGGCAAAACTGGTCTAGCGCAGGTAGTACACTGGAAGTTTGACCTTCAGCGCAGGTAGCCCCTTCAGGAACTGCGTTGAAATGCAGACTGCCTTCACACAGCCTGCACTGAAGAACGAAACTTTCGTTTCTCTTGGTTTCCGGGTCACAGATTGCTCAAAAATTCAAAGTTTTTGGCCAAATCAGAAGCTATCAGTCAAGTACACACTAAGGGATGAAAAGGAGAATGAAAATCTATCACTAAGAGCTATTTAGAGTCCTTGTGGATCAGCTCTTCAAATCATAAACTTGCCCAGAAACTGAGCTAGAGTAGTTGCCCTCTACTTTGCATTTGAAAGATTCAAATGCAGTTCGATTCGGTACTCCCTGTGTTTATGAAATGAATAGAAAAAAACACAAACAACCAACAAGATACGATCCCCATTGGAGTCGCCAATTTGTTGTTGGGAAAAGTATCCAATACGGAATGACCCTATCCCACTCTAAGGGTGATAGTACCTCAGCAACAAGCAAAGCAAAGCTATTCGAGATTACTTCTTTATGAGATGTAAGAGAGGGGAGAAAGAGATCCACTAACCGTTATCTTCCGCTAATGATTGATCCAATCTTCTCTCTTTGCTGCTTGCTCCCAGCTCCTTGTTCTTTCACTGGCCCAGCTACACCAAGATCCTGCAAAATAACAAGAGAGGGAAACTACAAGAAGCATACATTCATAATTGATTCAAGAATTAGAATAAATCAAATATACAAGTATCAATACGCCATTGAGACACATGCATATAGAAGAACCTCAAATGCTTTATTAATGGAAGAAGTAAAGTTCTGAGAGTGTTACAACCATAAGAGGCCCAATCCAGCAACACCTCCCAGCAGAAAGAAATCTCCTCTTCACCTCCTTCAAGCAAATCACCCAATAGTTCTATACTCAAACCAATAGCACTTCCTTACATTCACAAGATTCCAACCCCCTTAGACCTCATGAGAGAGCTCTATATATAGGAGTTTTGGAGAAAGGACGAGTCAGCTTGAGGCTGGCATGAAGCTGACTAGTGTCATCTCCCACTTCAATTATTCTTCAGTTCTTGAGTCCACTTGGAGGTTCTTGCTTCCACTTGGAGATCTAGACCCTCTTACTCATCACTAGGCGAATTCCCTGATCCAAGTGTCATTTTGGAAGCTTCCTGGGCATTGACACCTTGAGGAATGACTGTGCCACTTGGCCAATCTCGCCCAGCGCAGGTAGCCTTCATTACAGTTGACATTCAGCGCAGGTATAGAGTGGAGCAGTTGACATTCAGCGCAGATGCTCAGTGGAGCAGTTGACATGATCCAGAATTAGCTTGTTTTTGAGTGTTTTCAGGTGGAGAACTGATATTTAGTGCTGTGGTTTGCTGACCTTGTTCCTCTAGGGGTAGGAATAACATGTTTAGGGACTTTGGATCCCTTAGATTATTGATATTTCATGCTTCATGTTGTAAGGCACAAAAATGTCTATAACAGCTTTCAACAATTTTTCCTAGTATTTTATTATAACACTTGTATCCTTTACTTCGGGAAGAGTAACCAAGGATAATGCCTTCATCTGCTCTAGGTTCAAACTTGCCAAGTTTTTCATCAGTCCTTTTGATGTAACATTTGCTTCCAAAAACTTTGAAGTATTTTATAGTAGAAGTCTTACCATACCAAAGTTCATCAGGATTTTTGAGTGTTGTTTACCCGAACATTTGTTTTGTTGAGAATAGTGATGACAACAAATGCGGCTTCACCCCAAAACGTAGCAGGAGTTCCAAACTCATCTTGCATAGCATGAGCCATCTATTGAACAGTTCTATTCATCCTTTCTACCACTCCATTTTGTTAAGGAGTCCTTGCGGTAGAGAATTCCCTTCTTATTCCATGTTCTTCTGTTATGAAACCAGCTCAAGAAAAGATAGAAAAGATAGATCAACGCCTTAGAATTCAGCCTCTTCGAGGGGGAAACCTCCTTTACATTACATAAATGAACAATTCTTGGATGATACAAGTGACAAAACCTCCTTTCTATATATAGGAGTCTAAGGAGTCACAATATAATCCAGCTGACCTAACAATAATAATATAAAGCCACAAAAATAACAATAGAGGGATTCTATGGGGCACAGAAATAACAACATGGGGGTAAAAGGGGCACAACAATATAAATAAGGGGTATAACTACAATAGTAATGGGGTAATCACTAGTATTATAGGGACCCAACATGCCCCTCTCCTTCAAAAAAGTTTTGTCCTCAACACTTGAGTAGTTCTGGATACTTCTACATAAAATTCTCATCCTCCCATGTGGAATCTTCAACAGATAAGTTCTTCCACTTGATAAGATACTCTGAAATTGATCGATTTCGTAGCTGTCAAGTTCTTGTTTCTGTGACTGCTTCTGGTTCCAATATAATTTTTCCTTCCTCGTCAAGTTCTGGCAATATTGTTTGAACTGGGAGCTTGTCGCCTATAACCTTCTTTAAACATGAAACATGGAAAACTGGGTGTAGTCGAGAAGCTGCAGGAAGCTCCAATTTGTATGCCATAGTACCAATCTTTTGCAACACCTTGTACGGACCATAGTATTTTGGTGATAATTTATTATCCTTCTTAGCTTGCTTTAGGGACATTTGCTTATATGGTTGTAGCTGTAGGAATACCCAATCACCTACATCAAAACTTCTTTCACTGCGATGTTGATCTGCCTGTTGTTTCATTCTATTTTGTGCCAACACGAGGTTATCCTTTAAGAGTTGGAGGACTTGTTGTTGATGTTCGATGTGATGTTCCACTGCCTGAACCTTAGAATTTTCTCTTAAATATGATGTGATGGATGGTGGTTGATACCCATAAAGTGCCATAAATGGGGTCAGTTTTGTTGCTGTATGGAAGGAAGTGTTATACCACCATTCAGCCAGAGGCAACCATTTGACCCATTGTGTCTTTTTATCATATACAAAGCAACAAAGATATCCTTCCAAACATTTGTTTACTATCTTAGTTTTCCCATCAGATTGAGGATGATAAGATGAGCTATGAGCTAACTGAGTACCAAGACAAGAAAATAATTCTGTCCAAAAATTTCCAGTGAAAATGGGATCTCTGTCACTTACAATAATCTTTGGGTTTCCATGTAGCTTTTGAATTGTTTCCATAAATGCAGTAGAAACTGTACTGGCTTTAAATGGATGTGATAATGCACAAAAGTGTGCATACTTGGTAAGTCTGTCAACTACCACCATGATGACACTCTTTCCCTCAGACTTGGTAAACCTGTGATAAAATCCATTGAAACCTCCTCCCAACGTTGGCTTGGAATGGATAAAGGTTGTAATAGACCCGGTGTCTTAATTTTTCAACTTTATTTTGTTGGCAAACCAAAAATTTCGCCACAAACTTTTGAATATCTGATTTAAGGCCATCCCAAAAAAATTCCTTCTTAACCCTGTGGTAAGTTTTTAAAAATCCTGAGTGCCCTCCTAAGGGAGAAGTGTGCAATTCCATAAGAATCTTTTGTTTCAGCTGGGAATTCTTACAGAGGTATAAGCGATCTTTGTACCATAATGAATCATTTTGCTAGCTAAATGTATCAGACGTACTGGAATCTTGTTGTAGCTTTCGAATAAGTGCCCACACTTCTTCATCATTCTTCCATTCCTCCCTTGCTTCGTTTAACCAATCTGGTTGGATAATAGAAATGGCGCACAACAATGCTTCCACATCCTCATCCTTTCTTGAGAGTGCATCTGCCACCACATTTTGCTTTCCTTTTTTTTAGATGATTTCAAAGTCATAACCCAACATCTTTGTGACCCACTTTTGTTGCTCTTCAGAGGATAATATTTGTTCTAAAAAGTATTTAAGGCTATCATGCTCTGTTTTTACCTTGAAGTGTCTTCCCATTAGGTAGGGTCGCCATTTCTTAAGTGGATGGAGTATTGCCAACATTTCCTTCTCATAAATAGCTTTGCTTAAAAACTTTCCCTTGATTGGATGACTTTCAAAAGCAATGGGTCTTTCATCTTGCATTAGAACAGCACCAATTCCATTTCCTGAAGCATCACATTCCACAATAAAGGTTTTTGTTAAGTCCGATGTAGCTAAGACCGGTGCTTGGCACATTACCTCTTTAAGATGTTCAAAGGCCTTTTTTGCTTCCAGAGTCCATGAAAATGCATCTTTCTTCAATAATGTTGTTAGAGGTGCTGCTATTCTCCCATAATTCTTAACAAACTTGCGATAATACCCTGTCAACCCAAGAAATCCTCGCAGATGCTTTATGGATGTGGGGATTTTCCATTCCTTAATGGCTTTAATTTTGCTAGGGTCTACCTTAACTCCTTCATGAAATACAATATGACCCAAATATTCCACCTCCTGGACTCCAAAGAAACATTTGGATCTTTTTGCATATAATTGTTTCTCCTCCAATAGTTGTAGCACCCTGTCAACATGTTCAACATGATCCTTCCAAGACTTGCTGTAGATTAGTATATCATCAAAAAATACTAACACAAATTTTCTAAGGAATGATTTGAAAATTGAATTCATCAAACCTTGAAATGTTGAAGGTGCATTAGTAAGGCCAAAAGGCATGACCAAAAATTCATAATGACCCTCATGAGTTCTAAATGCCGTTTTCGGAATGTCTTCAATCTTAATTTTGATTTGATGATATCTCGAACGAAGATCCAACTTGGTGAAGTAAATTGATCCAAGCAATTCATCCAGTAATTCATCAATGCCAGGAATGGGGAACTTATCTTTAATAGTGAGCTTGTTGAGCTCCCTATAATCCAGACACATGCGCCATGATCCATCCTTCTTTTGCACCAATACTACTGGAGCAGAGAAAGAACTTTGACTTGGTTGAATTATACCAGCCTCTAGCATTTCTACAACCATACGTTCAATTTCACTTTTTTGGACATAGGGATATCTGTACGGCCTGATGTTTGGAGGAACACTTCCTGGAATCAGATGAATAACATGATCATGATCACGCATAGGTGGGAGACCGTTGGGAGTCTAAAATACCTTGGAATGATTGTCCAGGACTTTTTGGAGATCTGGAGAAATAGATGATTCCGATGTGGAAACATCTAGCGAACATAATTGTGCAATTACACCTCTTTGCTCCTTTTTAGAAGCTTTGTCATACCATTAGAGCTGATTATCTTTCCTGGTTTCCCTGCAATACCCCTTAACTCAACTTCCTTTCCTTCCGTAGAAAATTTGATGAAAAGTTCTTGAAAATTAAAAGCTATTGTACCCAAGGATTGTAGCCATTGGACTCCTAGTACAACATCAGCACCTCCCATTGGAATGGAAAGCATTGGGCTAGTCAATACATATTCTCCCATGGATAGCTTAATATTATGGCACCTTCCAGAGCAATTTATTGTTCCTCCATTTGCAATCATCACTTGACACTCTAGTGCTGGATATAGGAAGCAATTCAATTCTTTTTCTACCCTACAATGAATAAAATTGTGGGTGCTTCCTGAATCAATCAACATTGTTACCTTTTTCTTCTTGATTTGTCCTTCTATCTTGATGGTTTGAGGAGTGGTAATTCCCGCCAATGCATTACAAGATGTGGTCGGATTTATTTGTTCTTCATCTAGGCTTTGTTCCTGGAGTATATCTTCTTCTTTTGACCTTTCCTGCTCCTTTTCTTCTTCCTCTTCACAATCTATGTAGAATAATTTCTTCTCAGCACACTTATGACCTTTAGTGTATTTGCTATCACAACTGTAACAAAGCCCTTTTTCTCTTTTTTCTTCCAATTGTTGTGGTGTCAACCTTATAGGTTGTGGAAGACTAGGGGCAACAACACTTTCGTCTTTATAGTTGTGAGTGGTATGCTTCCTGGTTGCCATAATTTTGCTTTCCATTTTTCTTGCTAACCTGAATGCCTTCTCTAATGAATCAGGTTCCCAAAGGCGAACATCATGTTGGATATTATCCTTTAAATACCCTATGAACACATCAATCCTATGCTCCTCTGGAATATCTTTTACCCTTATGTTCAATTTTTGGAACTCCTCAATGTGCTCCATTACTGAACCCTTTTGTTTGAGACTTATCAATTGGCTAAAAAAAGTGTTGCTTTTTGTATCTTCATAATGTGCTATCAATTCTTTCGTAAAAATTTCCCAAGTGGTAAATAGTTTACGAGAGAAAAGCCATTGATACCATACAAACTGATTTGGTTCTAAATATACAATTGCCATACGTACCTTTTGTGTGTTTTGCACATTATTGAGATCAAAGAACTGCTCCATCTGTAATATCCATGTGGCAGGATCCTTGCCATCAAACTTCCTCATATCGATTTTTGGAATATGGTGGGTCTTTGATCCAACATTACAGTCTATGGAATCATGATTAACATTACTTTTGTTCACATCATGAGTTTCTTTGACAACATTTTCACCATTAGTAAGTATTTCTTGTAGAAAATTTGTCAAATCGGTCTTCAAATATGCCATGTCTGTCTTCAAATCTATCTTCAAATCTACCATGTATCTCTTCAAATCTATCTTCGAATCATCCATCTTAGCTTCCATGCCCTTTATCTCAGATTCCACACCATTTATCTTAGCTTCTATTAGCTTTTGTGAGCGTGACATTTCTTGCACTTGTTCTTGTAATTTTGATATATCATGTAGCATTTCTTCCTCTTCTTCATGAGTCATGCTAGAGCTTTCAGGTTCCTTACTAGGTGTTTGCATTTTCTTTCCTTGAGGCATCAGTTACCGATAATAATGCTTTACTATGCCCTTTCAATTCCGTTAAACCAAGCTTACACAAAAATTTAAAAAAAACTACACACCTTTTTTCACTTTATAGAAGCCTGATATTGAACCTGATGTATCTTTATAATTTCAGATCCTCCAGTTCTGAAATTACGATCTTTAGTAGCCTTCTGCATCCTCTTTCCAATTCCACAAGTCTGACCCAAATTGGATTCTCCAAGGAAGAGTTATGTGAAATCTCCCTCAGTGACTTTCTTTTAGACTAGTTCAGTAGAGTGAACATGTACGACGTGCCACGAGTCACTGTTTCAACCTTTGGATCTGAAACATGCATACAAAAACCTACAGTCCATCCTCCTTCTGTACCTTCTTACGAAATTTCAATCCAATCCCCAGAGAGAAAGTTATGACGAGTTTCCCCAGGTCACCTGTTTTGAATGTAATTCAGGAGTCTGCAAAAGGACCAACTTCCTCAGATCATATCTCTGCAAATATCGCGCGAAAAGCTCGGAAATTTGGACCCAAGGTTTAGCGCGATTTCTTCTCAAATGGGTTTTTTGTTTTACTCCTGAAACGTCACAGAAAAAGAGTTATAGAGAAAATTCCACGATGACCTGTTTGGAGCAGTGAAACCCTAGAATCCAAAGCTCTGATACCAAATGTTATGAAACCAGCTCAAGAAAGGATAGAAAAGATATATCAATGCCTTAGAATTCAGCCTCTTCGAGGGGGAAACCTCCTTTACATTACATAAATGAACAATTCTTGGATGATACAAATGACAGAACCTCCTTTCTATATATAGGAGTCTAAGGAGTCACAATATAATCCATCCGACCTAACAATAATAATATAAAGCCACAAAAATAACAATAGAGGGATTCTATGGGGCACAGAAATAACAACATGGGGGTAATAGGGGCACAACAATATAAATAAAGGGTATAACTACAATATTAATGGGGTAATCACTAGTATTATAGGGACCCAACATCTTCACAGAAGTTGAAAAATTCATCTGAGGTAAATTCCCCTCCTCGATCAAACCTGAGGCATTTGATTTTGCGATCTGATTCATTTTCAACCAAAGCCTTGAATGCTTTGAACTTTTCAAATGCTTCTTCTTTCTGCTTTAGATGTCCTATCCGACACATTCTGGAAAAGTCGTCAATGAACAATATAAAGTATTCTTCTCCGCGAGGTGACTTTTTCCTTGATGGACCACATAAATCAGTATGGACAAGTTCAAGTGGCTTACTAGCTGATCCTTCCCTCTCAGGGAAATGTGTTCTAGTTTACTTACCAAATTGACATGATTTACATATTGTGTTCTCTAGAATTTTGATGTGAGGAAGATCATGAACAACTTGGGATTTGCATGCTTTCCTTATCTGAGGGAAGCTTAGATGCCCCAATCTTCTGTGCCATAGCCAGTGTTCATCATTGTTTCTTAGATAGAATTGTTGTTGTCCTCCCTTGAGTATGTATAAATTATTTGGAGTTCTTATGACTTTGATCACTGTTTCTCCTTTATTAAGTTCACGAACAACACATCCATTTGATCAAAATACTAGCCCATTTCCTTGATCACACATTTGACTAACACTCAATAGATTATGCTTTAAACCATAAACATACATAACATTCCTATCTTTGACCTTTTCTTTTAAGAAATAGAGCCTTTACCTTTTATGACTGCAGGGGTGTCATTTCCAAATGAGACCTTCCTTTCCTTTTCTAAGGCACTATATGACTGAAGTTTTTCTTTATCACCTGTCATGTTTTTCAAGCATCCACTATCGATGTACCATTGATTTTCTTGTCCTTCTGCATATAAGGCTATAACACATCTTTTGGTTTGTGGTTCTTTATTTTTCCATGTTTTGGGACTCAATGAAGCTTGCTCCTTCTGAGATGTTTGCCGAAATTTACTCCTGCATTCAGAGTCTTCATGACCGAAGTTGTTATAGATAGAGCATTCTATTTCATTTTCAAGAGCTGAAAAGTTATTGTAGGTCCTTTTCATGATCCCAGTCACATTCCTTTTATTTTGTGCTTCTCTAGTCATGACGGTCTTGTAAGCAACACATTGAGCAGATTTGTGTCCAAAGTTATGGCATGAAAAACATTGGCCATTAAAGAAATTCCTGCGATTATTGAATCTACTGACCTGATGATTCATTCTTGAAGCAAATTGAGAATGATTTACCTATGGTTGGTTATAGCTTCTGTTCATCCTTGAAGTAGAGTGCACTCGATTTACCTAGTGATTTTCTTTAAGCCTCTGCTGACGATTGTCAACCTGTTCACTTCTCCTTGCTGCATCTAGATGGCTTTTGGAGGTTGATGGCTTCTGTGCTTGAGATGATTCTTCAGTATATCCAAGACCTGTCTTTATCAGAGGAGAACGCTGCACTTTGATAATTTCATCTAAATTTTCTGATCCTTTAGCAAACCTAATATTGAGAGTTTTTGTTTTCTCAATTTCTTTTCTTAGCCACACAATTTCACATTCTAACTTTTCATTGTGTTTTTCCCTTTTAGCGAGTTGGAATGTCAAAGTATCTATAATCATACTCTTTTCTTCTAAACAAATTTTAAGTTTAGAAATTTCTTCATAGAGACCATCTTCATCTAAAGCATCCAAGATATCATCATCTTCAGAAGCCATCAGAAGTCTATAATCATTATTATTTTCATCTTCATCACTATTTGATAAACCATCACTATCTTCATGCGTATAGTAGATTTTTTTATTTACACTTTGTTTTCTATTCCATTTTGTTGATTCTTTACCTCTATCAAGTTTTTCTTTGTGAGAAAATTTGGCAGCATAATGACCTACTCTTCCACAAGCAAAACATTTGAAAGGTAGTTTACCTCTGAATCTTCTAGAACCCCGTTGAATATATTTTACTTCCTTTCCTTCTAATGTATGTCCTGACTCATTGAGTTCTCCTTTTCCTGAAGCTTTGAATGCGGCTTCTCTCATGTCTGATTGACCCCCTTTTCTCATTTCGATTCCATGCAGCTGAGACATAGTAATGCTCTGAAGATCCTGCTTTTCTTCTATGGCAAAAACTTTTGGTTCAAACTTAGGAGATAAGGATCTTAGAACCTTTTCAACTAAAGTAACTTCTTTTATCTCTTCACCCAAATTTTTCAATCGATTAAAAATCTCATCTATAGTAAGAAATAATTAGCTACACTTTCATCATTGTGCATTCTGAGAGTTTCATATTGAATTCTAAGAGATTGTTGTTTTGCATGTTTTACTAGATCGTCTCCTTAATAGCTTAGAATGATCTTGTCCCATATTTCCTTGGCGGTTTTGAGCTGCATAACCTTGATGAATTTTTATTGTGACAGACTCCATAATAGAGTATTGACAGCCTTTGCATTTGTTTCATACTACTTTTTACCTACCATATCTGTAGGAGTTGTTGATGGAAATGTGTATCCTCCTTCCACAATATCCCAAACATCTGTTCCTAGAGATTGAATATAGGTTGTGTTTCTTACCTTCCGATAGACGAAGTTGCTCCCATCAAAGATAGGTGGCCTGATGGATGCCTCTCTTTCGTAGTTGCTCATGATGATAGATCTTCCTTCAAGCGATCAAGATTCTTCTGAAGGACCTGCTCTGATACCAATTGTTGGAAATAATATTGAGAGGGGGGGTGAATCAGTATTAGCAACTTAACAATATTTCATTTTCGTAAACAAATTTATATATGCTACTTCTATTAATGTAGCTTGCGTATATACGCAACTGTCTTTAGAGCAACCAGCATATACCTTGTAAACTTATTATTTAGTCAGTTGATCTTTAATCAGTGTATTAGAACCATACAAGTAGTGACAGGTAGAGTAAAATAGAGCGGACAATCACACACAAGAATACAAGATATAAGGTGGAAGCCCAATGTTGGTGAAAACCACCTACTGCAATTCGTCTCTATCTTCTTTTAATAAGAAACTTCATTTTACAATATTTCTATACTGGTGTAGTCTTATACCAGTACGCAGGCTTCCACCTGCAGAAGGCTACAACCTTCTCTTGTTCTCCTGCTTATCCTGGAAGGGAGCTACAAACCCCTTAGCTTTTATACTAACTAATGTACTAGTACAGAGGTGCTGACCTATAGAAGGCTACAACCTTTTCTTTTTTTCCAGGGACCACGTTTCATAAATTTTTAGACTGGATCTGTCAATAGCATCAGTCACACATCAAAATATATCTGCATCATTCAATCTCCTTGCACTAACCAAAACTGAATCAAACAACCACTTCTCTGAATGTTGTGACTAGAATACAGTAACAGTACCAGAACCCAAACTAGAACCCGAAACACTGTAATAGTAAACAAAAGTAGCTAAAACATATTTTATGATACGTACGCTACTTCACTTTGTTGACCCTGCGTGCATACACTGTTATATGAAGGAAAAATTGCATATACGTAGTTTTGAATTACCAAACCAGTGTGTATATGTGCCTTTGCTATGCTGAGCTTGCATACAGATATATAAAAGATAATTTACCTTTTTCAACTATTCAGACATCAGTTATACCCAGATCATCAGATTTACAGATCAAGACATGCGCCAAATATAAACGATCAAAATCACATAGAGATACTTCTCTTCAAGCCTTAAGATCTTGATCCATCAATAGAACTTATCCTTCTTCAAGCACTCAAGTTCCTCCTTGATTCAGATCCAGCTATGCACCATAACCCAATCACCAATATTTTTGCTCTTCATTATATATTCAATGCTTGAGTGCCTTCACCTAATGATCTCCTCCTCCTTTTATAGTCTTAGGCCTTACTCAATACCATGGTCAGAAACCATTTAGAAGCAATACCTTGGACCAAATACCTGGGGTCAATACTTCGGTCAAGATGCCTTGGAACAATGCCACAGATCAAAATGCCAGGGACCAAATACCATTGTCCAAAACCAAGTTTTCCAAACTGTACATTCTTTTCTTTGCGTGGAAGTGAATGTATATGCATACATGCCTTTTGGTCTACTAACCCACGTGTATACGCGGCTTGGTCAACGGTAACCTGCGTATACCTTCTTTTCCTTTATTCTGTGAGCCTGACTATCATCTGAGTGAATTGTAGAGTTAGTTGCCGTCAAGGACAACACTTGTGCCATAGTGCCAAACCTGTGTCATAATGCCAAGAGTTTTAAAAGGCACCTTTTAGCACCTTTTAGTGCTTGCTCCTTCACCTGCTTTTTAGCAGAATTTCGTAGGAATTTCGTAGGAAATTTAGAGTTAGAATTTTTTTGAAAAAAATCTCATAATTCCACTCAAGTGGTGATGTAAGCACCACCCATTTCGCTAACCAATTGACAGGAAAATTTGAAGGAGGAGCCTCAAAGAAACACATGAAAAACATCTTCTATTATGGTAAGAAATGGCTCATATTGCAACTTTTGAATTCGCTATCAAAGATCTAGGAGGAGTGACACAAATGCACATAACTCTACCATTTTCACTGCCATATTTCATGGTTTGACAAATGAAGATCTAGATACATTCTTATTTGAGTTTGAAATACTTTGTAGAGGATATGATTATTGTACCAATGATCAAAGGTTGAAAGTGTTTCCTCTTACTCTAAAAGGAGCAACCCTTCGATAGTTCATGAGCCTAGGAGGGAACTGCATCCAAACATTGGAGGACATGAAGAACATATTCTTGAAGAAGTACCAAGACTACCGCAAATCCAATGAAGATATTTTTGATATGATACAAGGGGAAGATGAAATCTTGGAGGACTATGTAGAGCGATTTCAATATAACCTTCAAAAGCCAAAGCATAAGTATTTGGAAAAAGAGGTCTTAAAAACACTCCTCCTTAAAGGAATCAAAGATGAATTTTTAGAACTCTTAAATCTGATAGGAAAAGGTTATGTTTTTTAGTTATCATATGATGATGTTTGTGAATTGTGCATAAGGTATTCAAGAGGAATCTCCAAGGCTGGTAAGAATTCTAAAGAAGTTTCTTCTTTCTTTTCCAAATCTACTACAGGAACAGGAGACATAAGAGCTTAAATCAATGTTTTATTTGAAAATTTTAAATATGATTTTATTAGCTCTCTAAATTCAAAATTGGATGTTTTGCAAGTTCAAAAAAATCAAGAAATTGAAGAAGTGTTTTTCCCTCATTATCGAAAGGAGCATCCAATAGATAGTTGTTCTTTCTTATCTATGATGGAAGTAGCATATCAAAGAGATGGGGAAGCTACAACAAGGTGAAAACCATGGAAATAATGGCCTACAGGTATGGTTCAAAACACTTCCTCTCCATTCTCTTACTTGCATAATCCATTATGGAATATTCATGTGTTATGGCAGCCATGTCAATCTTAATATAACCCCCAAAAATCTTGTCTACAAGTTTGGTATCATTCATCTTATGATTGCATGACTACTCTCCCTCATCTTGTAGCAAAAACACATCCTCCATATCTTTCACCAGCTCTTCCACAACACATTGCTTTCCTATCAAAATCATCTATTCAACCCAATCAACTACATCATCAAAATGCTCCATTATGTACACAATTTCCTGCTCAACTCATTCCACACCCTCACCATAATAAACCAGTACAACATTCTTATAGTGTTGAGCTAAAAAATTTACCTACCCTTCCCACCCATTCTATCTGACATGTACCATTGGAGAAAACTTACAATGAGATTCAGAATGTTTCAAATTCAAAAACTGTAGAAGTTATGGAAGAAAATGAGGTTTCTTCTAGTATGCATGAACAAGTCATTTTAAAAGCTCAAGAACTTCATGATATGATGGCTATGGTAAATCAAGAAAGTAAAGGATATATTGAATATTTGTTTCACTTCATCATTTGTTTGCAGCATCGCTCCATACTTCAACAATTTTTGATACCATCTTTTCAAGGGAAGTTGTCTTCTCATACCCTAATATTTATTAACATGCATTTTTCAAATTTGGGTATGTGCAAACTTAATGCCTTATTTCAAAAATGGCTCTACTGGAAGTACTATTATATGTAATCATATTTATTTTTCAAATTAGAGTAGGTTAGTGTAAAAAATAAAATAAATAAGGACATAAATAAATACATTTTGTTTTTACATAAAATAGTTGTTTTTTGTTGCAACATGCTGTGGAAATCAACATTAGTGATAAATGTTTTAGTTAATTTGTGTATGTAGATGAATTATAATATAAATAATAGTTCTAAAAATACTCATATTCATTTATATCACCAATTTGGAAAAAATTCTTGAATATCATATTTTTTTGGCTTGTGGGCTTGATGGAATTTCTGAAACACAGCCGAGACAGTCATGTTTTGAGGGACCAAAAGGGAATATTTTTAAAACATATTTCTATACTAAGTAAACCTTTATGTATACTTTCCAACCCAATTTTAATTACTCAATTTTGAATTGAAACGAAAAAGTTATAACCAAAACATTGACAGGGTGTCTAGTAGGTAGCTTAGGAACAGAGTTGGAACAGTCAATTTTTGGAGGCATAAATGACTATATTTTTAAAACCTATTTCAATATACATATCTCTTGATTTCTAATTTCCAACCCAATTCTAATCACTCAATTTGGATTTGAAACGAAAAAGTTATAACCAAAACATTGACAAGGTGTCTAGCAAGCAGCTCAGGAATAGAGCTGGGACAATCCATTTTTGAAGGCCTAAATGACAATATTTTGAAACAATGTTTCTATGGTATATTCCCCTATTAATCTAATTTAAAATTCAATTGGAATCACTCATTTTCAATATCGTATGAGGAAGTTATGACAAAAATACTGACTGCCTATCGTAAATCAACACTCTTAAAACTCTATTTTTCGATTGTTCCTTAGAGTATTTGACCTACCAATTATTCCTTTCTTCAAAATATGTTTCTATTGGAGATAAATAAATGAATCTAATTTCATTTCCAATTTTAATCATTCGAATTTGACATCAGATGAAAAATATATGCTTAACATATCCACTGTTGTTCTAAGTGGAGTAATCGAAAATGACTCTGTTATGCAGGTTGTTCTACGTAAAATTGACATATCATATCATTGAATTTTTAAAATATGTTTTTGTTTAAGATATACATTTGAATTATCTCTCACCTAGCTTTGGATTTACTCAATTTGGATGAAAAACAAAGAAGTTTTGATTAAAACACTGCAGGTTAGCATGATTGGCCACTGCTCTCCTGCAAGTGACAAATAAATTTTACTTTGTTATTTTCTCCATAGATTTGCTATACAGAGTAACTACTTGTTGTGTTTTTTCATAATTCTTGGATTAGGGGAGCCCTATCACCTATCTTTCTCCATGATTTAATTTTTTATTGCAGGTAGACACTCGTTTTTTTTGCAGGTCCTAGGAGAATAAAGAAGGTCAATTTATGGACGAGTGATTCTTGAAAGAAATTTTAGTGAAACAAGGGAATTTCATCCAATTCATTAGCCAATGGATTCATAACAGAAGTAATGAACAATTGATTTCCATTTGAAGGTTCATGTCATGTCACTGCTGCCAAAACATTTTTCAAAGAGATTATTTTTTCCTTGCCTTAGGAAATAACATCATAGCCGTTGTAACTTAATAAAGTGATTATTTCTTTTCTGATTTCTTTTCTGATTTTTTGTTTCAGGTGTTGCTCCCTTCAAATTGTAGTTTCCACTCCATTGGCGATTGAACAATGGGGACCCCACAATACAAATTCTTGCTGTAGAAGGAAACACTTCGACAACACCAGTCCACTAAACAATTTATTGTCTTGAAACCTGTACATAAGTTTACCTTTTTTGTTGTTTTCTTTTTATTTGATTAGATTTGATTGGATAACATATTGTACATTAGTTTTTTTTCTATTTTTCTCTTGCTATTCACTACAGGGAACACAAATTTTCGTATGAATTTTGTTTGTTATTCCTCTTAAGGAACAACTGATGTTCCTCTTAAGGAACATCAGCCGTTCCACTTATGGAACAACAATTTTGTATGTTTGTCTTTTTGTTGTTCCATTTAAGGAACAACTGTTGTTCCTCTTAAGGAACAACTGTTGTTCCTCTTAAGGAACAACAACCATTCCATTTAAGGAAAAACAATTTCATATGTTTGTTTTTTTGTTGTTCCATTTAAGGAACAATTGCTGCTCCTCTTAAGGAACAATAGTCGTTCCATTTAAGGAACAACAGTTTCGTGTGTTTTTTTTTTTGTTTTTCCATTTGAGGAACAACTATTGTTCCTCTTAAGGAACAACAGTTTCACATGTTTGCTTTTTTGCTGTTCCATTTAAGGAACAATTGTTCCTCTTAAGGAACAACTGTTGTTCCTATTAAGAAACAGCAGTTTCCTATCTTTGCCTTTTTGCTGTTCAATTTAAGGAACAACAAAGAACAATAGCCATTCCATTTAAAGAACAACAGTTTCACATGTTGATTTTTTTTCTATTCCTCTTAAGGAACAACACTTTTTTTGGGTGTATTTTTTGTTGTCCCTTTTAAGTAACAACACTTTTTCGCATGCATTTTTTTGTTGTTCCTTTTAAGGAAGAACACTTTTTTTGGGTGTATTTTTTGCTGTTCCTTTTAAGGAACAACACTTTTTCACATGTATTTTTTTATTGTTCCATTTAAGGAACAACATCTTTTTTGCATGCATTTTTTTGCTATCCTTGTAAGGAACAACACTTTTTTGTGTGTATTTTTTTGTTGTTCCCTATAGGGAACAACACTTTCTTCGCGTGCATTTTTTTTTGTTGTTCCCTATAGGGAATAACAATTTTTCGTGTGCATTTTTTTGTTGTTCCCTAGATGAAACAACACTTTTTGGCATGCATTTCCTTTGTTGTTTCCAAGGAACAACACTTTTTTGAGCGTTTTTGTTGTTCCTTCAAGTGAACATCACTTTGGGAGTATTTTCGAGAACAACCCTTCCTTCCTCTTGTGGGTTATTCCTAGTTCATCTCAACCACATTTTACTGATTCTCTTTCATGGAATGAAGTACACTACTTTTAGGAGGACAAGAATTATGGATTTTATTAAAGTGAGTTAATATCATTCATGTTATGATCTTTAACTAGACAACTCCTTGATGGTAGATTCTTTTCAAAAGGGACACAATTATTTATATACTACTTTACTGCATTATTTTTTGTTGAACATGATACTGATTGATCATCTTAATACCATGCTCGTTCCACCCTTCTTGGTTATAATCTTCTTTGTATGTAATAAATGAGATTATGGGTATATTTTTTTTTATTGACATGTTCAACTTCTTCCACCATCCCTACTCTTAAGGAGTACTGAGCTTTCCTCTTTTTATCATAAAAATGTGTAATAATAGAAAAATTTTGTTTGCAAATGGAGGATAGGGGGTCTCATTATGAGCCAGCCTACCATGTTCATAAGGTTGTAACGAAGTGACATTCCCACTATGGCCACCACACTAGGGTTATGATCCATTGGATAGCCAAAATTTCCTTGGAACATGAGGTCTCATCATGAACTAGCCTGATCACTTTTGCTACATCCCAGTGAATGGCAGTGTGATTATTTGGTTACCATGCTAGCACACTGATCTCTTCTGTAGAACAACACTGGAACTCTCCATTTATAAATTGAGAATCCTTGCTCATATTGTTTAAAAAGCAACCCTGTCGAGGCTATGGGCGCTTGCTAGCAGTAAAGGCTCTACTTATGGAATTGAAGTTATATATTTTCGTCAATTATTACTATAATACCCATTTCTTATTCTCTCTTTTTATCGAAGAAGTTATTTCCTTAATTTTTCCCTGTTTTGAACCTTTACGCACGAGAAATTGTTTCCGATCAATCGCATCATTTTTAGCTAGAATACCGTCAGCAAAAAGTCTTGGCATATTGTTGTCCTTTTTTTTTCACATAACTTATCATCAATCCAAAGTGTCCTATCTCTTATTCATAACTATCTTTACACACTCTACTCTCATTATAACTATACCTCTTGTCGTCTTATCATTGATATGTGTACTTTGCTTCATTTACTGCCGTATTGTTCATTCTCTTACCTTCCTGACAACATAACAGCTTTCTTGTGATTTATGGTCATGGAATTCCTTTTCCAATTGAAGGGTGGAATGTATGCATTATAGGATAGCATGCGATATGATTATTGCACTCTGCCATAACTTGTTGATTTGACAAAATATTAGTATTGCATATATACAAAAGTTTTTCTGATTGAAATTTTTGCATGCATCTTATCTATTGATATTCAAAACTAACACTGTGGATTTAAGAATATTGTATGCAAAATAGTGATTTTTTTACAGGAGAACAAGTATGCGGGGCAAACTTTATTCGCAGCATGACCACACTATTGCAACTAATAGAAGAGGCTCGAGCAACTCGTGAATGCGAACAATTGTTTAGACATGATGTTTTTCTATGGATTCCACCTTTTGCATCACTTTCAGCACCAACTCTGCCTACATCATCTTCAAAAAATGCGAGTCCATATATGTCATTTTACATTTTTTTTCGGAGGTAAAACTTAAGGTAAAATAGCATAATTTTCTGATTTATTATGAATTTAGGAGAATTTCATGAAAATCCATTTAACATTATTTATCATCATTCATTCCACATCTTTAACACTTCCCATTTTTTAGAGACATCATTTTTCAGTTTGGGTGAGTGTTGCTTTTATTCATTTCTTTCTTATGACCATGTCATTAATATTCTTTATCATCCATTGATATTCTTATTCATTCTCAAGACCTCCCTTATTCCATGTTATTTTACACCAAGCATAGATTTCAACATATGGTAGCGCCCACCTCAATTTCTTTTCTAGCATTGCATGAGGGCATGCTAATTCTTCAGTTTGGGGGAGGAATTTCTACACATAATGAATGTTTTTAAAACTATGAACTCAATTCTTATGATTTCTGGAAAACACAGACGTATCATTAAAATACACAAACCCAGATAATTGCAAGTTAAATTAGTTCATAAAATTTCAGAAATTATGCACTATCACCTACAACTATTTTGTTTATATCTCATGATCCGTGCATCAAAATGATCTAATTTTTGGATCATAGAAATCTTAATCTATTATAAATCTACTTGCAAAATTTCAGCAAAATCTCGTTTGTAGTTTTTGAGAAAATGTTTAATGAAGTTTGATGTTACATATATCATATTTTGTTGCAACTTCATATACACATAAGTTTAACGTCAATGAAAAAATTGTTATGCCTTCATCAACATTGCTAAAATTGAATATTCTTTATTTGAGGAAGAATTCATTGCTTGGTTAACACAGTCTTTGGGTTGCATGAGGACATGCAATATATTTAGTTTTGGGTTGCATGAGGACATGTAATATATTCAGTTTGGAGGTATGTTGGGCCGTTAATATGTCATTATTATTATCACTTTTTAACACCTATTTCATCCATTTCTATGATTTATCATATAATCTCATTTTATAAATATTTATGCTCTTATGGATAAATATTATTTCTTCTCCTTTATTTTTAATAAATTGATTATTATGTATGTTTTTACCAATGATGGTTTATTAATAAATTAGTTGTAACATCACTCACCATTTTAGCCTCCAAAATATTTCCCATATTGCAGATTTGATCTCCAACTCATCATTAAATGTTCCAACTCAGAAATTCGTTGGATTAAGAAGTGACAATTTTGCATTGGACATTTTGGGCAAATGGAGAAGAATCTGGAAAATCTGAAACATGGGTTTTGTCCAGAACAGACCAAATTAGTTTTTTAGTGTTCCGTTTTTTCAAATTTGGTCCACATTAAGAGAAAGAGAAGGTTCTCTGAAGACATTTTTCTTAGATTCGTTGTTGTGGCCGTTTTCCAAATTATTTCAAATGCAATACCAAATTTGACATGTTCCTGTTAAATGTTGATGGAAAAATATTTCAGATATGATCTTGTTGATCATTTTGTTGTGAACAATCCAATTTTGTAACGAAAATCATATTGTAATCATCTCTGTTGTAACTGCTCTATGCTCTCTCCATATTTAAATGAAAACAAAGATCAAAGACGGGGATATGGAGAATTAGATGGATTATTAGATTAGAGATAGATAGGATAGGATAGGAGGAGAGGGGGATGGAATGATTATTATTCCGAATTGTAATTTTATTTACAGACTCTCGCTACTGAGAAGACACAAATTAATGTAATGCTGCCTGATTTTATGATTAATATATAACTAGAGTTGTTGTTCCTTCACATCTCCTGAAGTAATCCAGCGGTATTCACCAGCAGCTAAGGGCCCGGTTCTTGGTGGATCTACTTGTTGGTCCGGTACCATACAGTGTGCTTTGCCTAATTTCTGATTTCTACAAGTGTGGTTTGTTTAATGACTACCTTCTGCAATTGAATTGCGTTGTTGTTTATTTCCATCATAACAAAATCATTGCTTTCTGCAAGTATATTATTGTGCTGTTCATTCTAATTACAAAGCTTCGTTATTCATTTCAGTAACTTAGTTTATTGTTCATTACAGACACATAAGCTTTACTGTTCATTTCTATTATATAGCTTTGCTTCTCATTTACTTTCTGCAATCATCTAGTTTTGCCTTTTATCATTCTTACAGTTAACAAAATTATCTTATTTACATAATCTGCAGTGGTATTGTTGATTTACTTCATTGTCATTTTCAATTTGGTTATTTAGTGTGTTGTGCGTGAGATCAACAACTGTAAAGAACATTGGATATTGTTGTCAAAGCTCTCAGATTGGGAATCTTATTTGTGTTTGATGTAGTTTACATCAGTTAAAAGAGGAATGAGTTATTTCTACTATATCCTTGACTGATAATTGTTGTTACTTTGTTGAATGAATAATTTAGTTTTAGAGTATTGAGTTTCCTTTAGTTGCAAGTGGGATTTATTAAACGCATCAATTTACTCTTGTATTTGAAAGATCTATACTGCAATTTAAGAAACATTGCTCTATGGGATTATAGCGTGCACATATTGTGTACACTCTTGAAATAAGAGGACTTTCCTGGGTTGATAATCAATGTGGGATAAATAGGAGTTTTAAAAGGCACCTTTTAGTGCTTGCTCCTTCGCCTACTTTTTAGTGGAATTTTGTACGAATTGAAGTAGGAAATTTAGAGTTAGAATCTTTTAGAAAAAAACCTCATAATTCCACTCAAGGGGTGATGTAAGCACCAACCATTTCTATTATGGTAAGAAATGGCTCATATTGCAACTTTTGAATTCCCTATCAAAGATCTAGGAGGAGTGACACAAATGCACACAACTCTCCCATCTTCACTACCAAATTTTCATGGTTTGACAAATGAAGATCCAAATACATTCTTATTTGAGTTCGAAATACTTTGTAGAGGATATGATTATTGTAATAATGATAAAAGGTTGAAAGTGTTTCCTCTTACCCTAAAAGGAGCAGCTCTCTGATGGTTCATGAGCCTAGGAGGGAACTGCATCCAAACATGAGAGGACATGAAGAACATATTCTTGAAGAAGTATCAAGACTACCGCAAATCCAATGAAGATATTTTTGATATGATACAAGGGGAAGATGAAAGCTTGGAGGACTATGTAGAGTGATTTCAATATAACTTTAAAATATCAAAGCATAAGTATTTGGAAAAAGAGATATTAAAAACACTTCTCCTTAAAGGAATCAAAGTTGCATTTTTAGAACTCTTAAATCTGATAGGAAAAGGTGATGTTTTTTAGTTATCATATGATGATGTTTGTGAATTGTGCATAAGATATTCAAGAGGAATCTCTGAGGCTGATAAGAATTCTAGAGAAGTTTCTTCTTTCTTTTCCAAATCTACTACAAGAACATGAGACATAAGAGCTGAAATCAATGTTTTATTTGAAAATTTTAAATATGATTTTATTAGCTCTCTAAATTCAAAATTGGATGTTTTACAGGCTCAGAAAAATCAAGAAATTTAATAAGTTTTTTTCCCTCATTAATGAAAGGAGCATCCAATAGATAGTTGTTCTTCCTTGTCTAGGATGGAAGTAGCATATCAAAGAGATGGGGAATCTACAACAAGGTCAAAACCATGGAAATCATGGCCGATAAGTATGGGTCAATACACTTCCTCTCCATTCTCTTACTTGCATAATCCATTATGGAATATTCATGTGTTAGGGCATCCATGTCAATCTTAATATAACCCCCACAAATCTTGTCTACAAGTTTGGCATGGTTCATCTTATGATTGCATGACTACTCTACCTCATCTTGTAGCACAAACACATCTTCCATATCCTTCACCAACTCTTCCACAACATATTGCTTTCCTATCAAAATCATCCACTCAACCTAATCAACTACATCATCAAAATGCTCAATTCCGTATACAATTTCCTACTCAACTCATTCCACAACCTCACCATAATAAACCAGTACAACATGCTTACAGTGTTGAACTGCAAAATTTACCCACCCTTTCCACCCATTCTATCTCACATGCACCATTAGAGAATACTTACAATGAGATTCAGAATGTTTCAAATTCAAAAAGTGTAGAAGTTATGGAAGAAAATGAGGTTTCTTCTAGTATGCATCAACGAGTGATTTTAAAAGCTCAAGAACTTCATGATATGATGGCTATGAGAAATCAAGAAAGTAAAGGATATATTGAAGATTGGTTTCACTCCATCATTTGTTTGCAGCATCACTCCATACTTCAACAATTGTTTATACCATATTTTCAAGGGAAGTTATCTTTTCATTCCCTAATATTTATTAACATGCATTTTTCAAATTTGGGTATGTGAATACTTGAAGCCTTATTTCGAAAATGGTTCCACTGGAAGTAATCTTATATGTAATCATATTCATTTTTCAAATCAGAGTAGATTAGTGTAAAAAATAAATAAATAAGGACATAAATAAATACATTTTGTTTTTATGTAAAAATAGTTGTTTTTTGTTGCAACACGTTGTGGAAATCAATATCGGTGATAAATGTTTTAGTTAATTTATGTATGTAGATGAAATATAATGGAAATGATAGTTCTACAAATATTCATATTCATTTTTATCACCAATTTGGAAAAAATGCTTGAATATCATATTTTTTTGACTTGTGGGTTTGATGGAGTTTTTGAAAACACAATCGGGATAGTCATGTTTTGAGGGAAAAAAGGGAATATTTTAAAAAATTATTTCTATCATAAGTAGCCCTTGATTTCTACTTTCCAACTCAATTTTGATTTGAAATGAAAGAGTTATAACCAAAACATTGACAGGGTGTCTAGTAGGCAGCTTAGGAACAGAGTTGTGACAGTCCGTTTTTGGAGGCCTAAATGACTATATTTTTAAAACCTATTTCTATCTTAAATAGAACTTGATGTCTACTTTCCAACCCAATTTGAATCACTCAATTTTTTTTTGAAACGAAAAAGTTAAAACCAAAACATTGATAAGGTGACTGGCAGGAAGCTTAGGATTAGAGTTGGGGCAGTCCATGTTTGAAGGCCTAAATTACCATATTTTGAAAACCTGTTTTTATGGTATATTCCCATATGAATCTAGTTTACAATGAAATATGAATCACTCATTTTTGATATCATATGAGGAAGTTATGACAAAAATACTTACTATCTACTGTAAATCAGCACTCTTAAAACTCTATTTTTCTGGTTGTTCCTTAGAGTATTTGGCCTATCAATTATTATTTTCTTAAAAAACTATTTCTATTGGAGATAAATGATCTAGGTGGATGTTGGTGGCCACCCACCTATCCCATTTGGACCCCCACAACTGTCTCTTTCAGCTTTTTCAGTTTCCTAAATTGTAGCACAGTTTACTATTTTTAGCAGTTTTTCGGGTCCTGAACTTCCGGAGCCGTTTTGAGGCCCTAAACGACATTTTTTTGGGAATCTGGGGCAACATGGGTCCATGGACCCATGTTGCTTCCCAAAGTGGTATTACTCGGATAGATCTTTCTAACGAGCTATCGTACGCATCAAACGGAGATCGTATGCCAAAGTTACGACCCCGGGAAATTGATGTACCAATTTACCCAAACGGGGCCCACAATTTGGCGTTTCATCTTCTAGGGTTAGGTTTTGGGATGTGAAGGGTTTTCCATTGTTTCTCAACAATAAATAGGACTTCGAGCCTCATTGTAACACAGTTCGGAACAATTCAGAGGCATGTAGCCGCACATCTCTTCTCAGAGATAAGCTACCATCGCCCTAGCTGGTTTATTTCCATTTCTGGTTGTAAGCATATTTCAGTATTTTCCATTAATGAAATGAAGTATTATTTCCGTTGTATCTTTGTGTATATGGTTATCTCTGTATTTTACTGCGTTCCTGTCTAAATCCGGATCAATAAATAAATGAATATAATTTCATTTTAAATTTGAATCATTTTAATATGACATCAAACAAAAAATTATGCTTAAAATATCCACTTTTGTTCTAAGTGTGGTAATCGAAAATGACTCTGTTATGTAGGTTGTTCTAAGTAAAATTGACATATCATATCAGTGAATTTTTAAAACCTGATTCCATTGGAGATATAACTTTGAATTAGCTCTCATATGGCTTTGGAATTACTCAATTTGGACAAAAAACAAAGAATTTGTGATTAAAACATTGCAGGTTAGCATGATTGGCCACTGCTCTCCCGCAAGTGACAAATAAATTTTACTTTGTTATTTTATCTGTGGATTTGTTATACAGAGTAATTAATTATTGTGTTTTTGCATAATTCTTGGAGTAGGGGAGCCTGATCACCTCTCTTTCTCCATGATTTAATGTTTTATTGCAGGTAGACACTCATTTTTTTGCAGGTCCTGGAAGAATAAAGAAGGTCAATTTATGGACGAGCGATTCTTAAAAGAAATTTTAATGAAACAAGGGAGTTTCATCCAATTCATTATCCAATGGATTCATAACAGAAGCAATGAACAATTTATTTCCATTTGAAGATTCATGTCATGTCACTGTTGCCAAAACATTTTTCAAAGAGATCATTTTTTCCTTGCCTTAGGAAATAACATCATAGCTGTTGTAACTTAATAAAACGATTGCTTCTTTTCTATTTTTTTTTATTTTTTTGTGTTTTAGGTGTTTCTCCCTTCAAATTATAGTTTCTGCTCCATTGGTGATTGAACAATGAGGACCCCACAATACAAATTCTTTCTACAAAAGGAAACTCTTCGACAACACCAGTGCACTAAACAATTTATTCTCTTGAAACTTGGACATAAGTTTACCTTTTTTGTTTTTTTGTTTTTATTTGATTGGATTTGCTTCGATAATAGATTGTACATTAGTTTTTTTCTATTTTTCCCTTGTTGTTCCCTACAGGGGACACTGATTTTTGTATGAATTTTGTTTGATGTTCCTCTTAAGGAACATCTGTTGTTCCTCTTAACGAACAGTAGCCATTCCATTTAAGGAACAACAAATTTGTATGCTTGTCTTTTTGTTGCTCCATTTAAGGAACAATAGTTTCGTATGTCTATCCTTTTGTTGTTCCATTTAAGGAACAACTATTGTTCCTCTTAAGGAATAATAGTCATTCCATTTAAGGAACAACAATTTCGTGTGTTTTTTTGTTGTTCCATTTAAGGAATAGCTGTTGTTCCTCTTAAGGAACGACTGTTGTTCCTCTTAAGGAACAACAGTTTCGTATGTTTGTCTTTTTCCTGTTCTATTTAAGGAACAATTGTTGTTCCACTTAAGGAACAATGGTCGTTCCATTTAAGGAACAATAGTTTTGCATGTTGATTCTTTTGTTGTTCCTTTTAAGGAACAACACTTTTTTTTTGTATTTTTTACTATTCCTTTTAAATAACAACACTTTTTCGCATGCATTTTTTGTTGTTGTTCCTTTTAAGGAACATCACTTTTTTTAGGTGTATTTTTTGTTGTTCCTTTGAACAACACTTTTTTGCATGAATTTTTTTGTTCTTCCTTTTAAAGAACAACACTTTTTTTTGGTATATTTTTTGTTGTTCCTTTTAAAGAACAACACTTTTTCACATATATTTTTTGTTGTTCCTTTTAAAGAACAACACTTTTTTTGGGTGTATTTTTTGTTGTTCTTTTTAAGGAACAACACTTTTTCGCATGCATTTTTTTATTGTTCCTTATAAGGAACAACACTTTTTTGTGTGTATTTTTTTGCTATTCTCTATAGGGAACAACACTTTTTCGCGTGCACTTTTTTTGCTGTTCCTTATAAGGAACAACACTTTTTTCGTGTGCATTTTTTTTTTTGTTCCCTGTAGGGAACAACACTTCTTCGTGTGCATTTCTTTTGCTGTTTACTTCAAGGAGCAACACTTTTTCGAGTATTTTTGCTGTTCCTTCAAGAGAACATCATTTTGGGAATATTTACGAGAACAACCGTTCATTCCTCTTGTGGGATTATTCCTAGTTCATCCCAACCACATTTTACTGATTCTCTTTCATGGAATGAAGTACACTACTTTTAGGAGGACAAGAATTATTGATTTTATTAAAGTGAGTTAATAGCATTCACATTATAATCTTTAACATGACATCTCCTTGATGATAGATTCTTTCCAAAAGGGACACAATTATTTATATACTACTTTACTGCATTATTTTCTGTTGAACATGATAATGATTAATCATCTTAATACCATGTTGGTTCCACCCTTCCTAGTTATAATCTTCTTTGTCTGTAATAAATGAGATTATGGGTATATTTTTTTTCTATTGACATGTTCAACTTCTTCCACCGTCCCTACTCTTAAGGAGTACTGAGCCTCCCTCTTTTTATCATAAAAATGTGTAATAACAACAAAATTTTGTTTGCAGATGGAGGATAAGGGGTCTCATTACGAGCCAGCCTACCATGTTCATAAGGCTGTAATGAAGTGACATTCCCACTATGGCCACCACACTAGGGTTATGATCTATTGGATAGCCACAATATCCTTGGAACAGGAGGTCGCATCACGAGCCGGCTTGATCACTTCTGCTACATCCCAGTGAATGGTAGTGTGATTATCTAGTTACCACGCCAGCACATTGATCTCTTCTATAAAACAACACTAGAACTCTCCATTTATAATTGAGGATCATGGCTCATACGAGTTAAAAACAACTCTATTGAGGCTATGGACGCCTACTGGCAGCAGAGGCTCTGCTTATGGTATTGAAGTTATATCTTATCATTATTACTATAATACCCTTTTCTTATTCTCTCTTTTTATCGGAGAAGTTATTTCCTTAATTTTTCCCTGTTTTGAACCTTTACACATGAGAAATTTTTTTCCGATCAATCACAACATTTTCAGCTAGAATATCGTCAGCAAAACATCTTGGCATATTGTTGTACTTTTCTTTTTCACATAACCTATCATTAATCCAAAGCGTCCTATATTTTATTCATAACTATCTTTACACACTCTGCTCTCATTATAACCATACCTCTTGTCATCCTATCATTGATATGTGTACTCTGCTTCATTTACTTCCGTATTGTTCATTCCCTTGCCTTGCCTTTAACATAACACCTTTCATATGATTTATGGTCATGGAATTCCTTTTTCAATTGGAGGGGGAAATGTATGCATTATGAGATAGCATGCGATATGATTACTGCACTCTGCCATAACTTGTTGATTTGACAAAATATTAGTATTACATGTATACAAAAGTTTTTCTGATTGAAAATTTTGCATGCATCTTATCTATTGCTATTAAAAACTAATATTGTGGATTCAAGAACATTGTATGCAAAATATTGATTTGTTTACAGGAGAACAACAAGTATGGGGGGTGAAACTCTATTTGTAGCATGACCACACTATTGCAACTAACAGAAGAGGCTCGAGCAACTCATGAACATGAACAATTGTTCAGACATGATGTGATTTCTTGGATTCCACTTTTTGCATCACTTTCAGCACCAACTCTACCTACATCAACTTCAACAAACGTCAGTCCATACATTTCATTCTACATTTTTTTCGGAGGTAAAACTTGAGGTAAAATAGCATATTTTTCTGATTTATTACGAATTTAGGAGAATTTCATGAAAATCCATTGAGCATTATTTATCATCATTCATTCCACATCTTTACCACTTTCCATTTTTTAGAGACATATCATCTTTCAGTTTGGGAGAGTGTTTCTTTCATTCATTTCTTTCTTTTAACCATGTCATTAATATTCTTTCTCATCCATTGATATTCTTATTCATTCTCAACACCTTCCTTATTCCATGTTATTTTACACCAAGCATAGATTTTAACATATGGTAGTGCCCACCTCAATTTCTTTTCTAGCATTGCATGAGGGCATGCTAATCCTTCAGTTTGGGGAAGGAATTGCTACGCATGATGGATGTTTTCTATTTTCTTTCTCATTTAAGGCATACAATCTCATTTTTATACAGTGCAGAAATTGATTTCCATATATTTTTAAAACTATCAATTCAATTCTTGTAATTTCTGGAGAACACATATGTATCATTAAAATACACAAACCCAAATAATTCCAAGTTAAATTAGTTCATAAAATTTCAGAAATCATATACTATCACCTACAACCATTTTGTTTATATCTCATGACCCATGCATCAAAACGATCTAATTTTTGGATCATAGAAGCATTAATATATTATAAATTTACTTGCAAAATTTCAGCAAAATCTGGTTTGTAGTTTTTGAGAAAATGGTTAATGAAGTTTGTTGCTACTTATATCATATTTTACTGCAACTTCATATACACATAAGTTGAACATCAATGAAAAAATTGTTACACATTCATCAACATTGGTAAAATTGAATATTCATTATTTGAGGAACAATTCATTGTTTGGTTAACACAGAGTCTTTGGGTTGCATGAGGACATGCAATATATTCAGTTTGGGAGTATGTTGGGTTGTTAATATGTCATTATTATTATCACTTTTTAACACCTATTTCATCCATTTCTACTCTTATTTATCATGATTTATCATATAATCCCATTTTATAATTATTTATGCTCTTATGGATAAATATTATTTCTTCTCCTTTATTTTTAATAAATTAATTATTATGCATGTTTTTACCAATGATGGTTTATTAATAAATTGGTTGTAACATCACTCACCATTTTAGCCTCCAAGATATTTTCCATATTGCAGATTTGATTTCCAGCTCATCATTAAATGTGCTAACTCAACAATTCGCTAGAATAAGAAGTGACAATTTTGCATTAGTTGTTTTGGGAAAATGGAAAAAAATTTGGAAAATTTGAAACATGGGTTTTGTCCAAAATGGGCCAAATTAGTTTTTTGTCAAGCTGTTTTCCGAAATTCAGTCTGAATTAAGAGAAATGGAGGGTTCTCTGAAGACGTTTTTCTCAGATTCACTGTTGTGGCCGTTTTCCAAATTATCTCAGTTGCAATACCAAATTCGACCTGTTCCTGTTGAATGTTGATGGAAAGATATTTCAGATATGATCTTGTTGATCAATTTGTTGTGAATAATCCAATTTTTTAATGAGAATCATATTGTAATCATCTGTGTTGTAACTTCTCTTTGCTCTCTCTATATTTAAATGAAAACAGAAATCAAAGATGGGGAGATGGGGAATTAGATGGATTATTAGATTAGAGATAGATAGGATAGGATAGGAGGAGAGGGGAATGGAATGATTATTATTCTGAATTGTAATTATATTTGCAGACTCTTGCTACTGAGAAGACACAAATTACTATAATGTTGCCCGATTTGATGATTAATAGATAAGTAGAGTTGTTATTCCTTCGCATCTCCTGAAGTAATCCAGTGGTATTCACTGGTGGCTAAGGGCCTGACTCTTGGTGGATCTACTTGCTATTCCTGTACCATATAGTGTGGTTTGCCTAATTTCTGATTTATGCAAGTGTGGTTTGTTTAATGATTACCTTTTGTAATTGAATTGTGTTGCTGTTCATTTCCCTCATAACAAGATCATTGCTTTCTGTAAGTATATTGTTGTGTTGTTCATTCTAATTACAGAGCTTCACTATTCATTTTAGTAACTTGGTTTTTTTGTTCATTGCAGTCACATAATATTTGTCATTCATTTCTATTATATATCTTTGTTGCTCATTTACTTTCTGCAATCATCTAGTTTTGCCTTTTAGCTTTCTTACAGTTAACAGAATTATCTTACTTACATAATCTGTTGTGGTATTGTTGATTTACTTCATTGCCATTTCCAATTTGGTTATTTAGTGTGTTATGTGTGAGGTCAACAACTGTAAAGAACATTGTCTATTGCTGTCAAAGCTCTCAGATTGGAGATCTTATTTGTGCTTGATGTAGTTTACATTAGTTAAAATAGGAATGAGTTATTTCTATTGTATCCTTGAATGATAATTGTTGTTACTTTATTGAATGAATGATTTAGTTTTAAAGAGTCGAGTTTCCTTTAGTTGCAAGTGGGATTTATTAAAAGCATCCATTTACTTTTGCATTTGAAAGATCTATACTGCAATTTAAGAAACATTGCTCTCTGGGATTATAGCATGCACATATTGTGTACACTCTTGAAATAAGAGGACTTGCCCGGGTTGATAATTAATGTGGGATAAATAGGAATTTTAAAAGGCACCTTTTAGCACCCAGCAATGAAACCAAAATGTTGGGTGCTAAAAAGTGCCTTTTAAAACTCCTATTTATTCCACATGAATTATCAACCTGAGCAAGTCCTCTTATTTCAAAAGTGTACACAATATGTGCACACTATAATCCCAGAGATCAATGTTTTTTAAATTGCAGTATAGATCTTTCAAATACAAGAGTAAATGGATGCTTTTAATAAATTCCACTTGCAACTAAAGGAAACTCAATGCTCTAAAACTAAATCATTCATTCAACAAAGTAACAGCAATTATCAGTTAAGGATACAGTAGCAATAACTCCTTCCTCTTTTAACTGATGTAAACTACATCAAGCACAAATAAGATCCCCAATCTGAGAGCTTTGATAGTGATCGCTAATGTTCTTTATAGTTGTTGACCTCACACACAACACACTAAATAACCAAATTGGAAATGACAATGAAGTAAAACAACAATACCACTGCATATTATGTAAATAAGATAATTTTTTTAACTGTAATAATGCTAAAAGGAAAAACTAGATGATTGCAGAAAGTAAATGAGCAGTTGTTTCCGGGAAAACTAGTGTCCATTCAAAGCTGCTAGTCCCACTAAGACGGGTAGCTATCTTAGAAACAAACAATACAAAGTAACATGTGTTTTCCTTTATGAGAGATAGATGAGAGAGATGCAGAGAGTACCAACCTCAGACTTTTTCTTGGCTCCTTGCTTGTTTCCTCTCTCCTTTGATAGAGCTTCACCTCTCCTTCCTCACTTGTACCACTTCAAAGAACCCCTGTAGAGTCAAAGCATCAAAATACCATCAAAGCATAGAGATCTATAACCATAAATAATGTAGAATCAAATGTACATTAACCATACAAATGCATACACAAATACAAGATCCAGAAATATACAAGTATATGGAGGAAAACTAAAATAGCTTTATTGATAGAAGTAGTAGAAGAGAGGATTACAACCCATCTGTCTGATCCAACATCATCCTCCCAGCATGAAAGCCCTCTTCAACTCATGAAAAGCTAGATCACCCAACAATGCAATGTCTCAAAGAGAAACCAACAACACTTCCTTACAAATTACAAAATTCCAGCCTCTGGATCTCTAGGATGAGGTATCCATATATAGATGTTTGCAGGAGTGTCAATCAGATTCTGGGATTTTGATTAGTGTCATTTCACTGATAGTTCTTAGTTCCACTTGGAGATTTCATAATATCTTACTCATCCCTGGGCAAATTCAGAGAGGCGAGTGTCATATGAGCAGTTTCTAGAAGATTCTCTGAGTTTCCACCTAGCAAACTTCCTCTGCCATTTGTCTGCTCTAGCTCATCGCACCCTACATAGGGTCTTTTTAGTATGCATCGCACCCTTTATGTGCTGCAGGTGAGATGCTTCGCACCCTCAACATGGAGCAGTCTGTATGGTCCAGTTTTGACCAGTTCAGAGCAGTTTTTCAGGGAGAGCTTCTAGGAAACTATGTAATCATTTGACCTTGATCCTTTAGGGTATGAAACAAAACTTTTAGGGGTTTGAGATCCCTTGGTTTATCGACATATGTGATTGGGGTTGCAGTGCCCAAATATGTATATAATAATTACCCCCTAAAGCATGAGGTCGTAAATCTTCTGATGTCGGGTGAAATGCTTTATCATGAGGATCCGAGGTTTTTTGAACTGGAAGGTGACCTGTAATAATATACAATACAATACATTATCTTCATAATATTTTCATGATCTAGCTGAGGTGGGCATTCCCATGCTCAGCTTTATAAATTCATTTTCATGTACATAGGATAGACAACCATCTGTGTGGTAGACTGATGATTCTGGTAGAGCCATCATCCTTTAGCTTAGATGATTATCTGTGCAGCTATGGAGTACATTTGATGTTTTTATTTCCCTGAATATATCGCAGCCCGGATGGATGAAGCTAGATCCGGGGGTCTTCAAACTCGTTCAATATTTGCCCAACGTACAAGTTGATCCATGTGAAAAGATGTTCTGATGTCGAACATGGAAATACATCACCTGATTACTAGCCAATGATTTAAGTTGTTAACAGGCGCGAGAGGAATCACCGATAATGATAATGACCCTCAAGGTACTGTAGTACAATTCACGTGGTGTGAATACATGAGTCGATGTCGAACACCATGCAAAATCTTTCCGTCGAAGGCCATTGATGTAAATATGTCACCGCAAGTGAGAAACTTGCCATTGAGGCATGCAAGCTTCAAAGTACTGAAAGGGTTGTTCCTAAGTCAACTTCTTGGATAATGAGCTGATGTCAACAAGAAGTGACCCGTCGTAGGAGGGCCTTGACAAATTCCACATCTACAACATAGAATGGAGCAAATGATTTTGTGGAGGTGAAAATGATCTGATGATACAAGGTTCAGGGTGGCGGTCATGAAAGAATGGAGTGTTAAGGTATTACAGCGGATGAGGCATTAGCTGGGTTGGTGAATTCTCTGAGCAAATTCTCTTGAACATATCGGTGACAATGAAATGGATTGGTAGCATTAACCCCAAAAATGGATCGTACGAAGGACCAATGGTGATATGACCGGTGAACAGAATAACCTAACCCGACTCAATCATGGTGATGGAGTGAAAGTGTCATGTTCAAGAGCGACCTACTACCAATGAAGCTCTTCAAGTTTTCTTCCCCTTTTCCCCAGTCATTGCTTATCAGTACCTCTTTATTTTTGTCAAGCTTGAGGAGGATAACATATGCTTGTTCTATAATTTGCCCTTCGGGCAAACCTGTCGCTATATTTTAGCAAGCCTAGCGACAGTGAAATTCACTTTTGTCCATACAGACAAGTTTGTTGCTATTGTTTTAACGAGTTTAACGACAAAGATAACTCGGTCCTTTTCTGTTTTAGAGAGTCTGAAAAGAGTTGGAAAGGAAACTCCAGTAGTCCTTTTTCATAGTATAATCCCTTAAGTCCGAAAAAGTATAAAATAATACGAAAGGGATGAATTTTCCGATCACTTTAGCGAGCCAAAAAATACAAGCGCTCGATCTTTTTATGTAATGATCCCTCAGGTCCAAAAGATTAAAATATAGAGGAGGGATGGCACTTCCAATCATTTTAACGAGCTGGAGAGGCCAATTGCTATACAATCTTTTCATATTTTACGAGTCTAAAAAGAGCTTAAAGGAGACTCGTTTTTGAGGAATGAGTGATGTTTTCGGATAGCAACTGGTTCTAGGTAAGGTTTTAACTTTCCAATCACGGCAGTGTAAAGAAGGTGGCTAACGGAATCAGTCGTCGCAATTGTTCCTCAATACGGTAAACAATCAAGTGGAGGCCTATGATCGGCTAAGAAAGAGTGGAGGTGATGGTAAGAACATGACCAAGGCTTAAAAGCTGATAGCTATGCAATCACAAAGGCTATTTACTGAAGGTGGGTTCATTTTTTAATGAGCTTGAACTCTGGGGGAACATAAGATCATTGCTAGGTTTATTTTTTAACGAGCTTGAACTTCGCGTAAACCTGCTCGTGATAATAGTCAGAGATGTTTAATTCACCATTAACACTATGTTATCTTAACGGTCGTACTACCTGTTCAATTGCTCGATCAAATTGATTAGAAATGTAAATACATCCTTGAAAAATGAGTTAAAACACCAACATATTACTTGAATTACGTGAATAGTAACATAAAAGTAGTTTTTACCACTTCATTCAAATTTGGGATTTTTGGAGCTCTAGAGGTGTTTTGCCCTTGATTTTCATCAGCTGATTCCAGGAGATTCGGTGGGCTATTTTCGGCGCTGTCTGGACCAGGTAGGATCTAACCCTGAGCTCTTCAATTGCATTCTTTCCTTTTCTGATTCCGAGCATCTTTTCCTGTTTTTTTGGGCCTCTAGGGTTTGAACAATTCGTTCTCTCCCCATCGCACCTAGTATACATCGAAAGGTGCGACGCATACTGAGTTGGCCATTGGCCAATCAGTATGCATCCCACCCAGTACACAGCTGGGGTGTGATGGGCGCAAAGAGGAAAGTTTATGCACTGTTTTTCATGGAAATTTTCCCTGTTTTTTCCCAAATGAGGATCTTAATTCTTCTCTTGTCTGTTTTCCAGAGATTCATCGGATCAAGATGGTCATTATATGGTGTGAACATGAGCATGAAGAAGAAGATATGATTGCCTTACATGATCTAGGTATGGTGACTACATTGCAAAACTATGGCTTGCTCAAATTCATCCGCATATCCAGCATGAGGCAACAAATCAATTTGTTGCAATATTTTCTCGATGCATGGAATCCTACCAACCAAATGTTCTAGATTCGAGGTAAATCCATCCCTTTGACAGTTGAGGATATCTACCTTTGACCGGTTTATTGAGGCATGGTGCCCCTCTCTCACTATCAAGATCCATGCGTGGGGGTGAATCTGTGAGGGATTATATTCACCGGTTCTATAGAGATGGATCTTAGCCGAGCAAGGACGGCAAGATCAGTATTCAAGATGTTACTGACTAGTCCTTGTGGACTATCTTATTCACCTTTGCTAGATTGGCTGGTAGCACAGCTCTTCACTTGGCCAACAAGTCCTATATGCAGTATGCCTTGAACCAAAGGTATTCAACTGGTGTGATGCAGTACTTCTGGTTATAAAAGAATAACTTACCAAGGTGAAGAAAGGAAGATCCAAGAACTTTGGTTATGTTTCTATTCTGACCGCTTTCACCTTGGAGAGGATCCCACTGATGCAGCCTCAGTACATTTCACTCGGGATGCTAGTACCGACAGAGCCACGGATGCAGAGATGGGTCGATCTCATGGCTAGACACGCTGGTCAGTCGTAGATTTCATTCTCTGATGCCTTCTTTAAGTGGTTCGACCATCAAGATATGGTCTTTGCTGAGTACCCATATGTTGGAATGGATTTCTGGGGTGACCCAGATTTGGTGCTGCCGGCTGGTGAGCAGTGGGGTGTTATAGGTAAAAAGATCTAACCATATCTATGTTTATTTCTTTTATAATTTTCTTGTGTTTTTCAAATGTTATCAAGACTAACCAAACTCATATGTTTGTGCAAATATTGGACCAGTGCGACCAGCAGTGTGCCTGAGGGTAGCAGCTGTCGTTCCAGCAGGAGAGGCTATAGGGAGGGTTGTCCTTCGTGATCTGGATGTAGCCAATACCCTTGTAGTATTGCAGGATCAAATCGATGGTCTCACCCTTGGTATTCAATATGTGAGAACCGACGAGTTATCTCTGAGATTACAGCGCCATACCACTGGTGTGCCGAGTCGATGGACTAGGCTCTTACGTATGATCACATAGGCAGTGACTTGTTATCACCAGCATCATTAGACTAGGGTGCTTCCATTCATTTTTTAGTTTTTGGGTCGTATGACCGATTTTGTCCTGGACACAGAACATTTTGTAAAAGGCTATAAACAGTTATACATATTTTTTATTTTCGAAGCTTTATTTTGGTTAAGTTATATGATCCTGATGCAAATGTTGATTGACATGTTTTTCCTTTTATAAACGCTGCAAATGTCTATCTAACACATAGTTAGCTAATGAATCAGTTAATGTGTTTAAGTTTCTAGAAATGTGTTGATATTGAATAGAATAAAACTGCCTTTCCAAAATTTTGACCCTTAGGAACATACGATAGATAGCTGGATTCCGAACGGAATAGATGTCAGTAAGCTGTAGGATGATGAGTTGTGAGTCTAGCCTGACAAAAAGTCGGCGTATGCCATGTGCGATGGCATCAGAGAGAAGCTCTATCAACGCACTGTATTCAACAATGTTGTTCATTGACCGACAAATACATACCCCTCTGAAACTCACTAACTCGCTGCTTGGATCAAAAATGGCCCAGGCTATAGAAGATAGGTTCCACGTACTATAACTAGCTTCCTCGGCATATCCAATAAATGATTCCAATAGGTTCAACATCTGAAAAAAATGAAAAAGTGAATTACCTAACCAAAACGATCACTCTTGAAAAAAACAAAAACGTAACGAAAGCATATAAAGAGATTACTACACTTAGTCAAGCATAGTAATGCTTAAGGTACAACCCATTTCGGGGTTACGACAGTGGAATCCCATAATAATCTACTAGCTTGTAGGCTCCTTTTGCTAATACTCACTTAACAATATAGGGCCCCATCCATAATGATTGGAACTTACCTGCTCCCAATTTATCGGATTCCTGATCGTAAAGTAAGACCAGGTCACCTTCTGAGAAGACACAGGGTTTGAAATTTTTATCAAATTGTGCCTTGACTCATTTCTTATGAGCTTCGTTAACCAAGGTGGAATCACGAGGGGTTTCATCCAGTTGGATTAGTTCCAAGAAACGAGCCTCTTCTTTTGAAGTTTGGGGAAGAAGGTCAACTGCGAGCTTCAGAGATGAAATCTCACACTGAATCGGTAAGACAGCTTCCAGGCCGTACACTAGTTGAAAGGGTGTAAACCCAGTCACATTTCTTATCGAGGTTCTGTATGCCCATAGAGTTGAGTACAAGATTAAATGCCAATCCCGTTTGTGGGCTCCAATCATTCTCTGCAGTATGCACTTGAGGACTTTGTTGATTGCTTCAACTTGTCCATTAGCCTATGGATAATATGGAGTAGAACTATCATGGGACAATCCTAATTTGGGAGTCAATTCAATCATCATGTGATTGCGAAAATGTGATCGATGATCTGTGACTATAGCCTGTGGAACACCGAACCTAGAGACTACATGATTGAAAAGGAAGAGAGTGGTTGTTTCACCGATGTTTTTAATGTAGGCATCGCCTCGGCCCATTTTGTAAAATAGTCAACTGCAACTATGATATACCCATGCCCCCGGCCGAGGTGGGATTACATGTCATGAAATCTATGCCCCATTTGGCGAATGGCCCAACAACAACTACTGGATGTAGAGGTGTAGGTGGTATTTTGGTTTTGCGTTCAAAGATTTGACAAGCATGGCAACTTCTGACTGCGATTATGCAATCTTTGAACATAGTAGGTCAGAAGTATCCTACTCATAAGATCTTTTGTGTTGTAGCATAACCAGATTGATGCCACCCACATGCACCTAAATGGCAATCATTCAGGACTTTTTCGGCCTCCTCATGGGTGAGGCACCTTCGCAGAATTGTATCGATACCACGACAGTAAAGTGTATTACCGATGATCATGTAGTCTTTTGCTTGGTATCGAGTATGTCTTTGTTCGGAGCAAGAGGTATTACTCCTAAATGTTTGGGTTTGGAGATAGATCAATATATCTCCATACTACGGATCGCTTGATGATATCAAAGTCAAAGATTCATCCACGATTTATGCTTTGGATGTTGAATTGTTGGACAACGATGGTAAGTCGCATAGTAACTCCACGAATACTAGAGATTTCTTTGATTTGGATTTTACAAATTCTAGATCAAACTCTTGCAAAATGGCTATCCATTTCGAATATTTTCCCCCAAGTAACTGACGCGAAAGAATGTAAGTCATAGGGTTGCAATCTGACAAAATGGTGGTTTTGCGAAAGAGGATATAGTGTCAAAATCTCTGTACTACTTGAACAGCTACAAGAGCCAGCTTTTCAACATAGGAGTACTTGCTTTCTGCATCATTTAAGTTTTGGCTTAAATAATATATAGGATGTTCGATTCCATTGTCTTCTTGAACTAAAACCATTGCGATGGTTGTATCTGTTGCAGCTAGATACAGGTTGAAGTCTTTTTGATAGTCATGTGTGTACATTAATGATTCTTTTATTAGGGATTCCTTTAGAGCATCAAAGGAAGCTTGTGCAACCTGATCCCAGTTAAAGGGCACTTCTTTTTTCAAAAGGCGCGTATAACCTTTAACAAGTTTGGTGTAATTCAGAATGAACCTCCTCAGAAAGTTTTCTTTCCCTTGGAGTTTCTGAATTTGAAGCAAATTTGAAGATGGAGGCATGTCGATGATTGCCTAAACCTTACATGGGTCGAGTTGAATCCCATCCTTAGAAACCATGAAACCAAGTAAATGACTAGAACTGACACAAAAAACACACTTGTGCATATTGAGTTGTATCTTGTAGTGTCGACAACGTAGAAATATAGCTCTCAAATGTTGCGGATGGTCAGTCTGCTTTCGTGAATGAGCCGGTAGATCGTCAAGATATGGTTGAATGATGTTCTTGATGTCATGGAAGGCCTATTTCATATCCCTCTGAAAAGTTGCCCCTGTGTTCTTTAAACCGAAAGGTAGTTTGCAGTACGCGAATGTGCCCCATGGACATATAAATGTAGTCTTCAAATGGTCCTGTGGGTGGATATTTATTTGATTATACCTGGAAAATCCATCCATGAATGAAAATATTTCGCATCCGGTGCATTCATCAATTATATGGTCGATGAAGGGTGTAGGGTAGTTGTCTTTTGGACAAGCTTGATTTACATCCCTGTAATTGACACACACTCTAATATTTCCTTGCTTTTTCATCACACGAACAATATTCGATACCCAATGAGTTAGAGGAATCACGTAAATGAAACCAACATGTAAATTTTTTTCAACTTCTACCTTGATGGCAGCAGTTTTCTTCGGGTGCACCTGCCGAAGCCGTTGTCATACCAGTTTGACATCTGGATACATCTTAATTTCCTGTTCAACTATACTTGAGTCTATGCCTGGCATTTCTTCATATGACCATGCAAAGACATCTCTGAATTCGCGAAAGAGAGCACAATATATTTCCAGTTCTGCAGAAGAACAATATTTTCCGACATGAATATTCCCTACAACATTAGGTTTGGTTGAGATATTTATGGAGTCGTCATTTTGTTTTTGGGAAAACTAGTGACCATTCAGAGCTGCTAGTCCCACTAAGATGGGTAGCTATCTTAGAAACAAACAATACAAAGTACCTTGTGTTTTCCTTTATGAGAGATAGATGAGAGAGAAGAAAAGAGTACCAACCTCAGTCTTTCGCTTGGCTCCTTGCTTGTTTCCTCTCTCCTTTGATAGAGTTTTACCACTACTTTTTCACTTGTCCCGCTTCAAAGAACACCTGTAGAGTCAAAGCAGAAAAATACCATCAAAGAATAGAGATCTATAACCATAAACAATGTAGAATCAAATGTACATTAACCATACAAATGCATACACAAATACAAGATTTAGAAATATACAAGTATATGGAGGAAAACTCAAATAGATTTATTGATAGAAGTAGTAGAAGAGAGGATTACAACCCAGCTATCTGATCCAGCATCATCCTCCCAGCATGAAAGCCCTCTTCACCTCATGAAAAGCTAGATCGCCCAAAAATGCAATGTCTCAAAGAGAAACCAACAACACTTCCTTACAAATTACAAAATTCCAGCCTTTGGATCTCTAGGATCAGGGATCCATATATAGATGTTTGCAGGGGATTGAGTCAGCTTCTGGGATTTTGATTAGTGTCGTTTCACTAATAGTCCTTGGTTCCACTTGGAGATTTCATGATCTCTTACTCATCTCTGGGCAAATTCAGAGAGGCAAGTGTCATATGAGCAGTTTCTAGAAGATTATATGAGTTTCCACCTAGAAAACTGCCTTTGCCATTTGTCTACTCTTGATCATCACACCCTATAGAAGGGATTTTCAGTATGCATCACACCCTTTGTGACCTGTTCTGAGCATTTTTTTCAAGGAGAAATTTTGGGAAATTATGTAATCAGTTGACCTTGATCATTTAGGGTATGAAACAACACTTTTAGGGGTTTGCAATCCCTTGGTTTATCGACATATGTGATTGGGGTTGCAGTGCCCAAATATGTCTATAACAACAGTAAAGCTATATCATAGAAATGAACAGCAAAGATTATGTGATTGCAATGAACAACAAAACTAATTTACTGAAATGAACAGTGAAGCTCTATAATTAGAACGAACAACACAACAATATACTTGTAATATGTAGCATCTCTGAAGCTCTTGGTCAGTCGACACACATTCCAAGCCAAGCCAACATAATTGTTTCGATTGGGGATGAGGGGTATATTAGTGTACAAGCCATATGGTTGTCAGAGTTTTAGTTTCATCTATGGTGTTGCTCCGCTACTAGCAGGCCTGGATAGTACCCCGATAGAGTCACGCAGGAACACAACCATCACTCTGCTACTAGTGAGCCTAATCAGTATCCCGATAGAGTTACTTGCATCACCTATCTAGTTAGGAAGCTCTTCTCTTCTTTCACCTTATTCATTTTTCATTTTTTTCAAAATTTTTGACATTTTCATTTTCGTAACTGTGCATAGTACTTATTCATTTCAGAGGCGGAAAAGGGATCCTGACTTATTGAGAGAAGAAGAGGTTTTTCCTTCAGAGAAGTGTTTTGTATATACCTCTGACATGCTTGTTAATAATTTCCCCCTCACCTTACTATACTTGACTGAGCTGACAAGGATTAACTCAAAAGCAACTGACTAGAGTAGGTGACAATAGTTAGAGCACAAGCATTATGTTTTCACCAAGGTTCACTTTGAACAATACATATTTTCCATTGATGTATCATCGACTAAAGACAGCAAGTTCTTCATATATAGGCAGGATGACAGATAACCAAGTATTGATAACTGCACAAGTCCTCTTGTACTTTACCCAACTTGTTTCAAGAGTCGCATAGGGTTCCATGCGAAACTAACCTACGAACGTAAACAAGCAAACAAACAAGAAAACAAAGAAAAAGGAAGAAGTAAATGCATAAGATAAGCGAGAAAGAAAACAAGCATGAAAGCAAGAAAGCAAACAAAGTAAGAAGAAAACAAGCATGCAAGAAAACAAACCAAAAGAAAACACTACTGCTAGTCCTAAGCTAATGGTGCATGGGTCTACTCATGTGATGTGATACTTCCTATGTAGCCACTGATGCATTGGTCGACCCATGTTGGTGAAGGCATGGTTCACGAACAACACATATGTGTGAACCAACAAACAAGAAAGATATAACAATGAAGATAGACACACTTCAAGTTTAGATGCGTCCACAGAAAATAAGTGAGTGTGAGTGCATGGCATGCAATCTGTGGACTTACTGTGGTGCTGTGTGACACTACATGTAGCTATTAAGCATACACATACTCTTGATGGTGACATTCAAGCAAACGAAAGAAACAAAGACAACTTGCGTCGTGCATGTATGCTTTCTATGCAAGATTCCTCCAATGCATTAGTGATGGGATTGTGTAGTTCAAGTGGAATCTGTGTGTGAGATTGATATTCAATGCATACAAATGAGTGATGAGGAGCCTCGGGTGTTTCAACACTTTCCTGATTGGAAGTGAAACCAACCTTAGGACAACAAGGACCTAACATAACCATCAACTCAGGTTGACGTGCCTCGACAGTCTATGGAGTTTTGACTTCATTGACAAATAGATCATCATAAACAAGTGGCTTTGAAAAATCTATAGTAATATAATCATCATTGTGATAGGATATGGGGGTAAATAGATCACGACAGCTATGATTAGTAGAATCAATGATTTCATCACATCCTCATGATTTGATGAATCAAATAGAGGGGTAGATGAGAAGCAGAAAAATTCACCCTCTGTGTTTTCAGAAAAGTTAGATGAAAAATCAAGTGGATTTTCAAAGAATTATTTGTCCTCTCCATCATCGAATGATGGAATGACATCTAGTGTGTTTTGCGAATGATAAAAAATGGGTGCATCCATAGACAAAGATATACATGTGAAATCAGGGATGGCAAAATCCCCAAAGATGTCAGGAAAAAACAGAGGAGGATCGAACAGAAGGGAGTCATCCTTCACCGACGGTTGATGCTAAAGCTCCCAGTCATACTCTTCATAAATGATAGTGAAGGTTGGTTGTGCAACACCAACTCTATCGATAGCTTGATCCTCATTGACAACAAGTGTAGAGGCTTGAATGGAAGAACAAAAGAGAGTGCAATCTGGAGGATTGGTAGAACACAAAGATGGAGGTTGAGGTAAAACATGCATCTCACAACCCATGGACTTTGCAACCAAATTTTCATGAAAATTGAGAGAAGTGATGTTGGGAGGATGTGAAAATTGAACGGATGTGTGTGAATTTTCTCCCATATGACTTTGCAGTGGTGGAGTTGTTTGATGAGGCGATAGTGGAAAATCACTTGTGACAATGACCGTGTCCATTTTTTATTGCGCAGCTCCATCACTGAAGTATGCTGAGCAAGGCTTGAGCTTGAAATTCTTCTTAGGATTGACATATTTGGTAAGACAATATTCAAATCTATCCTTGAGATATTGGAATTTCACCTAACTTTTCGGAGCTTGAAACTGCAATACACGGAAGCGGTCCCAAAAATTCCATGGGCAATTCTTGTGGGGTCTTCCGTTGTACTAACAGTTTTTGGTCAAGAGGTTCTGGATCAAAATGGTGTTAAGTAGATTCAATGAGATCATAGAAATTCTTGAGTGCATGCTACCAGGAGGCAGACTCTAGTACCACCATTGCAAGGATTCACGAAGTGGGCATGTAAGCAGCAGGCTAGCCTCTTCATCAGAGCGTTCATCTCCATTATCAAGCATTGCAAATAATTCTTGTAGGTACATAGGACAGGCCACTTCGCATTCACCATCATAAGTGAATTTGGACAAGAGATTAGAAAACTCCCTCATGATGTCGACAGGTTCAACATGCGAAAAATATCGCAGAGGGATAAGTGTGACAATATCCATGATAGATGTGCAAAGATTCAGATCAGGATGAGAGGGCACAGCTTGTCATCTGACCCTTCTTCTAGTGCCATAAATGTTGATGGTGTTGGACCCACCAACATGTCAGGGTATCTCCCCGGTAAGAAGTCCCAACTAGACCTCAGATCGTTTGGTGTAGGAGTCCTAGCAGTGGGTTGTATAGTATTGCCTTGACCACAGTTGGGTGTAGAGGCAAGTGAGATGTCCCTATTGGTATCAATGGTTTGACATGCGGATCAAGCTAAGGAAGGTGCATGAATGGTTATAACACACGAAAGGTGGAATGTGTGTGCCCCTTGGAAACTTGTGCAAAAACCCATCTTGGAAGGGAACACACGAGCAAAGATGCATCACAAACTGCAAGGAAGGTGAACCAGCAATCCAAAGTGATGGTTAAACCAACAACACATTTTAGTCAGATTCATACATACATTTACAAAATGAGTCTATACATACATGCATAAGAAAACATATACATATATAGTTAGAGTAAACAAGTTAACTAAAATACAATAACAACATATGCATGAAATATGTTGGCTCCGTTATATTAAGAAGTGAAAGTTCCACTCATACAGTACAACCATGACCAACCACTAGTCTCGATAATAGAACGTTATAGTCATTTCCACCTTCTCTTCCATAGAGATGTACTAGCTTTGCACTATGGAAAAACCAAGGTGCTTTATAATACTCTCCAAGATTTCTCTAAGATACTACTATTAGAAGCTTGGATGAAAAAAATCCTATACAATGAGTTATGAGGTACTATAAATAGAAAATGGTGGGGTGATCCTTGACATTCCCCTTTGTGACTGTTCATCTACCCTCATGACTCTTCAATTACTCTATGACTGTTACATTCAATTATCAACACTTGAACTTCCACTTGACAAGATGTTACATACAATCTGCACATGTACCCATGTGAGACAAAATAGGGTTGAGTAAGCCATGCAAAACATCACTATAACTTGGAAAAATATGGGAAGACCAACTCTTCGACATCCTCATGATGGTTGATGGTGGCGAACTGATGCCAAGCTTGGTAGTCTGCAATGGTGTCCGTGTACTCTATTGTGACATCTTTCTAGAAACAAACTCTTGCATCTGTTGCATCCAAGTACACTGCTTTGGATCCTTTATCCAACTCTTTTGATAACATGCACATCATTTCCTTGAGTGTAGCTGGACTAGCTACATACTCATGCATATTATCTGCACTGATCACCAATTTTACGTTAATGGCTATCCACATCAACTTTTCAAAGTATGAGTCTAGCTCCTATTAGACTTGTCCCTTTTCCTTTGCCTCGGTGAGTGTCCCAGTAGATAGGATCGCATGTGCGCACACAACAACATGCATGCTTCTGAACACCCGTGCATGGGAAGCCTGCAAACTAGTGATGAGCTACAGGATTTCCTCATAGTTCCAGATCTGACTCCAGATGTGTACCTTCAAATCAACGGCCATGGGCTTCATCACCTTGGGAAATTTTAATGGGGCTCCCTTGTATCTCATTGTCCATGTTTTCATGCAGTCAACAATAGTATGCAAGTTTGACAAAATATGTGCTCTCCTAGCACAATGTTGCTGCCAACCGTTGAGATGCACAACTACCTTATGCATGGTACCAAACCTAGAATACAACGCCCACATGACTGTCTCAAGGGACAATACTTCATCCAGTATCTCCTTCTTCAACCTTGCTCGGGTGGACGATGTAATTAGTTCTCCTCCCCGCTTGGCTGTCTATAACTCCTTAGCCATTTTCTCATTCTTTGCTATCAAGAAGCGAACACTTGAGCTAGTGGCTTTGACATATGCTCTAGCATCAACCAATGTTGTTGGATGCTTGTACACATCAGATACGATCACTCGTTCCTCAAACTTCATAAGAGATGTGTGGACATCCGGAGTAGACAATATACGTGATTACACAAATCTATGATGTGACTCGTCAAATGATGTGTTGTGCATCTCTTCTTCTAGATTGTCTCCAAAGATCTCAGTATCTCCTTAGTTTCTCAGGAATCGCTTTGCTTCTAGATCAGGTGAATTCGGTGGGTCGACATCTTGGTGGTAGGGCATGAGGACGATGTCTTGCTCTAACTCTGGCTGCTCCATCTCTGTATCCATCTTCTCAAGTACTCGGTCAATCTCTTGAGTGAAGTCCTGGTCCTGCGGCTACTAACCCTGTCTACTTTCTACCAGCTATTCGGATGAGTCTACCACCTATTACGCCCCTACTGTGTTTTTCCCTGCTACGCTTCCTTCTCCTGTCTACGAATATCATGTTCCTTCTAGAGTTTCTCCTTCAACTCTTGTAACTCCTTCATTGTTTCCTCCATCCTCTATTTATCTCTCTACCTTTGCGCATTCCCCTTATCATGTTGTCACCTCCTCACCTCTATATCCAAAGCTACCTTCTCGAAAAGTGGGTTTGCTTTGAACTTGTATCTTTGTTCTGCCTCTTTGTTGTCAACAATCTTTCTCTTACCTTTTTTGCACGTAGGTATGTTTCCCTTTATTGCTGCTACTACTGGTGCTCTCCTAGATGTTGCTTCACTAACCATTCCACAACGATGCTGACTGCTTCATTAGGCATGGAGAAGTTGTGACAATATCTCCATGGGTCTTCCTCATGACAATGACACACCCCATGGATCCAAGGAAAGTGCACTCTCACGTTTGGTTCTTCACAAAGCCATGCAGGTCATACATATTGAAGCTTCTGGTGCCGAAAGTAAATTTCTTGAACTCTTTTGTCTCGGCATCTACATGATTGAGATTTCATATCTCGTACAACAGGATCCACAATGGAAGACTGGGCTAGGGTGCCTTGTTCTTTTGGTGTAGTCTAGCTGACAGTTGTGCCAAGATGTGGTATGGCACTTCTTGCATGACGAGCTTGTCCATGGAAAACTTCGACCAAACATGTGGAGGCTTCTCCACATTGTACATCCGTATGAAGGTGCCAAAAGGTGAGGCATACTAATCAGCTAGTTCGATCAGTGCCTCCATTGCTCCCTTCGACATACAAGGTGGATCCTGCTCAAATATCATCTTGTACACCAAGGTAACAAAATGGTCTGACAATTGTGTGATGACTCCTCGGAAGCTTCATTTGGAAAACAATTTGCAATAAGTGTTCACAAAGGTTTACGCTGGTGTCCATGCCCACTTCTAGCCCGAGAATTCCTGGCGGGCATAGATTGCATGCAATATATAAGTGAACATGTAGATTTATTATTTTAGATAGAGGAGGAATGACCTATTATAGAGTTTTATGAACCCAACGTTTCAGACAACCAAGTGAGTCCATCATCAGGGGATGCGTTAATAGATATTCTAGAGATATTAGTGATGTATCCTTGAGATATATTTTAGGGTATATATATAGGTTATGAAAGAAGTAATCTAACAAACCCATGGTGTGGCTATGGGCTCTCCTCTATCCCCCATAGTTGCCAACATCTTTATGGAGCACTTTTAACAGAAGGCTTTGAGGTCATTTCCATACACCCCTGAAGAATGGAAAAGGTTTGTGATGACATATTTGCCAAATGGAGTCACGGAAAAGAAAATCTTGGCCTATTCCTCAATCACTTAAATAGCCTTTCCGACCATATAAAATTCACTATTGAAATTGAAAATAACAACTAGCTTCCCTTTCTTGATATCCTTCTAGCCAAAAAGGAAGGGTCACTTGGTTTCCAAGGCTATAGAAAGAAAATCCACACATAACAATATCTACATGCAAATTCTCATCACCACCTAAACAAAAGATTGGCATCATTAGGACCTTAACCACTAGGGTGGCTAGAATATTTGATCCTAACCATTTAAATGATGAACTCAACCATCTTCACAAAGTGTTTGAATTAAATGGCTATAATAGGAATACCATTAAGAAAACCATGCACCTATCCCTAAACAAGAATAACAATGATATCAAAGATAAAAAATTATCAACTCCTAAGGTATCCCTTCCATACATAAAAGGCACCACTGATAAAATCACTAAAATTCTTAATAAACACAACATTAATTAAGCCTTTACCCCTGCCAACACCATCAAACAATTATTCAACTCAGTCAAGGATCCCATCAACCCCAACCTTCAAAAAGGCGTTTATGCTATTCCTTGCTCATGTGCAAAGGAATACATAGGTGAAATAGGTAGGTCTCTTACCATCAAAATTAAAGAACACACTGCCGACCTAAGAAGAGAAAGGACCTCAAAATCATCCTTACCAGAACATGTTCACTCTTCCTCTCATTACATCTGCATGGAGGAAGTCAAACTAGTTAGAAAAGAGGACCACTATATTAAAAGGAAAATCAAAGAAGCCATTGAAATAGAAAAAGGGAAGATTAACTTGAACCGAGACGATGGATTAAAACTAAGCAACACCTGGAAACCTTTACTTGAAATCTTAAAGAATCAATAATTAACTCATATCCCTTTTAATATTTTAATCCCTCCTCTCTCAATAAAAATTAATAAAATCAAATTCAAAACAAGAAGGAAACATTATCTTACATCCTCCTTAAACATAAAACAAAACAAATATAAACATATAAATAAATAATTGGTTATTTCATAACCAATCATTTGATAATAATAAAATAAACTAAAATCATAATTTAGTAATTATAATATTAAATAGCATATTTCCTGTAATAATTTAAATTAAAACAATTAGAAATTAAAAATAGGAAGTATATATAAAATTATAAGGAATTAATCAAACAAATCAATTAATTAACTAAACAAATTAATCATATAAACATATTAATTAATTAATTAATAATCAAATTAATTAATTAATTAATTAACTTGATTAATTAATTAAACAAATTAACTAAACAAATTAATTAAATAATAAATAATTAATTAGTTAATTAAAAAAAAACTAAATACTAACAAACTAACTGGATAAGGGCCGACCTAATTACTTAGATTACTTCTTTCATAACCTATATATATAGCCTAAAATATAGCTCAAGGATACATCATTAATATCTCTAGAATATCTATTGATGCATCCCCTGATGATGGACTCACTTGGTAGTCTGAAACGTTGGGTTCATAAAACTCTATAATAGGTCATTCCTCCTCTATCCAAAACTATCTTCACCTGTATGGATTCAAGATTTATTCTTGCTAACCTTTGGGCAGCTTTCGAGCTCCTATTACCTGTTCCTTCAGCCTGTGACCCAACATGTCAGACCAGTTTCCTTCTTTTCCTTCACTGGCAGTTGGTCCAACGCGATCACCCAACTCTGCGGGAAGGTCTTCGTGCTCTCTTGGCCAGACGGGCAGCATGCGAAAATGACCAATTACTGATATTCCTTCCATAGTATCTTTGTCTTGTAAATCTAGTTGGGTGTCATCCTAAACTTGGTTGTCTCCTTCACCCAGTTCTTCAAGATATCCCTGTAGTTAGCATTGCTATTGGGTATTTTGAAGGGTGTCCCCATGGTAATCACTGGCTTTGATAAGTGGTACATCTGTTGATAGTCATGTGCCTTGAAGGTAGCAATATATGTCTTACTGACACTACTTAATACCATCATCTCGGGATCAGTGTGTGAGATGATCCAATGTATCATGTCCACGCATGGAAATGTGGGATACCTGCGTGCAATCTGGTACACGCTAGACTTGTGAATGTTCACATAGACTTTTCAGTTTTCAAGATCTTCCCTAAATGTGCTTGAGAATGCAACATTGATATCGTGCCATTTTAGTTTGATGTCTTTGTCTAATATCAGCGTGGTGTCTTCGTAAATTGGTAAACTCATAGACACTCACTCAACTGCATCTCCAGTTGTGCTTCTGTCGGTGTTCTTAGACCATGCTCTCTTGGAGGTCATTGATCCTGCACTGCTGAGAGATGGACGAACACCTGCTATAACTAGAGATATGTGACATGCATGGTAAGAAATCTGCCAGCTAAAACCAAAGAAAACTTGAGGACTGACATGCAACATACTTGGGAGACTAATGGCAAAGATAGCACAATTTTCACTGGGAGACAGGGAGACTAACTGTTGGAACTCTGAAAAAAGAATTCCAGACTATTGGGAGGTTGGTTGAAACTGGAATTGCACAATGTGTAATCTAGATTGACTTCCTAGATGATGAGATTGTGCAATGCACAATTTCAATTGGAAAGTCATGCAGGTCCAAGGATTGCATTATACAATTTTGTGGGCTAGAAGATAGTGCCTCTCGGAATTGTGCAAAGAAAGTTTGGAGGACACTATCTGGCCTAATTTGTGCATTTTTTGGGAGGAAGTTAGAGCCTTCACTCTCAAAAATATGCAATGTTATCCGGGCAAAGGCAGAGTCTGGGACAAGGTTGGCCAGACCCGCTGATGGGCGACTAAAAACATGTGGAGATCTGAATGCATGGCAAAACTGAGTGTAAGCAAGAGTGGATGTTCATGCATGCAAACAGCTAATACAAGATTCAAAAAACGTAAAAAAACATGCATGCAAATAGTGAATACAAGATTCAAAAAATGGAAAAACATGCATGTGTGTGAAACGAGTCACCGAATCAACGACCCTCTGTGTAGAATAGTGTCATGCATGTGATTGCAAGGAGATGCAAATGAAAAATGAAATGGTGTTTTTCCAGGCTAACATGCATGAAAACGACATCAAGCATTCATAGAAATCAAGAAGACGACACTCACATAAGCCAAAACACTAAAAGTGATAAAAATGTTGCAAAAGACAAGTAAAGTAGACTTACCCAAAAATATTTGAGTTGGATGTGCCAAAGACTCTTGGATGTGTTGTGGGATGTCAGAGCTCCAAGATTGATCTGAAGAATGAGCTCTAAAGCATCGAATAAATAAGTTTGAGGCTTGTGACGTGCTTGCCACAAATCTAGGAAAAAGCGACACTTGGAGGAAAGCTTCCAAAATGATCTTTGGATGTAACCTCCAATTGCTAAAAATAGATCCCTAAAACATAAGGATGATTTTTACATGTTTCTTTTTGCTATGTCAGGAAAAATAAGACAATGAATGAAAATTGGGCTTGTTGGGTCCTAGAGGGAACCGTTAACCTAAAGACACATACAACATCCTGCTTGATTGAGAGAGGGATTTGTGCAATTTCTGGGAGAAGCCGGGCTGGCCGTCCCAGAGGGATTGCACAACTTCTAGGAGGAGAAGGTGACTGCTGCCCAGAATTGCATGATTTCTAGGCTGAGTTGTAGTGTTGGGCCAGATTGCACTGTTTTCTCAAGGAAGCTTGTCTAACTGCATTGCGCAATTTCTAAGCCTAGTAGGCTGCTCAACATATTTTCACAATTTCTGGAGGGAGGGCTGGTTCCCCTCCAGAATTGTGCAATTTTCTGAGGGAGTTTCTCTGCCAGCAACTAGCTTAAGTACAAAATGGAAGCCTGTGAAAGGATTGAAGAAAAAAGCACAGGCTAGAAGGCCACTAAAAAACCAATGAAGCCTATGTAGTTGATAGTGCAGTACATGTTTCTAGGATGGTTGGTGGGGAGGTTCCAAAATGAAGCTAAGACAAAATATTGGAGGGTGGTTGTAGCCACTAGAACACAAATAATCACCCCCATTCCATATTCCAAGCATGAATGTGGGATCACATGGGATAAACCAAAACAAAACTAACCAAGGCTTCCGAAGGTTAAACCACCTCAACCCTAAATCATAGTGATTTCACCTAAACGGGTCTAGAAATCAATGAAACCAAACAAGATTGAATGGATCAGATTTCTTCACCATACCCAAAGGAATTTTCCTGTTTGTACCCATTCATCAAGAGTTCTATGAGAAATCCCATCTCCACCCTCAAACCTTGGGAATTTTCTTGAGACCACCTCACCAGGATTCGAAATCTATTGGCCATCCAAAGCTTAATCCAAAATAGGGAACCCAATACATCATCGATATATAGGAAATGGCAAGGCAAGTTTGAAACCACTGTCAATCCAGGAAAATCCCATGCCAATGACAACAACATAAAGAATAAACCAATGCATGCACAATGTAGCAAACCAAACATGCTTAATCACACATGCACACTATTATTTGCAAAACCACAACTATATCTTCCCTTACTAATGTCCAAACTTCCTCTTGCATCCCTTGCTTTGACTTTCTTGTCCTTTTCTTGCCTGGGTTCTTCCCTCTCTCTCTCTTACTTAAAGAATGATTTCTAAAAACTAATCAAAAGTTGAGAAAAATATTTCAATTGTTTCTCTGGTGCCTTTTTATCATTGATGTCTAATGTCTCTTCCTTTCCCTTTCCCCTTTTCTTTCGTTTTTCTTTATTTTCTCTCTAATTTCCCTTACATGCATATTTGTGTCTCTTGATCTTCCTTTTATCCTATTTTCCTTTATTTCTCATACTAAATTTCCATTTATTTCATTTTCCATTTTCCATTTCGAATGCCAATTTCTGTATCCATTAATTAACCACAAGTGATACCCACTTTAATGTTTTCCCTCCATTAAACTTGGAATACGTGTCTCATGACTTTGGTCTTATTTTTGCCTTTATAATTTCCTTCTAATTACATGGAAAATCAACTGAAGGTTGTTACAGTTATCCATATCATACCCTCTAGTTGTATGGTTTAGATATTTGTGGGTATTAAGCAGTTGATTTTGATTCAGATCGACATGGTTAAGTAGTGGGTTGCAACTCAACATGAACATGGGAAAATCATTAGGGTAAGTTGGTCTACAATTCATAGGAGAATGATGTGAATTTATATAAGGAGTTTCTACCAATTCTAGATGGTTTTGTTGTTCTACTATGGCTATGCTATTTTTTTGTTGTTAGTCTGTGTTTATCCTACATATTTTTCTTCATATACTATATTTGGTTTAATATCATGTTTTTAATGCTTATTCCTTTTTAATGCCATTTTAAATACATTCTCTAGTAATTATAATGGCATTGACTATATAACATAATATGGAAAATCATGGTCTAATTTCTCCCCATTTTAGGTGTATGATACTCCTTTGTAACTTGTATTATTGATATTTGCTAATAGTATGAAGTAGCTAGAGGTTTTGTTCTAGTATCACATGCTTCGGTTGTATGCACATTACGGTACAAAGGGTTGCGGTGATTATTTTGGGTTTATAGTTTATAGTTGAAACATAATATCAATAATAGGGTTTGTCTATGAGAAAAGATTTGTTCCCTTATTTTGTGCTGAAGTTAGTTTTGTGTTGGTATAATGAACTCCTTTCAAATAATTATCTTACTAGCTAAGAAGTGTGTTTTCACTTGGCCAAAGAATGTTGTAGTTTATGGGGAATGTTTCAATACAAGCTATAAGGGTTTATGAACATGTCTTTTTCAAATGGATGCATCTATGACATATGGTGGATAAAATAGCTTGGGATGGGTTATTTTGAAGCAACATCATGTATGTTTCCCCTATTCTCTTCCATATGATTCAAAGATTCTTGCAAACCCATCAACATACCTTGGGTGAGACTTCACCCACTCACAGAAGTTGAAAATGGTAGTATATGAGGGGGTTCTCTTAGCTTCACTCTCAACCCTGGGTCACCCCTGTGCATAAAAAATTATTTTGTTGTTGGGACCAGAAGATTTATTTTGAAGAGGGGATGTGGAGGCTAATGAGAGAAGAAACAGAATGGTGGTTGGAGAATAGAAAACACAAGTTTGTGGTTAAAAAACCAAGGAATCAGTGTCTCAGTATGGAAGAATGTATACAAAGGTATATTTTTTCTGATTTTCATGAGGATTTATCTGTGGAGTTCCTTTTCATCTTGTGGTAAAGGTTGAAGTAACAGGTAGAGCGATGAGGACTCCAAGGATTTCTAGATCCATATGACTGGACACCAAATATTCTATGAACGGTGAACATAATAAGTAATACAATATCTCAATCTATTGATATTTTGTTTCCTAGTGTTTTGGAAGATTTTGTAGTTGAGTTTGCAATAGAATCTACTTAGTATTTTATTTCAATTGAAAAGAGTTCTTCTAGGGACCACGTGGTCATGGTTTAATGTATGATCTATGCAGATCAAGATGTTTCTCTATGAGAAAGGTGTGTTGTCAATGGAGTATGACAAGGTGATTGACTAAATATTTGTGTGACACTAGGAAATGAGGAGCTTATCAAAGGATGGAGAAAGATAAAGAACACACAAGGGATTCAAGGAGAGGTGGAGAAAGGGAGATGTGTACAATAGAGGAGTTGAAGATACAAAGGAAAGATAAGGTTATACACTAAGAAAAACACAAGTGATCTTAGATGTAGCTAATTCAAAGCAAGAACAAGAACTACAAAGGGAATAAATATCTTCTAAGATACGTTTAGGTGTCAGTGGTGTAGTTAGTACAAAGGTGATGGAGACATGCATGCCATTATTGATACAAAGTGAGGAGAGTAGTGCAATTGGCACTCTATGCAATGGAATGAGATATGTCCGTAGCTCATATAGAGGAAAGAGAATTGCAATGAATCCTATTTTTAATAGAAGGTCTGGAAAGAAGTATGTCACATAGGATTGGAATGTGCATGATCAAGAAGATCCAAATCATTAGGAAAGTTGAGAAACAAAGAGAGCATAGGGTGGTGCAAAGGAGAGAGAAGAGGAGTGTGTGCACTTGGAATGGAGCATTATGTCATGGATAGGGTCCTCCATTCAAGGAAGGGGAGAAGGTTACCACAATGAAAAAGATATTAGAAAAGACACAATCCAAATATTGTTAAAAATAAGACAAAAGAGGAAGAGTAGAAACTCGGTGTAGAATATCTGGTGTATCTATTTTTCTAAGCCTTATCATCCCTTAGATCGAACCCATGACCCCACACACCTTCAAAATCAGAGGTAAATTATTCATTGCTTTTTATATTTTCTCAGTCATTAGATTTAGTTCCTCAAAGACAGTTAGATAGTCTAAGTGACAGTAGGGAAGAAGAATAATAAATTGGAGGAGGAGAAAAGGAGTACTAGTATGAGAAGTACTAGAAGTCACCCAAATCGTGACAAAGAATTTGAATTTTAAATAGGAAGATAATGAACAACTAACAATGTCTAGGGTTGATTTTAGATTGATTTTGTGAGTCATTAAAAAAATTTTAAGGTCTAAAATGGGCCTCATAAGGAATATTATAAAATGATAGTGGAAACAATAAAACAAGATTAGATTACGTCATCAAATTTTAGAGGGAAAAGAGAAAAAAATAAATTTTCAACTTGTATTTTCAACTTATCTCTTGATAATTTTACTCAAATATGAAGATGGAGCACTCGTTGGTTGCAAAATTTAATTCCTCATCCAAGGAGTACCCATGTTGGATACTTTCAATGGACCTTGCTACATGAAAAATGAGAAATACATGGAAAAACGTGATTGCAATAATGTTTTTCATGTAGTAAGGTCCATAAAAAGTATGCAGCATGGGTACTCCTTGGATGAAGAATTAAATTATGCATTGAATGAGTGCTCTCGCTCAAAATTTGAGTAAAAAAGTAGGGAGATAAGTTGAAAATATGAGATGAAAAAGTAGTTTTTAAATTTTTTTATCTTTTTACTTTTTTACTAAAAAATGGTGAATCATCCCCCATGGTTGACATCTTCATATTTAATATTATTGGTTATTATAAAGTTGATTTTGGTTGTACATTTTTGTTTTGAGGCCCATTTTAGACCTTAAAATTTCTCTAATAGTTCCATGGAATTGAGACAAAGGACCTTGAACAACATCAGTTTGTTTGGGAGGAAACCAGAAGAGTTAAGCAGATACTAGATGACCAGACAATCATTACACCATTAGATATGGATTTTGAGAACTATGAAATGGTGTGGTATATGAATTATAATGCTAGAAACCACCCAGATAGACTAGGTCATTTGAGAATATTAAGAAGGAACTGCTAAAGGAGTTCTAAAAGCCAAAGCCTGAGTCACAATGCATAATAGAGACCAAGGAGATAAAGCATAATGCTAGTGAGTCTGTCTAGGACTATGAATCATGATTTAAAGCAATGATGGATCAAAAAAACACTAGGAATGGTTTATTGCAAGGTTTTCTCCACTCATTAAAATTCAATTGACATGAAAGACACTAACCTCCCAACTAGAAGCATTGGAGACAACAATGTGATTGGAAACTATGCTTGTAGATGGAAAAATAAGCATAGGGATGGCATAGGTGCAATAACAATTGGCTGCTACAACCTTTTAGTTACAAGACTTGAAAAAGGGCGCTGAAAAGCATGAGTAGGTGAGGTGCACCATATGCAAGAGAGACGGTCACAATTGAAATGAATATCTAACAGTGACAAAATACGTGGAATTTTGGGTAGAAAATACCTTAGCCTAAGGGAGAGGATTGTGGTGTAAGCTTTTTTGAGTATGGGGCCACTTTCCTACCACATGTTCCATGAAGCAAAAATATCATATTTTTGCATGGACCCTATTTTGTAACTTTTGAAAGTTTCATTGAACATGATATTCATTCATGCCACACACTAGATTTTATGTGCGAGAGAAGCTCAGACACTTTCTCAATGGAGGATATGGAAGGAGGTGATCGAAATGCTCAAAAATATCAAACTAGAGACTTCATGCACCAGCACGAGGAGAAGGTCCACCTGTAAGAGGACACGGCCCACCTACAAGGGGATGAGGAGGTTATGGGCATGGCCAAGGAATTGTTATATGCTATAATTGTGGGAAAATGGGACACATGGACTGAGACTATTAGAACCCCAACACTACTTGTATGTACTAAATATAGCTATACCATGCTAAAGAGGATTTTGCGTAGTTATTTTCAAAGTGGTAGGAGAAACAAGGGTCAAACCTGTAGGTCACAACTGAAGCTCGACAAGACTACTGTCAGGTGTGCATAGAAACAAGAGGAGGGAAAATAACATGCACGGATGATATGAATCAAGCATACCATCCCCACCATTTGGTTTCGAGGGCTATGGAACCTCCTCCAATGTTTGACCTTGTCAAAAAGAGATAGACATATCAGGAGGATAGGAAATATTTTTTGGTGACTGAATGGGGTATGTTAAGCTTCACACAATAACCACTAGGGGACTGTTTTATGTTCAACGTCCACCTATCTATGACGATCCTCTATGAAAAGTGAATCCAAAGAAGGTAAGACCCATTCAAAATTTTCTTACAAGTTGTTTGGACTCGATGAAGGATGAGTGTGCTTTGGAGATACTACATAGGATGATTGACCACTATGCATAGGAGAAGGAAGTCATTCTCGCATAAGTACCCAAAATAATGATGAAGAAAGTGTCACAAAAAAGGCAAAAAATTAAGAATTTTGGTTTGATTCCTAAATTTCATATTATGACATAGATACCATCATATTATATGTAGGATTTTATGTGAATATATTGCCAAAGAAGACACAGGAATTGTTGGGTAAGACAAAACTTGTATGGTCATTGATTCAAATATGACTTCAAATCAGTCGAGGTTATTCCCTATTCATATACTAAGAAATTTTGAAGTCAACAATGATGGAGTAAGGAGCTTAGTTAATTTTTTAAGTAATTAAGATCATAAGTGACACAAATCCCTAACCGACATTTCTTAGCATCAAGTGAGATTTTAATAATAAAGTTATTATCATTTTTTATAAACAACAAATGGTATTTGAGTTTGAATTTTTACAAGTAGTCACACCTCTAGATTCTAGATAATGGGAACACTGCATTGAGTCTACAAGAGGGGATCTTGACGCAATGTATTTTGACAATATCTATAACATAACAACCTAGTTTGATGACTTCATCAGTCCTACAAAGATGGAACACTAAGTTGGCATAGTATAAATTCTTGTTTTTGGAATTAGATGAGGCGGTGGAGAATTGGAAGTAGTGCCTTCATCAGGTTTCCATGTGGAGATGTTCAAATGTAACCCACATAGCACGATGGATTGGAAAAAAGTTTGAGAACCTCTAGGGTTTGATGGGTTGACCTGTTAAATATTTTGAGATACAAGTGGAAAATCACCTTAGGATACCAACACTAGATGTTCCTCTCAAATCCAATCCAACACATTGGTGGGAAACACATGAGGAGAAGATGAAGTCTTGGTACTAGTGCATGTACTTGTTGTAGATTAGGTTTGGATCGGATGATAGATATTGTGAAGAAAGATATATGATTAAGGACTCTTTGATCACTCAACGTGAGAAGTGTATTACAAGATGGAGAGAGGACAAGATCCCAGAGGTTGAGTTGGTGCAGCATTTTGTACATACCTTAGGTATGTGCCTCAAAAATAGTATATGTAGTATATGAGACATGGTACAACTGATTGGACTATGGTGATAGAAAATTTCCTATTAACTTTTCAATTTGAGTTTGATAATCCATTAATAGATGAAGCACTGCACAATATGAAATACAATATAGTTCACTAGGACCACTGACGACACTCAAGGAGGTACCACTCCACACATTTCACTAGATTTTCAAAATACAAAGAGGCTAGTACAATGTTACATTGTGGAAGAAGAGATCGATGGTTACGCATATCCTAGAGATCTACACATTCTACAGTTTAAAGGAGAATGAGATAAAATTTGGCCATAGTTGGACTCCACTACAATAGATTACACTAAGACAATCAAGATGCATAAAGCGAGCATTAGCATAGTTGACAACTCAAAGTTCACAGTAATTGGTGATTACTGGGATGTGGAAATTGTTGGATAATATTAAAATTAGTATGAGAATACTAGGATGTATTCCCTAATACTTTCTCAAAAATGAAGGGAAAACTTGGCGATTTAGGGGAAATGAATGTTTCCTTGAAAGCAAATGCTAAACTAATACAATAGTAACCCTTTAACTAAACCAATATATCAACATAAGGTTAGGGAAGACATCGAGAGAATGTTAAAGGATGTCATAATAGAACCTTTTAAGGAATATGAGTGGGTTACTTTGATGGTCATACAATATAATAAAACAAATGATATCGATATCTGTGTATATGTGAGGAAATTGAATGATCCTTGTGTTCATGACCCCATCCCCACACCTTTCATAATTTAAGTTTTCAAAATTATTGGTAGAAAAGATGATTACTCCTTCATAGATGGTTTCCCAAGATATCATTAGATTAAAATATCTAAGGAGGACCACCATAAGATGATGTTTGAAACAAAGTGGGGATCATTTCAATAAATTGTCATGCCTTTAATATTGGACAATGCATCGACAATATTCTCTCAAGTGGTGGTTGAACATTTAAGGATTTTATACACATGTTTTTCGAAGTTTATTTAGATGATTAACTATATTTAGACTATTAAAGAAAAACACTGAAGTATTGTGATGCATGCTAGACAGGTGTAGACATCTCTAGATTTCACTGATTTTAAAGAAATGCATTTTTTCTTCACCTGCGAGGATTGCCTTGGGACATGTGTTCCAAAAGGGATTGTTGGAGGATATGGTGAAGATCACAAGAATTGTGAATCTTTCACCCTCAACATTAGTTTGAAAACTACACACTACAATGGAGCATATTGAATATTATATAAGGTTTATTCGTGGGTATGAAACACTTATTAACATAAGAGCTTATTCAAACATTCTTTGAAACAAACAAGCAGACATTGTGAGGCATACAATTCTGATGTATATAAGGTGATTTCAAGGCAAGGAGAAAGAGAGTGGGCCTCTAGAAGAAAATTAATAGTACTATACTAAAAGAGACACACAAGAGGATAAGAGGATCGTTAGTTAACCTACAAAATAGTTCACAAGACAACCACAATCATAAAACAAAATACAACACACCTTCAATGTGATAAGTACCAAATCCATTTAAATAGTTCAATTTCCTTAGTACATGTGAGGAAAACACCTATCGCAAACATATAAAGCACAGTGTTAATACATTCATGATACATGCATGAAAATGTGTCGTCTCATCAATATTCATATATTAAGTGGAAGAGTGAAGATATAAAAGTAAATTGCTGCCACAATAGCCGCAATAGTGGAACATTAAGTCACCAGTTGCTCTTATCATCTCTCCTTTGCCAATGCTAGAGAAGCCAAGGTTGGAAGTTCAAGTCCCAAAAATCCTTTTGCTTGAGTTATGAGGGTGTGTTTATAACAAAAGAGGTGACTCTTCACCTCCCTAATGACTCTTGAGCTTATACAATGAATTTTCAAATTCTTAGATGACATTTGAGCTTCTAGATGACTTTACAACTCAAAAGTGACTCTTCTTATTCCATGTGAGACCCTTTTTCTTCCAAATATTTACATTTTCTCATTTTGGGAAATTACACAATTACATTCCACAAATTATGTGGTAATACACTATGACACATGTGAATCTTGAAATGACTCTTGACAATGATGAAATGGAACTTCATGATGATGTGGCATTGTCAAGATGCTCCTTTTGATTCTTTCTTTGCATCTTCACGATGGATATTGCATGTGTTTCATCTTCATCCTCCAAGGGGATTATTGATATGGAGTCTTGATGTGATCTAGATATTTAATATTTTGTGGTAATCTAGTGCCCCTTAATCTTCTTGATTGATGACTTCTTCATGGCTCTAACTTCACAACTTTATTCTCGTATGATATCCTTCTCTTCCTATTTGAGCACCATACTATGATGTCAATATGTAGTACCTGCAAGTGGAATCCACCCATGATAAGATGCCATCAATTTGGAAATCTCCTATCCTATCTGGCTTCATGAAAAATACTAATTGAGCTAGGACTAGGCATTGGATAAGGAATAAGACTCACATATTGCACTATGTGTGCTTCCATGGGATAGGAGAGATGGACTTAAGCTTAAGACTATGTGAAGCGTAGTTCTAGAGAACTGAGTAAGATGACTGTGTAGTTAATAAGCTCAAGGAGGTATTCTTGAGCCTTCAAGTTTCCTAATGCATAGTATAGGAGAGAAAGAGGTCTAGGGATTACACAATTTTGTAGCTCATTGAGGCAGAGAGATAGCCTAAGGCTTTCCACTACACAATGCACAAAAGGAGGATAACTGGAAGGGTAAAATTTGTAGTTGTGGAGGTCAAGAGGGAAGGGTTGAGCACTAAGACTACGAAATGTGTAGTAGTTGTAGGTATGAACTGCACATTGTGCATTTATAGGAGGCAAGGGGGGAACTTGAGACTTTCTACCGCACAATGCACAATTCAAGGAGGTTGAGTTCGGTCAAGTTGGTCAGGAAGAAAGTTTTTTAGGATGTGGCTAAGTGTGTGACCAATAAGGTAGAAGTGAGACTAAGATTGAACTTATGAATTCTCTCACACACTCAGTACAATTAATGGTACAACATTGAACACTCAATAAACAATAACAAAATCACCCCCTCAATGTGATGAAAACACAAAAACCTCCTCCAAGTGCAACACTTAGGATGTACTTTGTGATGATAGTGACGAAACTAGTAAAACAATGCTTAAGACTTGGGGAATATGTCTAATGTATTCAATTATGATGAATATGAAACTAGAGTGGAAAATAATGCATCAGAACTTCCCTTTAATAATGTACAATTGACTCACTTCGACTAGGTGTGACACTTAAGATATAGTTTGCAACGACAATGATGACACTAGTACAACAATGCATAAAAATTTGGGAATGAGTCTAGTACTTGTACACATGGTAAATAGTACCTATTGGTACCAAATTTTACCCTCACAATGATCCACAACTCTATTTTTACAATGTGTGACACTTCCCATGCCAAAAGATGACATGTGCAACAGTAAGAGAAAAGTGCAAACAACACTTGCAAATGCGAACAACATTGAAAGTGACACATGCTAGAGTGAACATAACATGAAAATGAAACTTATTGAAGTGAAAAAAAGAAAAAGTGGTAGTTGTAAACATGAAAGAGACACTCGTGAAAGTGAAGGTGTGCAAAAGCGATAGTTGGAAAAACTCACTAAAAATAGAAGTAGAATCGCAACCAAAAGTGAGAGATTTTCAATGAAATCACGCACTGAATGTCGACATAGGTTGAACATTGCACAGGAACTGTCTTGATGGACTGTGATGTGCCTATTCAATCTTGTGTAAAAGAATGTGCTCATGAACTTGTTATGGACTGAACATGTGTGAGAAAGTGACTTCAACACTTAGAAATTGAGAAGAAGACTTTAAAAATTAGCATAACATTATTTGATCATGAAGAAACTATGGAATGACAAATCGTTAAATCCTCTGTATGCTCCAAAATTCATGTGTAGGAAAATTTTGGAGGGTGTTCATCATAACCTCTACACTTGGCAACACACAAGTAGAAATCCATCTTCTTTGTTCAAGTTTTATACTTAAGTGAAGGTCTTATTATCTTAGGATGTATTGATTCATCACATGGATCACCTTGGCTCCCACATTTTAGTTGATTATGGATATAATTTACTTTATTCCTTTTCTGAGCTAAACACATTCATAAATCTTACCAAATCACAACTTTTTCAATTCATGAGAAGGGTAATATAAAATTGCGAGTTTAAGATAATCAAAGTCTTAGTTTTCATCTCTATTGTTTCTCTACTACTAGCAGGCTTGGATAGTATGCTAATGGAGTCATTGCAGGAACACAAGCATTTCTTCGCTACTAGCGAGATTGAATAATACCTCGGAAAAGTTAATTGCTTCACATGTTTGTGCAGGAGGCCTTTCTCTTCTTTCACCCTTTATTTATATATTTATAGAACTATGCTTCGACACTTATAATTTCATGGGGATGAAGTGGGATCCCAAATCGTTGAGTGAAAAAGAGGTTTTTCCCTTAGAGAATGTTATATATGCCTCTGATGTTGGTTTTCTTGTTATATTTTCCCCATTCTCTTCTTCTAATTGATTGGATCATCAAGAATAACACAATTTAATTACAACGTTGAGTCAAGAAATGAATATCCTATAATAGATTTGGGTGTTATGTTTCGACCAAAGGATTTCCATTTGAATGGATTGTATTTTCCATTCAGTCAAAATTGACTTTAAAGATATGTAAACCCAATATATAGAAGAGGATAACAAATAAGACAAGCATTTTTCATCACCACAATATCCCTTTTTCAATTTTTTCCACATTTTCCTTTGAGGCAAGTGAGAGAATTTCCAAACGGAGTCGAAAAAAAAGATAAAACATAACAGAAAGAAAAAATAAAAAGAAGAGCATAAGTAAACCTTAACTATAAAGAAACATGGGAGATAAACAAAACAAACATACCAAATTGAAGGACTAGTACAAGGTGAAATGCAAGGTCATGCAATGCAACTAGAGAGCTAAATGTACCTAAACCTACTTGTTTCAAGGAAAACTAGTGTCGATTCGAACTGTTAGTCCCACTAAGACAGGTATCTATCTTAGAAACAAACAATTAAAGCGTTTCAAGAGTTCCTTTAAGTGTGATAGATGGAAGAGAAGAAAAGAGGGCCAACCTAGATTTTCTAATTTGATCCTAGCTTGATTTCTCTTTTCCTTGATAGAATTTTCCACTCCTCTCCTACTTGTCCCGCTTCAAACAGTACTTGTAGAGTCAAAGTAACAGCAAAATATCAAAGAATCTCTATCTAAAACATCATAAAGAATGGGGAATCAGAAACACATTGAGCATACAATTGCATTCATAAACAATAATATTCACAAATACAAGATCATATGGAGGAAAACTTAAAGAACTTTATTAATAGTAATGTAAGAGAGGATTACAACCCAGCTGTCTGATCCAAAATCTTCCTCTCAGTTGTAGAAGCCCTCTTCACCTCATGAAAAAGCAAATCACCCAACAATGCAATGTCTCTTCTCACCAACAAACCAACAGCACTTCCTTACAAAATACAAAATTTCAGCCTCTAGATCTCTCAGATGAGTGATCCATTTATAGATATCTTGCAAGGGTGTGAGTTAGCTCTAGATTTTTTATTAGTATCATCCCACTGATAGTTCTTGGTTCCACTTGGAGATTTCATTGATCTCTTACTGATCCCTGGGTGAATTCAGAGAGGCAAGTGTCAAATGAGAAGTTTCTGGAAGATTCCATGATCATCCACTTAGCAAAATGTCTCTACCATTTGTCTATTCTCGCTCATCACACCCTACAGAAGGCCTTTCTAGTATGCTTCTCACCCCCCGTTTGTACAAAGTGAGATGCATCACACCCTGACCATGGAGTAGTCATTATGGTCCAGTTTTGGCCAATTCTGAGTAGTTTTTCAAGCGAAACTTCTGGGAGATGATGTAATCAGTTGACCATGATCATTTAGGGTATGAAACAACACTTTTAGGGACTAAAGAGCCCTTGGTTTATGGACATATGAGTTTGGGGTTGTAGTGCCCATTGTGTCTATAATAGCTGCCCCCTAAAGCATGAGGTCGTAAATCTTCTGATGTTGGGTGAAATGCTTTATCATGAGGATCTGAGGTATTCGAACTGGAAGGTGACCTATATAAGATACAATACAATACATCATCATCATGTTATTTTCATGATCTATCTGAGGTGGGCATTCCCATGCTCAGCTTCATAAATTCATTTTCATGTACATAGGACAGACAATCGTCTGTTGTTGCAGACTGGTGATTCTTCGCATGAAGAGTCATCTTCTTTTGCTTAGATGACTATCTGTGTAGATTATATGCACATTTGATGTCTTTATGTTCCTGAATATATCGCAGCTAGGATGGATGAAACTAGATCTGGGGTATTAAAAACTCGTTCAATCTTCACCTGATGTACAAGTCGATCCATGTGAAAATATGTTCTGAAGTCAGACATGGAAAGGCATCGCCTGATTACTAGCCAATAATGTAAGATATTAACAGACGTGAGAGGAATCACCAATAATGATGATGACCCTCAAGGTACTACAGTACAATTCACGTGGTGTGAATATATGAGCCGATGTCGAACACCACGCAAAATCTTTCGGCTGAAGGTCATTGATGTAAACCTATCACCGGAAGTGAGAAACTTACCATTAAGGCATGCAAGCTTCAAAGTACTGAAAGGGTTGTTTCTAAGTCAACTTCTTGGATAATGAGCTGATGTCGACAAGAAGTGACCTGTTGTAGGAGGGCCTTGATGCATCCCACATCTATGACGTGAAATGGAGCAAATGATTTTTGTGGAGGTTAAAATGATCTGATAATATGATGTTCAGGAATGGCAGTCATGAAAAATGAAGCGTGGATGTAATGCAGTGGATGAGGCGTTTATTGGATGGTGAATTCTCTAAATGACTTCTCTTGAAAATATTGGTGACACTGATATGGACTAGTAGTGTTAACCCCATGGATGGCACGGTGGACCAATGGTGACGGTGAACAGAAAAACCCAACCCACCTCAATCATGGTGATGGAGTGAAAGTGTCATGTTCAAGAGCGACTTGCTACCAATAGAGTTCTTCAAGTTTTCTTCCCATTTTTCCCCAGTCATTACTGAACAGTACCTCTTTATTTTTGACAAGCTTGAGGAGGATAACATATGCTTGGTCTATAATTTGCCCTTCGGGCAAACCTGTCGCTTTGTGTTTAGCGAGCCTAGTGTCATTGAGACTCGTTCTTGTCTGGGTGGACAAGTTTGTCGCTATTGTTTTAACGAGTTTAATGACAAAGATAACTCGTTCCTTTTCTTGTTTAGAGAGTCTGAAAATGGATGAAAAGGAGACTCCAATAGTCCTTTTTCGTGGCATAATCCCTTAAGTCCGAAAAAGTGTAAAATAATACGAAAGGGATGACTTTTCAATAGTTTTAACGAGCTGACAAAGACAAGCACTCGATCTTTTTGTTTAATGATCCATCAAGTCCAAAAAGACTAAAATATATGAGAGGGATGGCATTCCCCTTACTTTAATGAGCTAGGAAGGTGTTGTGCTCTACAACAACCCCCCATTTCATATCGTATTTACTTATAAATATTAACGTATGAAATGGGTCCCTTTAGAATTTAATTTGGTATCAATGCTATCATAATCCAAAAAAGTCCAATAAATGAATAAATGCACTTTATAAAACTTTCTGGACAAACCCTTAAAAGAAATCATGTAATGATTTGTCATTGCGATAAAGCGATCGCAAGATCGCATATCGCAATGACACATGAATTATAATTAAGCACCCAAAAGTTTTCCGCCGATGCGCATTCGGCGATCGGCGATATTCCATGTACATGTTATAATGCCCCATGCTAATAGTCCCGACGCGATATGCATTCGGCGAATTCGGCGATCGGCGACACGCTACAACAGTTGTGATGTTCCCAAAGACTTGTCCCGATGCGATGCGCAATTGGGAATGGGGTATCGGTGGCAATCTCACCCAAGTCTTATTGCGCTCAAAGCTTTTCGCCGATGCGATATCGCATTCGGCGATCAGTGATATCCAATACACACCATTAAAGCACACTAATCATACCCCTGATTGCGATCCGATAAAGCGCGGTTTTCGACGAAGAACCGTTAAGTGATGGGATGGCACAATTCATTTGTAATAAAAGCTTGATCGCTCACGCAATCCTTCATCTATGCTCAACCGCCAAAACGTCCATTTCATGCTTAAGTGAATCGTTCACCCAAATAACGATATAATGGGCATTTAAGGAATGACAGATTGAAAACGGCTAATTAATAAGATCATGTCCTAAAATCTTTTTACGGATTGTATCCGCGCCCATTTTAAAAGCTAAATCCTTCAGTTACGCATCTATTCATATGTGCTGTATCACTTAAGAGTTTTTCATCGCTATCTCTGTGTATTACGCCCAATTGCCTCTTTGTGCAGAATTCATTCACAGAAGCTAGGCCTGAGAAGATGGAAAAGAAGTCCAAGAAGACTGCAGGTGCTTCCGCAACACCAATTGCAGGACAAGCGGCCGCAAATAAGAAGAAGGGACTAATATCCGATACTACATGCACAGGGCTCACCAGAGTTACTTGGCAGGGCACTTATAACCTAATTGAAGCTGAGCAACCAGAAAAGATAGTGACAGAAGCTAGTGTGGACTTACTCAAGAAGTCTGATGCAACTCTCAAAGATTTGGCCGACTCTTTCCTTCACAGGATAGCAGCCAGAGAACAGATTCTTCCCTATACAGACGTTGTGCAATGGGCGATTGAAGAAATCCCCATATTGGATAGAACTTTTAATACCAGAGATGGGAGGATTTTCGGATCATTCAAGCCATATGACCTAAGGCAAATGTACCATTTGCCCGAGCCAGAGAAAATATATAACAAGGCCTTCTTGGGGAAGTTTGCAAGCGAGAATGAGATCGAATCTGAACCTATCAAGGATTGGAGGCAAAATCCCAACAAGCACAAGCACGAATCCTCCGGTAAGTACTCGGATGATTCTTTGGCTTCTCCTTATTGTTATGCGGGGATTATGATGTGTAGGCTGTGGGGATTGCATGATTCTGCCAATTTTACCATTGAAATGGTTCCTTTAATGGAGGCAGCAGTAAACAGTTGGATTATGGATTGGGCTACTATTCTTTCGGATAAATTAGTAGTAGCTGTTCGTGATTTTAGATCTCAAACTGTTGTTTCAGAAAGGAAAATGCCCCCGTTCTACTATAGTGCATATATCTTAGACACCCTTTGTTTCAATTCCGAATTTCCGATTCTCGGGTGGAGGTGGACTACACAGGACCCTTCACCCATTCATATATATCATCAAAAATTGTGGAAGTCTTCTTATAAACACCACTTGTATCAAATCTGTAATGGTTTTATGGTGCCCATTTACTATTCCATTTTTGATAAACCCATTTCAAAAATTTCCTATCAAGCTTCCTTTGATTTACCAGTAGTAGCAAGTTGGTTTGGAGAAGAAAATTTCACCTATATCAGAGTTTTCGGCAGTGAAGCCGACCCACATGTTCTTCCTCTATATGTTCCAGATAAGCTGCTAGCAAGGGAAGTTGCATATCAAATCATGGCTGAGAGTACTACACAGACTCTCAAAAGAGAAAAGAAGAAGGGATGGCCATCTTTTCCCTTCAGATGTGGTGTTTACACTCTGCATGATCTTAAACATGCTGAAAAGGAAGCCACGAAGCTTCAGTCTTTAACTCTGGCCAGATCCCAAACAGACCATACGACCCAAAAAAGACTGCTTACACTGCATTAGAACAGGCCAAATTAACAAGGTTTGAGCATCAGGAAGATATGTTTGATGACCTGTTCGTTGCTTCCGAATCAATAGGTAATGCTAAAGAACTCGCTAGGATGCGATATAATGATGAAGGATTAACTGAGTTCAATAAACTCAGAGAACAGAGGTTGCAAACTCTGCCTCTGGATTTACTGGCAACAACCCCAGCGACATCATCAAGCGGACCTGTTCAGGAACAATTCAAGGAACAGGAGGAAAGACAGAGAAAATAACAAGCCGAGAAACAGCAGAGAACACAAATGGAACAAGAAGAGAGAAAGAAGAAAGAACTAGAGGAAAAGCAGAAGAGGGAACAAGAAGAAAAACAGAGGAAAGAAAAAGAGGAGCAGTAGAGGAAAGAGCAGGAGAAAGAGCAGCAGAAGCAAACCACCGATGTCAATATAGACACTACCATAGACCCCAAATTATTACAAGAATGGCAGCAATTTCATTCCATCATCAGTGGATTGGAATGTTCAAAAGATGGGGATACTTCCAAGACAAATGACACGCAGGATGTTACCTCTCCTCAGGTTCTAAGTGGAACCAGCGGCCCACCAAGTTCTAAAGAAGTTGAAGTTATTCCAAAAGACCCCTCTGACCAGATTATTCTACAGATAGAAGACATTCCGCCATTGGATGTTTTCTCCAGCCCAAGACACAGGGAAGTTGTAAAGCGGTCAAGGAAGAGACGAAGGATTGATCAACCTTCTAACTTCCCAGAACAAACGGTCACGGGTAATGTAGTATGGAAAGAGGAATTGGATCCCTCCAATGACTTAACAAAGCTATCACAGTATGCGGGCGCTTATTCAGCGGCAACAATTGACAAAGCATCGGAGGTGAGCCTTCTATTGAAAAATAAGGACCAAGAAATCTTTGCGTTACAGGCAGAATTGGTTGAAACAAAGCAAAGGGCAGCACAAGCAGAAGAACAGTTGCTGGCGCAACAGCAAGAGAACAATCAGTTGACTCAGCAATTGCAAGCAGAAAGGCAAAGGATCGATCAGGGTGCGATCCAGAAACAAAAAGAATTGACGGAGGCATTGGAAAATTTGAGAGCGGCGAATGAACAAATGATAAAGACCAAAGATGAGCAAATTGCTCAAATGTCATCACAGTTGGAAAAGATGAAGGGCGCGTCGCAGGTAAAAGAGTTTAAATCAGAGGCATTATTGATAAACAATGCGTTGATAGCTCAGGTCAGACTCTTATGTCAACAGATCGCTCAAGCTGAGTCCCTATGTGAGCTAACTACAGCAGTAAATCAGCAGGTAGAAAAGGCCAGGACTGAACTAGATCAAGCGGACGAGGCCATTACTGCATATCTTGATTGGCAAGATACTGATTTGGGAAAAGCAGCAAATTTGCCCAGGATCATGGAAACACAGAAAGATATACTTTTCACAGAATGGCACACTCAAGTGATGAAAGCAGAAAGGGCGGCTTCAAGATGTAAATCAACCGCCAGCAATCTAGTCGATCTAGTCAATAACACTCTTTACCTGGCCAATATGATTTCTCAATGTACACCGGGAAAGATAACAACTACAAATACATTAGAGCAAACATGCTACCCTGAATTAGAGGAAAAAGGAAGATTAATCGCTGGAGTTAAAAGCTTATCCTCAGATGCATATTGGCTCTTTTTAATCAAGCCACATACACAGGGATCTGCCCTAAAGTGCCTTACAGACACAATCGGTGTATAATTCCCGATATCCAAGATGCCACCTACACTGCACAGCTCAGTTTGTGCCTCAACAAACCTCCGGAAGTTGAGCCAATGCTTGCAATAAATCAGCTCAGATTCAAAGGAAAGTAGCCGACTTAATGAGTCACCCTCCCGCTTGCCAGATCGCCAACCAAAACAGGATCAAGAGTTATTGATACCAGCTTAGTAGGATTTCTGTTTAGTAGATATTTAAATTAGATTAGTATTTATAAACCCTTTCATTGTTTTGGAAAGGGTCGTAAAATTTTGTAACAGACTTAATAGGCTGAAGTTTGCACTACTGTGCTTCAGTCGCTATTCTTTTATGAAATTGGACCAGTTGTTCTGAATTCGACATTAAATTTTTTAATGCAATTGCGCACTATTGCCTTTGTTGAGGACGATTTCTGTGTTGGAGGAAGAACTGCTAATAGCAATTGATATTTGGGAATGTGCCGCAGCTCATATGGTACTTTTATCTACGTCTGAAGTCATTCCTTTTATATGAATTGTTATGCTATATATTCTTGCTATTGTTGAATACATGTATGCGCTGTAATAGCAAATCTCTATCTCAGCCCACTATTGGATGTTTTTCGATTTGCATTTTCCTTTAATCATGCATGTAACAATGATATAAATGATAAAGTGTAGTAATTTCGCTGTTATCGCTTTGTGTAACTATTTATGCACAACAATCTTGAACAATTTAATATCTATGTTTAAAGACAGAGTCATCTATATGCCTGTCTAAAAGCTCAGATCATCAAACGCTACACTTTAGAGATCGATAAAACCCCGGGGTAGATTATAGTTATTATATTCATGCCGATAGTTTTAGTTGTTTGCTTATCACTAGCATAATCTATAAGTCACTCATCCATCCCATTTTATCTATTTTTGGGAAACTGGTCCCATTATCCCCAGTCGGAGCCACTATTCCAAACGGAAAAGGAGCTGTACTAAGGTCCGGACCGGGTGGTTTCCCCTATGTTGTTGCAGCGATTTTCGAGGCATCAACATAATTGGCGCTAGAAGGAGGGCCATCAACTGTGAATGGCACATAAGTCCAAACCTATAAGCCATTCTAAGAGTAATTCTCCCTCCGAATCCCCTCGACCTTCCCATTTGCACACTGGTTCGCCGGTATCCAAACAAGGAGAAGGGGAATCAACTACCACTGCTCAAACCCATCATACCCCAGAACAATTAAGTCTTGAATCACCTGAAGTCCAGTCTCTAATCCATAAACTTCAGAGCTTCTCGATTTCACCACAGAAATCTGAGGTATCACAAAGCAGTGTGACTTCGCAGTTCATTCTGACTCATCCTCTCACCAGACTTCAGAGCGAAAAACTTGGTATTGAACCCACTGAGTTCCCTTTACCCAAAAGTAAAAAGGCGAAGAAAATTACTGAAGGATCTGATAGTGAAGATCTTTCATCCACGTCCTCCATTGCATCTTCCCCTCTGCGAGGTCAACCATCCACTCCCCCATTACAAATTGTCGTTCACCAGGGATTAGAAGCCTCAATATCCCAACCTGTTCACTCCTCATCTTTAATCCCTTCCCATACATCTGGAATCCCAACAGTAGTGTCAACCACTGTCGCTATCATAATGGCAGACACATGGACTAGGCCAGGTGCAGTCAACATGCCTGCACCATTGCATGATCTACCAGATGCTCCTGAAAAATGGCTGCCTAAATTTAACCCAGATGACGGGACCCAGGCTGAAGAACACATTAATAATTTTATGTTAGCAGTTAACTTAAAAGGAGTGACAGAGCAAGATGTTGTTGTAAGACTCTTCCCCTACACCTTACAAGGTTCAGCAGGATCCTGGTATTTTTCCTTACCCTCTGGTTCAATTACTAGTTGGAACACATGCCAAGAGCAGTTTCTTACCAAATATGGAGATGATAGGTCCTTAGCTACTTTAATAAACGACCTCTCCAATCTGAGAATAGAGCATAGGGAACCAATAAAGGAGTTTAATGCTAGATTTAATAAACTCCTGAATAAAATCCCTACAGCTTCTAAACCAAGTGAACAAATTCGAAGCGAATGGTATATTACCGCCCTACCTGCCAACATAGCTATTCTTGTAGACAGGGCTGGGAAACCTACCTTAGCTAAAAACATGAGAGAAGCACTTGCTGTTGAAAAGCGCATCAACGCTCTAGAGAAGAAAGCTGCTTTGGAAGATAGAAATGCTAAAAAAGTCTCATTTAAAGAGGATTCTAAGAAGAAAACCCCAAAGGACCCATACGACATGGAAGGTTTACAAAAAGTCCTTAAAACGTTGTCTAACGAAATGGTTGAAATAAAGAAGCAGGTGGCCGAAACCTCAAACAAAAGACCATTTAGGACTTATAAGAAAACTGAAACTAAGCCACCCAATGTTATATCTAACGCAGATTCAGAGCAAGAAGAAGAGGAAGAGGAAACAACCTCACAAACCAATGATGAAGAAGAAGTAGATGAATGCCACGGAATGTGGGATTTTATACTCCCAAACTCTGATAACGAGAATGAAGAAGAAGCCTTTCCGGTTACTACAAGAAGTAAAAGTACTTCTAAACCTGCCCAGGCAACTTCAAAGAAAAGGAGCGCAGGTGCAACCATTACAAAGGATAAAGTTCCCCCAAAGAAGTCGCCTGTAGTTATTCCGCAAAACCAGCCTTCAACTTCTAATTCTCCTTCAACGTCCAAAACATTAGTGGTATCCGATTCAATGGAATATAATATTGTTGATGAAATGAAGAAAACTAAGGCAAACATAACTATGTTTGAGCTTAGTAAATTAAAACATCAGCAAAAATTACTTCTTAAAGAATTGAATGTTGTTCCCTCTACTCCCCTTCCCAGTGCAAGAGCTGCCAACGATTCAGGCCAACCTCCTTCAGGTATGGTTGAAGCTACCGATTCAGTTCTAATTGGAGATAAATCGAATTCTCATACTCCACCCTTCCTGCTGACCTATGAGATTTATAATAGAAACCTGCACAACTGTTTAATTGATGCAGGGGCATCATCTAATATAATGCCAGCTTCAGTTTGTTCTAAACTGAATATTGAACCCCAGAAGTCTGCTATTCATATTGTACAGTTGGACAGGACCAAAGTGCAGGTTGTGGGAGAAATTAATTCCGTAACCATCAGGTTTTCTGCCGATCCCAGGATTGTACAGAGGATAGATATCTTAATTGCTGACATACCTGAATTCTACGGTTTAATTTAGAACAGAGATTGGTCCGAAAAACTGCATGGGTATATTTCCACATATTGGTCACATATGTGGCTTCCCTACAAGGGAAAGCCAAATCAAATAAGGATCGATCGAGAGAAGCATATGACCCACACAGTTACTGAATTTGAGCAAGAAAATCAACCTGTAGCGTTCAACAACAACATTTTTGGGAACTATTCGTCAGAGTCATTCTTTGGCAACTTTGTTGCCCAACCATCTCCTTCTTCAGTCAATCATTTTACATCTCAGATTGAAATTTTTTCACAAACTGATAAGTCCAGATGTTTTAATGATGCTGAGGAAAATGTAAATATTTTTGTTAATACTCCTTTATTTTGGTCTTTATATTTTGATGGCTCTAAGTCCAGCGAGGGCTCAGGAGCAGGTTGCATTTTGGTTAGTCCACAAGGAGAAAAGACAATGTTGTCTTGTAGGTTAGAATTTGAATGCACTAACAACACAGCCGAATATGAAGCTTTAGTCCAGGGATTATATAAAGCAATAGACCTTGAAGTGCAATATCTAAAAGTATTTGGCGATTCGGAAATCATTGTCAAACAGGTGAGGAATGCAATTCATTGTCTTTCAGGTCACCTCAAGCATTATCAATCGCTAGTACAGGATCTTACCTCACACTTTTCAGCATTTAACATTTCTTCCATTCCTAGGTCACAAAACTCGGCAGCCGACCTACTAGCCAATGTAGCTTCTAAGCTTCTACCTTCTGAAGACTACATCCTTGATAGATTTTCAGTAGAATTACTTTTTAGGCCTTCAATTCCCGACAATGTCACTAATTGGAGAGTATTTAACCATGATGAAGATATCTTGCAGTTTCTAACTTCCAAAAAGTCCTATGACAATCAAGTTATTGAGGAAAATGACCATGATCTACAGATGAAAGAAACACCTCAAGAAAATTCAATTCCTAAACCAGTGGTAAAGCTCGAAGATCTTTATGATATCAAAGACAGGTTTAAACCTGTAATTAATTCAAAGCTTCAAAGTTCTACCCTTAGGTTTGAATTGATAAATCTAGGTACTGACCATGCTCCTCAAAACATCAATTTAGGATTAGGACTTTCCCTGGAAGAAAAGGAAGCATTTATTAAATTATTAAGAAAAAACAAACAGGTCTTTGCTTGGAAGTATAATGATTTGAAGACTTATGATACATCTATTATCCAGCATACCATTCCTATGCTTCCTGATCAGAAACCGATTCAACAAAAGTTAAGAAAAATACATCCAAATTTGGAGAGCCAGATAAAGTCGGAGCTTAACAAGCTCTTGAAAGCCAAGATTATTTTTCCGGTCCGACACTCAATCTGGGTCTCTAATATGGTGCCAGTCAGAAATAAAAATGGCGACATTCAAATTTGTATTGATTTCAGGAACCTGAACAAAGCGAGCTTAAAAGACAACTTCCCATTACCTACTATGGAGTAAATCCTCCAATCAGTAGCATGCTCTGAATTGATGTCCTTTCTTGATGGATTCTCAGGATATAACCAAGTTCTGGTTCATCCTGATGACCAACTTAAAACCACATTCAGAACAAAATGGGGAACATATGCATATCAGAAAATGCCTTTTGGACTCATAAATGCAGGAGCGACATTCCAGAGAGCCATGGATATAGCCTTTAAAGGGTTGATTAATCGAACAGTAGTCGTCTATCTAGACGATATTACTGTATATTCTAAGAAGAAATATAATCATTTGCATGACTTAAATCAAATCTTTCAGCGATGCAAAAGATATGGTATTTCTCTGAACCCAAAGAAGTCTTTCTTTGCTCTTGATCAAGGAAAACTCTTAGGCTTTATAGTATCCAAAGATGGCATTTATATTGATCCTGATCGGATCAAGGAAATTTCTGAAATCCCTTTCCCACACAATAAAAAGTCGATGCAGTCATTTTTAGGCCAGATTAATTTTGTTAAACGATTTGTTCCAGATTTTTCTCAAATTGTATTACCACTTCAGACAATGATCAAGAAGAATTCAGTCTTAAAGTGGGGATCAGAAGAAAAGCAAGCTTTTGATGTTATCAAGCAATCAATAATCAATGCCCCAGCCTTGAATACTCCAAATTTTTCTAATCATTTTACATTGTATACCATTGCGTCCGATGTGTCTTATGCTGCAATTCTCACGCAGCCAAATGCTCACAATTTAGAGGCACCCATATCATTCTTCAGTTCAAATCTTCAGGGTGCCGAATTAAATTACTCCGATGTAGAAAAACAAGCCTTTTCTGTATTTAAAGCGGTCAAACATTATAGACCCTTTCTTTTAAAAACCCATACAAAAATAATAGTTCCTTTCCCGGCAGTTAGGCAACTATTAATTCAAAAAGAGCTGGGTGAAAAAAGGGCAAATTGGGTCACAGCACTTCAAGAGTATGACCTAGAAATCAAGCCAGCAAAGATTGTTAGGGGCCAAGGTTTTTGCAGGATATTGGCAGGAGCATCCAACATTCCAGAATCAAGCGATACAGATCAAACTCAAGAAATTAATCAGATAAGTGTTACTGATTCTGGATCTCAATATGCAGATTTAATCTTTTATCTAAAGAATGGTTATGCACCTCCGAATTTGTCTTACAAAAACAAAAGGGCCATTAGATTAAAAGCGAAGAATTTTACAATCATTGATGACGTGCTTTTTAGACAGAATTACGATTCTATCTTGTTAAGATGCCTTGAAAAACCTGAAGCCCAAAAGGTTTTGCAGGAGCTACATGACGGACCAGCAGGAGGACATTTCGGAGCTGACACAACAGCTCACAAAATTATTCATGCTGGTTACTATTGGCCTACTTTGTTTAAAGATGCTCACGAGTACGTAAGGAAATGTCTAAATTGTCAAACTGCTAGCGGAAGACAACGTAAATCAGCTTTCCCCCTGCAACCAATCAACATTGAACAGCCATTTGAGCAATGGGGATTGGATATCATTGGGGAGATTACTCCAGCATCTTCCAAACAGCATAAGTATATCCTTACTGCTACCGATTACTTTACAAAGTGGGTTGAGGCAATCCCTTTAAAGACAGCAAATTCTGAAGCAATCATTGAATTCATAGACCAATTCATCATTACCAGGTTTGGTGTCCCAAATGCTCTTGTTTTTGATAATGCATCTTACTTTTCAGGCAATGCTATGTTTGATTTCGCTATTAAAAGAGGATTTAAGTTAAAATATTCTGCTAATTATTATCCCCAAGGAAATGGTTTAGCAGAATCTACTAATGAAAATCTGATTAAAAACATTAAGCGAACTATCGAACAAAATCAGAGGAATTGGCACAAATCCTTAGTGTTCGCATTATGGGCTGATAGGATAACACAGAAAACTTCTATTGGAACTTCTCCATTTAATCTTGTCTATGGAAAAGAAGCAATCTTACCCACAAATCTTATTCTTCCTTCTTTAGCCCTAGTGCAGTTTATTGAGGAAACTCCTTCCTCTTCTATTCAGTTTAGACATGACCAGATCCTAAAATTAGAAGAGGAAAGAGAAAAAGCCAAGGTTATCCATGCCAAACATCAGCAAGTCATCAAAGCAGCTTTTGATTCAATCTCATCCAGTTCAAAACAATTCCAAGTCGGTGATTTAGTTCTGAAATGGGACAAAGCCCATGAAGACAAGGGTAAACACTCCAAGTTCCAGAAGTTGTGGCTTGGACCATTTCAGATCTGTGAGAAGATAGGCCATTCAACCTTCATATTTCAAGATTTATCAGGTTTGAGAGATTCTCTCCCTGTTAATGGCCTTGTCTTGAAGAAATTCTTTCACTGAGGAGGTAACCCCTTCTCCTTTCATTTCAGTAGGATTTTATAGTTTGTAGGATTTTAAGAAATAAGGTTGTGAGATATCTCCCATTGACCTTTTGCTGTGTTTAAAAAAGTTGTCCCCATAGAACGAGAATGAACATTTGCTTTTAAAATGATAGAACTTTTAACCAAAAAGGATAATTTCTAGGAAATTAGATGTCTTTGTATTCTGAAATCACAATTCAAATTTTTGTCAACTCCTCTCAAAGCATAGAAAAATTGTAAACCATTTTCTGTTTTTAAATTGGTCTCTAAAGGTTATCCATACTAAGATAGGAATCAATCCAATCTCAGCATCTTCAACTCTTACTCTGTCATCCATTACTCTTAAGAAGAAGATTGTTCACCCCATCCTCCAAAGTTTATGATTATTCAGAGTGTAATTCTAAAATATAAGATATTTAAGATAAGAGGTCTTATTACAAGCCTGCTTACCACGTTCATAGAGAAACAGTTTATCTGACATTACCAATACTGCAAACCAAAACAGGGTAATGGCTTGAAATTACAAGACAAGGGGTCTCATCACGAGCCAGCTTGTTCAGTTAAACTACTATCAGTGAGTGGCATTGTCAACAGCTGGCCACCAAACCAGGACAATGGCTTTTTATCTTATCAATGACAAAGAAGAAAAAGGAAATGAAATACAAAATATGAAAAAATATTTTGAATTCATTCTGTTAATCACACTCTTAATTGGATGGGACAATGGACAATCACATGGTTAAAAGGTATCCCTGTCGAAACTATAGATGTTTGCTGGCAGCAGAGGCTCTACCTATGACAGATGAGTTTACTATAAAAGGTTGATTTGGAAAGGTATTCTATTTTATCATTACAAACCAATAAAGACCTATTTCAAAGCTTAGAATGTTTTTATTTTCTTAAAAAAGAGGAAGTCAACAAAATAGTTTCATTTTTCTCAGAATATATTGAAATCTAGTTATATTAGAAATTTCCCCATTGATTGAAACTCTATTTTCTGAAAAAGCTTAAATGTTTCTATTTTTTGAAAGAGATAACTGGTTCTTCCAGCGAATCGCCAATTGTTGTGCTCTACAACAACCCCCCATTTCATATCATCTTTACTTATAAATATTAACGTATGAAATGGGTCCCTTTAGAATTTAATTTGGTATCAATGCTATCATAATCCAAAAAAGTCCAATAAATGAATAAATGCACTTTATAAAACTTTCTGGACAAACCCTTAAAAGAAATCATGTAATGATTTGTCATTGCGATAAAGCGATCGCAAGATCGCATATCGCAATGACACATGAATTATAATTAAGCACCCCAAAGTTTTCCGCCGATGCGCATTCGGTGCATTCGGCGATCGGCGATATTCCATGTACATGTTATAATACCCCATGCTAATAGTCCCGACGCGATACGCATTCGGCGAATTCGGCGATCGGCGACACGCTACAACAGTTGTGATGTTCCCAAAGACTTGTCCCGATGCGATGCGCAATCGGGAATCGGGTATCGGGGGCAATCTCACCCAAGTCTTATTGCGCTCAAAGCTTTTCGCCGATGCCATATCGCATTCGGCGATCGGTGATATCCAATACACACCATTAAAGCACACTAATCATACCCCCGATTGCGATCCGATAAAGCGCGGTTTTCGACCAAGAACTGTTAAGTGAAGGGATGGCACAATTCATTTGTAATCAAAGCTTGATCGCTCACGCAATCCTTCATCTATGCTCAACCGCCAAAACGTCCATTTCATGCTTAAGTGAATCGTTCACCCAAATAACGATATAATGGGCATTTAAGGAATGACAGATTGAAAACGGCTAATTAATAAGATCATGTCCTAAAATCTTTTTACGGATTGTATCCGCGCCCATTTTAAAAGCTAAATCCTTCAGTTACGCATCTATTCATATGTGTTGTATCACTTAAGAGTTTTTCATCGCTATCTCTGTGTATTACGCCCAATTGCCTCTTTGTGCAGAATTCATTCACAGAAGCTAGGCCTGAGAAGATGGGAAAGAAGTCCAAGAAGACTGCAGGTGCTTCCGCAACACCAATTGCAGGACAAGCGGCTGCAAATAAGAAGAAGGGACTAATATCCGATACTACATGCACAGGGCTCACCAGAGTTACTTGGCAGGGCACTTATAACCTAATTGAAGCTGAGCAACCAGAAAAGATAGTGACAGAAGCTAGTGTGGACTTACTCAAGAAGTCTGATGCAACTCTCAAAGATTTGGCCGACTCTTTCCTTCACAGGATAGCGGCCAGAGAACAGATTCTTCCCTATACAGACGTTGTGCGATGGGCGATTGAAGAAATCCCCATATTGGACAGAACTTTTAATACCAGAGATGGGAGGATTTTCGGATCATTCAAGCCAGATGACCTAAGGCAAATGTATCATTTGCCTGAGCCAGAGAAAATATATAACAAGGCCTTCTTGGGGAAGTTTGCAAGCGAGAATGAGATCGAATCTGAACCTATCAAGGATTGGAGGCAAAATCCCAACAAGCAGAAGCACGAATCCTCCGATAAGTACTCGGTCGATTCTTTGGCTTCTCCTTATTGTTATGCGGGGATTATGATGTGTAGGCTGTGGGGATTGCATGATTCTGCCAATTTTACCATTGAAATGGTTCCTTTAATGGAGGCAGCAGTAAACAGTTGGATTATGGATTGGGCTACTATTCTTTCGGATAAATTAGCAGTAGCTGTTCGTGATTTTAGATCTCAGACTGTTGTTTCAGAAAGGAAAATGCCCCCGTTCTACTATAGTGCATATATCTTAGACACCCTTTGTTTCAATTCCGAATTTCCGATTCTCGGGTGGAGGTGGACAACACAGGACCCTTCACCCATTCATATATATCATCAAAAATTGTGGAAGTCTTCTTGTAAACACCACTTGTATCAAATCTGTAATGGTTTTATGGTGCCCATTTACTATTCCATTTTTGATAAACCCATTTCAAAAATTTCCTATCAAGCTTCCTTTGATTTACCAGTAGTAGCAAGTTGGTTTGCAGAAGAAAATTTCACCTATATCAGAGTTTTCGGCAGTGAAGCCGACCCACATGTTCTTCCTCTATATGTTCCAGATAAGCTGCTAGCAAGGGAAGTTGCATATCAAATCATGGCTGAGAGTACTACACAGACTCTCAAAAGAGAAAAGAAGAAGGGATGGCCATCTTTTCCCTTCAGATGTGGTGTTTACACTCTGCATGATCTTAAACATGCAGAAAAGGAAGCCACGAAGCTTCAGTCTTTAACTCTGGCCACGATCCCAAACAGACCATACGACCCAAAAAAGACTGCTTACACTGCATTAGAACAGGCCAAATTAACAAGGTTTGAGCATCAGGAAGATATGTTTGATGACCTGTTCGTTGCTTCCGAATCAATAGGTCATGCTAAAGAACTCGCTAGGATGCGATATAATGATGAAGGATTAACTGAGTTCAATAAACTCAGAGAACAGAGGTTGCAAACTCTGCCTCTGGATTTACTGGCAACAACCCCAGTGACATCATCAAGCGGACCTGTTCAGGAACAGTTCAAGGAACAGGAGAAAAGAACAAGCCGAGAAACAGCAGAGAACACAAATGGAACAAGAAGAGAGAAAGAAGAAAGAACTAGAGGAAAAGCAGAAGAGGGAACAAGAAGAAAAATAGAGGAAAGAAAAAGAGGAGCAGCAGAGGAAAGAGCAGCAGAAGCAAACCACCGATGTCAATATAGACACTACCATAGACCCCAAATTATTACCAGAATGGCAGCAATTTCATTCCATCATCAGTGGATTGGAATGTTCAAAAGATGGGGATACTTCTAAGACAAATGACACGCAGGATGTTACCTCTCCTCAGGTTCTAAGTGGAACCAGCGGCCCACCAAGTTCTAAAGAAGTTGAAGTTATTCCAAAAGACCCCTCTGACCAGATTATTCTACAGATAGAAGACATTCCGCCATTGGATGTTTTCTCCAGCCCAAGACACAGGGCAGTTGTAAAGCGGTCAAGGAAGAGACGAGGGATTGATCAACCTTCTATCTTCCCAGAACAAACGGTCACGGGTAATGTAGTATGGAAAGAGGAATTGGATCCCTCCGATGACTTAACAAAGCTATCACAGTATGCGGGCACTTATTCAGCGGCAACAATTGACAAAGCATCGGAGGTGAGCCTTCTATTGAAAAATAAGGACCAAGAAATCTTTGCGTTACAAGCAGAATTGGTTGAAACAAAGCAAAGGGCAGCACAAGCAGAAGAACAGTTGCTGGCGCAACAACAAGAGAACAATCAGTTGACTCAGCAATTGCAAGCAGAAAGGCAAAGGATCGATCAGGGTGCGATCCAGAAACAAAAGGAATTGACGGAGGCATTGGAAAATTTGAGAGTGGCGAATGAACAAATGATAAAGACCAAAGATGAGAAAATTGCTCAAATATCATCACAGTTGGAAAAGATGAAGGGCGCGTCGCAGGTAAAAGAGTTTAAATCAGAGGCATTATTGATAAACAATGCGTTTATAGCTCAGGTCAGACTCTTATGTCAACAGATCGCTCAAGCTGAGTCCCTATGTGAGCTAACTACTGCAGTAAATCAGCAGGTAGAAAAGGCCAGGACTGAACTAGATCAAGCGGACGAGGCCATTACTGCATATCTTGATTGGCAAGATACTGATTTGGGAAAAGCAGCAAATTTGCCCAGGATCATGGAAACACAGAAAGATATACTTTTCACAGAATGGCACACTCAAGTGATGAAAGCAGAAAGGGCGGCTTCAAGATGTAAATCAACCGCCAGCAATCTAGTCGATCTAGTCAATAACACTCTTTACCTGGCCAATATGATTTCTCAATGTACACCGGGAAAGATAACAACTACAAATACATTAGAGCAAACATGCTACCCTGAATTAGAGGAAAAAGGAAGATTAATCGCTGGAGTTAAAAGCTTATCCTCAGATGCATATTGGCTCTTTTTAATCAAGCCACATACACAGGGATCTGCCCTAAAGTGCCTTACAGACGCAATCGGGTGTATAATTCCCGATATCCAAGATGCCACCTACGCTGCACAGCTCATTTCGTGCCTCAACAAACCTCCGGAAGTTCAGCCAATGCTTGCAATAAATCAGCTCAGATTCAAAGGAAAGCAGCCGACTTAATGAGTCACCCTCCCGCTTGCCAGATCGCCAACCAAAACAGGATCAAGAGTTATTGATACCAGCTTAGTAGGATTTCTGTTTATTAGATATTTAAATTAGATTAGTATTTATAGACCCTTTCATTGTTTTGGAAAGGGTCGTAAAATTTTGTAACAGACTTAATAGGCTGAAGTTTGCACTACTGTGCTTCAGTCGCTATTCTTTTATGAAATTGGACCAGTTGTTCTGAATTCGACATTAATTTTTTTAATGCAATTGCGCACTATTTCCTTTTTTGAGGACGATTTCTGTGTTGGAGGAAGAACTGCTAATAGCAATTGATATTTGGGAATGTGCCGCAGCTCATATGGTACTTTTATCTACGTCTGAAGTCATTCCTTTTATATGAATTGTTATGCTATATATTCTTGCTATTGTTGAATACATGTATGTGTTGTAACAGCAAATCTCTATCTCAGCCCACTATTGGATGTTTTGCGATTTGCATTTTCCTTTAATCATGCATGTAACAATGATATAAATGATAAAGTGTAGTAATTTCGCTGTTATCGCTTTGTGTAACTATTTATGCACAGCAATCTTGAACAATTTAATATCTATGTTTAAAGACAGAGTCATCTATATGCCTGTCTAAAAGCTCAGATCATCAAACGCTACACTTTAGAGATCGATAAAACCCCGGGGTAGATTATAGTTATTATATTCATGCCGATAGTTTTAGTTGTTTGCTTATCACTAGCATAATCTATAAGTCACTCATTCATCCCATTTTATCTATTTTTGGGAAACTGGTCCCATTATCCCCAGTCGGAGCCACTATTCCAAACGGAAAAGGAGCTGTACTAAGGTCCGGACCGGGTGGTTTCCCCTATGTTGTTGCAGCGATTTTCGAGGCATCAACATAATTGGCGCTAGAAGGAGAGCCATCAACTGTGAATGGCACATAAGTCCAAACCTATAAGCCATTCTAAGAGTAATTCTCCCTCCGAATCCCCTCGACCTTCCCATTTGCACACTGGTTCGCCGGTATCCAAACAAGGAGAAGGGGAATCAACTACCACTGCTCAAACCCATCATACCCCAGAACAATTAAGTCTTGAATCACCTGAAGTCCAGTCTCTAATCCATAAACTTCAGAGCTTCTCGATTTCACCACAGAAATCTGAGGTATCACAAAGCAGTGCGACTTCACAGTTCAATCTGACTCATCCTCTCACCAGACTTCAGAGCGAAAAACTTGGTATTGAACCCACTGAGTTCCCTTTACCCAAAAGGAAAAAGGCGAAGAAAATTACTGAAGGATCTGATAGTGAAGAGCTTTCATCCACGTCCTCCATTGCATCTTCCCCTCTGCGAGGTCAACCATCCATTCCCCCATTACAAATTTCCGTTCACCAGGGATTAGAAGCCTCAATATCCCAACCTGTTCACTCCTCATCTTTAATCCCTTCCCATACATCTGGAATCCCAACAGTAGTGTCAACCACTGTCGCTATCATAATGGCAGACCCATGGACTAGGCCAGGTGCAGTCAACATGCCTGCACCATTGCATGATCTACCAGATGCTCCTGAAAAATGGCTGCCTAAATTTAACCCAGATGACGGGACCCAGGCTGAAGAACACATTAATAATTTTATGTTAGAAGTTAACTTAAAAGGAGTGACAGAGCAAGATGTTGTTGTAAGACTCTTCCCCTACAGCTTACAAGGATCAGCAGGATCCTGGTATTTTTCCTTACCCTCTGGTTCAATTACCAGTTGGAACACATGCCAAGAGCAGTTTCTTACCAAATATGGAGATGATAGGTCCTTAGCTACTTTAATAAACGACCTCTCCAATCTGAGAATAGAGCATAGGGAACCAATAAAGGAGTTTAATGCTAGATTTAATAAACTCCTAAATAAAATCCCTACAGCTTCTAAACCAAGTGAACAAATTCGAAGCGAATGGTATATTACCGCCCTACCTGCCAACATAGCTATTTTTGTAGACAGGGCTGGGAAACCTACCTTAGCTGAAAACATGAGAGAAGCACTTGCTGTTGAAAAGCGCATCAATGCTCTAGAGAAGAAAGCTGCTTTGGAAGATAGAAATGCTAAAAAAGTCTCATTTAAAGAGGATTCTAAGAAGAAAACCCCAAAGGAACCGTACGACATGGAAGGTTTACAAAAAGTCCTTAAAACGTTGTCTAACGAAATGGTTGAAATAAAGAAGCAGGTGGCCGAAACCTCAAACAAAAGACCATTTAAGACTTATAAGAAAACTGAAACTAAGCCACCCAATTTTATATCTAACGCAGATTCAGAGCAAGAAGAAGAGGAAGAGGAAACAACCTCACAAACCGATGATGAAGAAGAAGTAGCTGAATGCCACGGAAAGTGGGATTTTATACTCCCAAACTCTGATACCGAGAATGAAGAAGAAGCCTTTCCGGTTACTACAAGAAGTAAAAGTACTTCTGAACCTGCCCAGGCAACTTCAAAGAAAAGGAGCGCAGGTGCAACCATGACAAAGGATAAAGTTTCCCCAAAGAAGTCGCCTGTAGTTATTCCGCAAAACCAGCCTTCAACTTCTAATTCTCCTTCAACATCCAAAACATTAGTGGTATCCGATTCAATGGAATATAATATTGTTGATGAAATGAAGAAAACTAAGGCAAACATAACTATGTTTGAGCTTAGTAAATCAAAACATCAACAAAAATTACTTCTTAAAGAATTGAATGTTGTTCCCTCTACTCCCCTTCCCAGTGCAAGAGCTGCCAACGATTCAGGCCAACCTCCTTCAGGTATGGTTGAAGCTATCGATTCAGTTCTAATTGGAGATAAATCGAATTCTCATACTCCACCCTTCCTGCTGACCTATGAGATTTATAATAGAAACCTGCACAACTGTTTAATTGATTCAGGGGCATCATCTAATATAATGCCAGCTTCAGTTTGTTCTAAACTGAATATTGAACCCCAGAAGTCTGCTATTCATATTGTACAGTTGGACAGGACCAAAGTGCAGGTTGTGGGAGAAATTAATTCCGTAACCATCAGGTTTTCTGCCGATCCCAGGATTGTACAGAGGATAGATATCTTAATTGCTGACATACCTGAATTCTACGGTTTAATTTTGAGCAGAGATTGGTCCGAAAAACTGCATGGGTATATTTCCACAGATTGGTCACATATGTGGCTTCCCTACAAGGGAAAGCCAAATCAAATAAGGATCGATCGAGAGAAGCATATGACCCACACAGTTACTGAATTTGAGCAAGAAAATCAACCTGTAGCGTTCAACAACAACATTTTGGGGAACTATTCGTCAGAGTCATTCTTTGGCAACTTTGTTGCCCAACCATCTCCTTCTTCAGTCAATCATTTTACATCTCAGATTGAAATTTTTTCACAAAATGATAAGTCCAGATGTTTTAATGATGCTGAGGAAAATGTAAATATTTTTGTTAATACTCCTTTATTTTGGTCTTTATATTTTGATGGCTCTAAGTCCAGCGAGGGCTCAGGAGCAGGTTGCATTTTGGTTAGTCCACAAGGAGAAAAGACAATGCTGTCTTGTAGGTTAGAATTTGAATGCACTAACAACACAGTCGAATATGAAGCTTTAGTCCAGGGATTATATAAAGCAATAGGCCTTGAAGTGCAATATCTAAAAGTATTCGGCGATTCGGAAATCATTGTCAAACAAGTGAGGAATGCAATTCATTGTCTTTCAGGTCACCTCAAGCATTATCAATCGCTAGTACAGGATCTTACCTCACACTTTTCAGCATTTAACATTTCTTCCATTCCTAGGTCACAAAACTCGGCAGCCGACCTACTAGCCAATGTAGCTTCTAAGCTTCTACCTTCTGAAGACTACAGCCTTGATAGATTTTCCGTAGAATTACTTTTTAGGCCTTCAATTCCCGAAAATGTCACTAATTGGAGAGTATTTAACCATGATGAAGATATCTTGCAGTTTCTAACTTCCAAAAAGTCCTATGACAATCAAGTTACTGAGGAAAATGACCATGATCTACAGATGAAAGAAACACCTCAAGAAAATTCAATTCCTAAACTAGTGGTAAAGCTCGAAGATCTTTATGATATCAAAGACAGGTTTAAACCTGTAATTAATGCAAAGCTTCAAAGTTCTACCCTTAGGTTTGAATTGATAAATCTAGGTACTGACCATGCTCCTCAAAACATCAATTTAGGATTAGGACTTTCCCTGGAAGAAAAGGAAGCATTTATTAAATTATTAAGAAAAAACAAACAGGTCTTTGCTTGGAAGTATGATGATTTGAAGACTTATGATACATCTATTATCCAGCGTACCATTCCTATGCTTCCTGATCAGAAACCGATTCAGCAAAAGTTAAGAAAAATACATCCAAATTTGGAGAGCTAGATAAAGTTGGAGCTTAACAAGCTCTTGAAAGCCAAGATTATTTTTCCAGTCCGACACTCAAACTGGGTCTCTAATATGGTGCCAGTCAGAAAGAAAAATGGCGACATTCGAATTTGTATTGATTTCAGGAACCTGAACAAAGCGAGCTTAAAAGACAACTTCCCATTACCTACTATGGAGTAAATCCTCCAATCAGTAGCAGGCTCTGAACTGATGTCCTTTCTTGATGGATTCTCAGGATATAACCAAGTTCTGGTTCATCCTGATGACCAACTTAAAACCACATTCAGAACAAAAGGGGAAACATATGCATATCAGAAAATGCCTTTTGGACTCATAAATGCAGGAGCGACATTCCAGAGAGCCATGGATATAGCCTTTAAAGGGTTGATTAATCGAACAGTAGTCGTCTATCTAGACGATATTACTGTATAATCTAAGAAGAAATATAATCATTTGCATGACTTAAATCAAATCTTTCAGCGATGCAAAAGATATGGTATTTCTCTGAACCCAAAGAAGTCTTTCTTTGCTCTTGATCAAGGAAAACTCTTAGGCTTTATAGTATCCAAAGATGGCATTTATATTGATCCTGATCGGATCAAGGAAATTTCTGAAATCCCTTTCCCACACAATAAAAAGTCGATGCAGTCATTTTTAGGCCAGATTAATTTTGTTAAACGATTTGTTCCAGATTTTTCTCAAATTGTATTACCACTTCAAACAATGATCAAGAAGAATTCAGTCTTCAAGTGGGGATCAGAAGAAAAGCAAGCTTTTGATGTTATCAAGCAATCAATAATCAATGCCCCAGCCTTGAATACTCCAAATTTTTCTAATCATTTTACATTGTATACCATTGCGTCCGATGTGTCTTATGCTGCAGTTCTCACGCAGCCAAATGCTCACAATTTAGAGGCACCCATATCATTCTTCAGTTCAAATCTTCAGGGTGCCGAATTAAATTACTCCGATGTAGAAAAACAAGCCTTTGCTGTATTTAAAGCGGTCAAACATTATAGACCCTTTCTTTTAAAAACCCATACAAAAATAATAGTTCCTTTCCCGGCAGTTAGGCAACTATTAATCCAAAAAGAGCTGGGTGAGAAAAGGGCAAATTTTGTCACAGCACTTCAAGAGTATGACCTAGAAATCAAGCCAGCAAAGATTGTTAGGGGCCAAGGTTTTTGCAGGATATTGGCAGGAGCATCCAACATTCCAGAATCAAGCGATACAGATCAAACTCAAGAAATTAATCAGATAAGTGTTACTGATTCTGGATCTCAATATGCAGATTTAATCTTTTATCTAAAGAATGGTTATGCACCTCCGAATTTGTCTTACAAAAACAAAAGGGCCATTAGATTAAAAGCGAAGAATTTTACAATCATTGATGACGTGCTTTTTAGACATAATTACGATTCTATCTTGTTAAGATGCCTTGAAAAACCTGAAGCCCAAAAGGTTTTGCAGGAGCTACATGACGGACTAGCAGGAGGACATTTCGGAGCTGACACAACAGCTCACAAAATTATTCATGCTGGTTACTATTGGCCTACTTTGTTTAAAGATGCTCACGAGTACGTAAGGAAATGTCTAAATTGTCAAACTGCTAGCGGAAGACAACGTAAATCAACTTTCCCCCTGCAACCAATCAACATTGAACAGCCATTTGAGCAATGGGGATTGGATATCATTGGGGAGATTACTCCAGCATCTTCCAAACAGCATAAGTATATCCTTACTGCTACCGATTACTTTACAAAGTGGGTTGAGGCAATCCCTTTAAAGACAGCAAATTCTGAAGCAATCATTGAATTCGTAGACCAATTCATCATTACCAGGTTTGGTGTCCCAAATGCTCTTGTTTTTGATAATGCATCTTACTTTTCAGGCAATGCTATGTTTGATTTCGCTATTAAAAGAGGATTTAAGTTAAAATATTCTGCTAATTATTATCCCCAAGGAAATGGTTTAGCAGAATCTACTAATAAAAATCTGATTAAAATCATTAAGCGAACTATCGAACAAAATCAGAGGAATTGGCACAAATCCTTAGTGTTCGCATTATGGGCTGATAGGATAACACAGAAAGCTTCTATTGGAACTTCTCCATTTAATCTTGTCTATGGAAAAGAAGCAATCTTACCCACAAATCTTATTCTTCCTTCTTTAGCCCTAGTGCAGTTTATTGAGGAAACTCCTTCCTCTTCTATTCAGTTTAGACATGACCAGATCCTAAAATTAGAAGAGGAAAGAGAAAAAGCCAAGGTTATCCATGCCAAACATCAGCAAGTCATCAAAGCAGCTTTTGATTCAATCTCATCCAGTTCAAAACAATTCCAAGTCGGTGATTTATGCTCAACCGCCAAAACGTACATTTCATGCTTAAGTGAATCGTTCACCCAAATAACGATATAATGGGAATTTAAGGAATGACAGATTGAAAACGGCTAATTAATAAGATCATGTCCTAAAATCTTTTTACGGATTGTATCCGCGCCCATTTTAAAAGCTAAATCCTTCAGTTACGCATCTATTCATATGTGTTGTATCACTTAAGAGTTTTTCATCGCTATCTCTGTGTATTACGCCCAATTGCCTCTTTGTGCAGAATTCATTCACAGAAGCTAGGCCTGAGAAGACGAGAAAGAAGTCCAAGAAGACTGCAGGTGCTTCCGCAACACCAATTGCAGGACAAGCGGCCGAAAATAAGAAGAAGGGACTAATATCTGATACTACATGCACAGGGCTCACCAGAGTTACTTGGCAGGGCACTTATAACCTAATTGAAGCTGAGAAACCAGAAAAGATAGTGACAGAAGCTAGTGTGGACTTACTCAAGAAGTCTGATGCAACTCTCAAAGATTTGGCTGACTCTTTCCTTCACAGGATGGCGGCCAGAGAACAGATTCTTCCCTATACAGACGTTGTGCGATGGGCGATTGAAAAAATCCCCATATTGGACAGAACTTTTAATACCAGAGATGGGAGGATTTTCGGATCATTCAAGCCAGATGACCTAAGGCAAATGTATCATTTGCCCGAGCCAGAGAAAATATATAACAAGGCCTTCTTGGGGAAGTTTGCAAGTGAGAATGAGATCGAATCTGAACCTATCAAGGATTGGAGGCAAAATCCCAACAAGCACAAGCACGAATCCTCCGGTAAGTACTCGGTCGATTCTTTGGCTTCTCCATATTGTTATGCGGGGATTATGATGTGTAGGCTGTGGGGATTGCATGATTCTGCCAATTTTACCATTGAAATGGTTCCTTTAATGGAGGCAGCAGTAAACAGTTGGATTATGGATTGGGCTACTATTCTTTCGGATAAATTAGCAGTAGCTGTTCGTGATTTTAGATCTCAGACTGTTGTTTCAGAAAGGCAAATGCCCCCGTTCTACTATAGTGCATATATCTTAGACACCCTTTGTTTCAATTCCGAATTTCCGATTCTCGGGTGGAGGTGGACTACACAGGACCCTTCACCCATTCATATATATCATCAAAAATTGTGGAAGTCTTCTTATAAACACCACTTGTATCAAATCTGTAATGGTTTTATGGTGCCCATTTACTATTCCATTTTTGATAAACCCATTTCAAAAATTTCCTATCAAGCTTCCTTTGATTTACCAGCAGTAGCAAGTTGGTTTGGAGAAGAAAATTTCACCTATATCAGAGTTTTCGGCAGTGAAGCCGACCCACATGTTCTTCCTCTATATGTTCCAGATAAGCTGCTAGCAAGGGAAGTTGCATATCAAATCATGGCTGAGAGTACTACACAGACTCTCAAAAGAGAAAAGAAGAAGGGATGGCCATCTTTTCCCTTCAGATGTGGTGTTTACACTCTGCATGATCTTAAACATGCAAAAAAGGAAGCCACGAAGCTTCAGTCTTTAACTCTGGCCACGATCCCAAACAGACCATACGATCCAAAAAAGACTGCTTACACTGCATTAGAACAGGCCAAATTAACAAGGTTTGAGCATCAGGAAGATATGTTTGATGACCTGTTCGTTGCTTCTGAATCAATAGGTCATGCTAAAGAACTCGCTAGGATGCGATATAATGATGAAGGATTAACTGAGTTCAATAAACTCAGAGAACAGAGGTTGCAAACTCTGCCTCTGGATTTACTGGCAACAACCCCAGCGACATCATCAAGCAGACCTGTTCAGAAACAGTTCACGGAACAGGAGGAAAGACAGAGAAAAGAACAAGCCGAGAAACAGCAGAGAACACAAATGGAACAAGAAGAGAGAAAGAAGAAAGAACTAGAGGAAAAGCAGAAGAGGGAACAAGAAGAAAAATAGAGGAAAGAAAAAGAGGAGCAGCAGAGGAAAGAGCAGGAGAAAGAGCAGCAGAAGCAAACCACGATGTCAATATAGACACTACCATAGACCCCAAATTATTACAAGAATGGCATCAATTTCATTCCATCATCAGTGGATTGGAATGTTCAAAAGATGGGGATACTTCTAAGACAAATGACACGCAGGATGTTACCTCTCCTCAGGTTCTAAGTGGAACCAGCGGCCCACCAAGTTCTAAAGAAGTTGAAGTTATTCCAAAAGACCCCTCTGACCAGATTATTCTACAGATAGAAGACATTCCGCCATTGGATGTTTTCTCCAGCCCAAGACACAGGGCAGTTGTAAAGCAGTCAGGGAAGAGACGAGGGATTGATCAACCTTCTATCTTCCCAGAACAAACGGTCACGGGTAATGTAGTATGGAAAGAGGAATTGGAGCCCTCCGATGACTTAACAAAGATATCACAGTATGCGGGCGCTTATTCAGCGGCAACAATTGACAAAGCATCGGAGGTGAGCCTTCTATTGAAAAATAAGGACCAAGAAATCTTTGCGTTACAAGCAGAATTGGTTGAAACAAAGCAAAGGGCAGCACAAGCAGAAGAACAGTTGCTGGCACAACAGCAAGAGAACAATCAGTTGACTTAGCAATTGCAAGCAGAAAGGCAAAGGATCGATCAGGGTGTGATCCATAAACAAAAGGAATTGACAGAGGCATTGGAAAATTTGAGAGCGGCGAATGAACAAATGATAAAGACCAAAGATGAGCAAATTGTTCAAATGTCATCACAGTTGGAAAAGATGAAGGGCGTGTCGCAGGTAAAAGAGTTTAAATCAGAGGCATTATTGATAAACAATGCGTTGATAGCTCAGGTCATACTCTTATGTCAACAGATTGCTCAAGCTGAGTCCCTATGTGAGCTAACTACAACAGTAAATCAGCAAGTAGAAAAGGCCAGGACTGAACTAGATCAAGCGAACGAGGCCATTACTGCATATCTTGATTGGCAAGATACTGATTTGGGAAAAGCAGCAAATTTGCCCAGGATCATGGAAACACAGAAAGATATACTTTTCACAGAATGGCACACTCAAGTGATGAAAGCAGAAAGGGCGGCTTCAAGATGTAAATCAACCGCCAGCAATCTAGTCGATCTAGTCAATAACACTCTTTACCTGGCCAATATGATTTCTCAATGTACACCGGGAAAGATAACAACTACAAATACATTAGAGCAAACATGCTACCCTGAATTAGAGGAAAAAGGAAGATTAATCGCTGGAGTTAAAAGCTTATCCTCATATGCATATTGGCTCTTTTTAATCAAGCCACATACACAGAGATCTGCCCTAAAGTGCCTTACAGACGCAATCAGGTGTATAATTCCCGATATCCAAGATGCCACCTACGCTGCACAGCTCAGTTTGTGCCTCAACAAACCTCCGGAAGTTGAGCCAATGCTTGCAATAAATCAGCTCAGATTCAAAGGAAAGCAGCCGACTTAATGAGTCACCCTCCCGCTTGCCAGATCGCCAACCAAAACAGGATCAAGAGTTATTGATACCAGCTTAGTAGGATTTCTGTTTAGTAGATATTTAAATTATATTAGTATTTATAGACCCTTTCATTGTTTTGGAAAGGGTCGTAAAATTTTGTAACAGACTTAATAGGCTGAAGTTTGCACTATTGTGCTTCAGTCGCTATTCTTTTATGAAATTGGACCAGTTGTTCTGAATTCGACATTAAATTTTTTAATGCAATTACGCACTATTGCCTTTGTTGAGGAAGATTTCTGTGTTGGAGGAAGAACTGCTAATAGCAATTGATATTTGGGAATGTGCCGCAGCTCATATGGTACTTTTATCTACGTCTGAAGTCGTTCCTTTTATATGAATTGTTATGCTATATATTCTTGCTATTGTTGAATACATGTATGCGCTGTAACAGCAAATCTCTATCTCAACCCACTATTGGATGTTTTGCGATTTTCATTTTCCTTTAATCATGCATGTAACAATGATATAAATGATAAAGTGTAGTAATTTCGCTGTTATCGCTTTGTGTAACTATTTATGCACAGCAATCTTGAACAATTTAATATCTATGTTTAAAGACAGAGTCATCTATATGCCTGTCTAAAAGCTCAGATCATCAAACGCTACACTTTAGAGATCGATAAAACCCCGGGGTAGATTATAGTTATTATATTCATGCCGATAGTTTTAGTTGTTTGCTTATCACTAGCATAATCTATAAGTCACTCATTCATCCCATTTTATCTATTTTTGGGAAACTGGTCCCATTATCCCCAGTCGGAGCCACTATTCCAAACGGAAAAGGAGCTGTACTAAGGTCCGGACTGGGTGGTTTCCCCTATGTTGTTGCAGCGATTTTCGAGGCATCAACAGAAGGCCAATAGCTCGACAATCTTTTCATATTTAACGAGTCTACAAAGAGTTTAAAAGAGGCTCATTTTTTAGGAACGAGTGGTATTTCTGGGTAGCAGCTGGTTCCAGGTAAGTTTGGAACTTCTCAAAACATGGTAGTGTGAAGAGGTTGGCAATTAGAATCACTCGTTGCAGATGTTCCTCAAAAGGGTAAACAATCAAGTGGAAGCGTATGGTCGACTGAATGAAATGAAGGTGACGGAAGGAACACAACCAAAGTTCAAAAGGGACAGATAGCAAAGCGATCACAAAGGTTATTTACCAGAGGTGGGTTTATTTTTTAATGAGCTTGAACCTTGTGCTAACATGTGCTCAGTCCAGGTTAATTTTTTAACGAGCTTGAACCTTGCGGGAACATTGCTCTTTTCATTTTTATGTAAGCTAGGAACGACCAAACTATAAAGCCAAAAAGCTAAAAATGCAAAAAATCTAAAAAATGAAATTGGTCATTTTTGCTTGCATAAAAAGGTTTGCATGCCCCCAGAATAAAAAAAAAGTCTTCAGTAACCATATGGAAACTTACTGTGGTTAAGTAGGATGATTTTCTATCAATACTTAGACAAAACAATTCTTGTACTTTGTCTGCCAAATAGACAAAGGTGAAAGGTCACTCGGACTAATCACATAACTTACAGGGAAACTTATCTCTACAATTGGGTTTGTCCGCAAAATAGACAAGGGTGCATGCCCCTAAGCTTCGTTACATTCACTAGACTACTCGCAGTAATTAGGTGGATGGATGGAAGGTTCCTTTACGAGATCAAGTGAAAGACTCGACTTGGAACTTTGCCCAGCCTTGTTTCAATTTTTAACAAGCTTGACACAAGACAAGGAATTCTGCTCAGATCCTTCGCTTCATTTTTTAACGAGGTTGACACCATTCAACGAACTATCCTCTGGAAACCTCTGATCACAACTCATAAGGGGTCATGAAGGAAAGATCTGGTTCCAATGCCCCTAGTACATAATGTACAACATCACTGGATTGATCGTCAGATGATGTAGATATGGTAGGGCTTGGAGGCAATACCTTGCGATGATCCACACTATCAAAATGGTTAGAGTTCTTCTTAATCTTTGATGATGTAGAAGATATCATATGACAAGTTTGCAATGCGGCCACTTCCGCCAGATTATTTGGAGGTGGGAGGGCAAAAGTGCCCATTAAAGAAGGGTCTTTCAGGAGACCTACTCTGATATTTTGAAGTGATTGAGAGCTTCCATGGATCAATGGAATGCTTCCAGTAACTTGAGAACTGTTGGGGAGGAAGGTGAGTTGGTCAATGATTGTGATTCCATCTTGAAAGGGGAATGCAATCTTTCTAAAATATGTTGACACAACAGTAGCCATAGCATAAATCTAGGGCATACCCAGTAGGATGTTGTAGTCAAGGTTTCCATCAATGACCTCGAATTCAATTTATACTATCTTGTCCCCCAGTTCGATTTGCAAGTTACTTAATATCCCATATGGCGTGTATGTTCTTCCATCGAATGCTTTCAATGTCAATGACGATCATGACAAGGGTGGAGAGCCTAAAATTTTCTAGCAACTCATTGACATAATACAGGTAGATGCTCCCTCATCAATTATAGTTCGATGAACAGTTTTGTTGAGGGCTTTTACCTATATGAGGAAAGTGAGCTGTGCTGGTAACTGAGGTTCATATCCTTTAGGATTAAAGGCCACTAGATTGGAATCCGCTGGATCAATTCCACCTATCGCTGATAACAAAGCCTATTTTTGGGATGGGCAATTCTGTAGTACTTCAAGTGTCGACATGGCGGATGGTGATTGGGCTAGATCCTCCACTATATTATAATTCTGTGCTGCTTGAGCACGAGGATTAAATTTCGATTTATGTACTACTCCCTTAGGCAGTTTTATTGTTAATTCAGGAATGATTGGTGGAACAACTTCTGATGAAGTTGTTGTCGAACTGCTTGGTTGATCTGTAGCCTTGCCATTTGACGATTGTGGATTTCCATAATCCTTATTCCTTGTAGATATCAAAGCGTCATTTTGCTATTTTGAGATGGATAACATAAGAACTTGGGATGGGGAAGCATGATCACTAGCAACCAGGCTAGTTTCTAGATTTGGAAACAGATCAGTCAATACCGCTAAGGTATTTGAAGTCTTTTTGAAAAACTTCTTGACTTCAGCTTGATGTAGACAATATTTTGTGTAATGGTCCTCATTGCATATGAAACATGGCCGATTAGGTTTCTTATTTCCAGTAGGGTTTCCAAAAGGTTTCTCAGTAGTCAAATCCTCCTGTTTCTTCTTTTTGTTTGTCCCTTTCTTCTTGCCTCCTGGTTGCTTAGCATTTTTGCCTTTGTCGGTTGACACAACCTGACCTCCGAGGTGAGAGGTTCCTCATCTACTTTTTGACTAGAAACCGTACGGGCTTTCTGAGATGTAGCCTTTGCAGTTTTCGTGCTTGTCGTACCTATCACGCCATCGCTGACATGAGAGTCTTTGTTTGATTTAGGTGGAGGAGGAATGGAAAATTCTGGTCTAGGAGTGTCAGGAATTTTGTCGTAGAGCATGCCAGATTGAGTATAGATCAAGTCTAAATATTGCGCACGAGCAATGACTTGCTCTTCTGTAACAACTCCTCCCTTAGCCACATCCTTTGTAATAGAGGGTAACAATGAATTTATAAACCATTCAGCTAAAACCTGATCAGGAACATACATCTTTACCATTCTTCGATGACGCAGCCACTCATGAATATAATCAGATATATGAGTGGTTGTCGTCTGTTTAGAGTTGGTAAGGAGTTCTATCCCTGTTTTGTACCTTATGGGTAACTAAAAATGGGTTAAAAAGGTAGTGGCAAGGGTGCTAAAGTTATCAAATGAAGCTTTAGGCAATTCTATATACCATTTAGTTGCCAGACCAGTTAACGTTCATTGAAAAAGGCGAAGCCTAATCGAATCATCATTCAGGGTGTTGGATGAACACCATAAATGGAATGTCATTACATGATTCGATGGATCTTCACTTGGATTTCCATTGAATTTAGGGATATTAGAGGGAATTTTATGAGGAATCGTAGGCCAGCAAGGGGCATAAGCAATTGGATCATTCGTTAAACGGTTTAGATCTAGTAATTATAGCGTTGCTACAAAGGGCAACTGTTGATTTAGGTTAGGCGAAGCATACCCAAGATAAGATGGAATCGCCTGAGTAGTAGGTCTTTGCATACCAACATAATGTATTTGATGCTGGTAACTTTGATAAGGTTGATGGGCATAACCATTATAGTATGGTTGTTGATAACCACTTTGGAAATGCAGTTGTCCATTGCTTACAAAGACTTGTTGCTCAGGTCCTTGGTATGATTGCTGGAATCGCGGTTGTTGATATTGAACCAGCCATGGTTGTTGGACCATTTGCTGTTGTTCAATACTAGATGATTGACCAAGATGCAGAGTGATAGTACCTGTTTGAGCCTGAGTTGCTCCAGATAAGTAGGCACTAACCTGAGGTTGTGATTGAATCACTGAGATGAGAGGCTATTGTATTGCAACCTGAGAAACTTGAGGTTGACATACAACAGGTAGCACTTGTACTTGTGATACAGTCACAATAGTAGGTGTAGTGGGAATATTCAACACAGGATGGACTGGTTGCATTGAATATACAACCCTTGGTTGTTGAGGCAGTATTGGTACCCAACCGTTGGATGTAATTCCAGTTTGACTTGAACTTTGTTGTAAACTCTCAAATGGTTGTTCTCTAGGAGGGGACAATGAAAAAGCATACTGCCCCCCATATGGTGATAATCCAGTACTTAAAGGGTAGATTGGCCTTTGAAGTCACATTGGATAAACTTGTTGAGTTTCAACATAAGAAATACCAGATGAGAATCCGGATGAAGAAATAGGAACTGACCATGTCGTCAAAACAGTCCTTGATTAGACAGATGGTATATCAGCAATCATTGTAGGAATGATGGTAGGAATCTCCACCGTAACTATTTCTGTTGACATGGTCCTAGATGTTGATGGTTGTTCAGACATGTTTAGTCTATCCAAAAGATTTCCTAGCGATTCGACAGGAACTTGCTGTGAAAAAGAACTAACTTCCGTAGTAGAAGGATGTAAGTGGATCCCAGTTCCAAAATGCACTGGAGTACTGGGTGGAAGATCTTGTACCATCTCTTCTATAGCAATCAATACAGGTGGAAGAGGTAGATCGTCAGGTCCGTAAAATATTTCTGGAGCCAAAGAGAGTGTAGCTTCTACAGTAACAGATACTAGAGGGGTGACACCTTCTGAATTCCGGAATTCATCTTCCAGATCTTCAGGCAAGTGAACTTCAGTTTCTGGATCAGTCCTAGGTGGAGTTGTTTCAGGAATAGAGGTGTCTACCATTACACTAGGATTAGTTCTAATGTCCTCTTGTAACTGTGGAACTTCTTCTGTAAAGGCAGATGTACCAGAGATAATTGGAGTAACTATAGTCACTGACGATGTTGAAACATAAGTTTCAAATAAATCAGGTGAATTCGACTCAGTTAAATGAGAACGCTTTGCCCGTGAAGGTTTCGTTTCTAGGGTCAAAGATGGTTAACTTTCTAGTCTCCGCGAACGATAGGGTTTTGATTGACTTTCTCCCACGATTGCAGATTACTTGATCAACTCAAAAATTAAAGGGAAAAAATGTTATTCCAATTTAAATGAATTTTAAGACACTTTGACGCAACTTGGCTTTTCAATTTATAAGAGTCGAGAAAAAGCCAAAGGTGACTCTAGTCTCCTTCGATTTTTAATGAGCCTAAAGTGACAAGTGCTCAGATGGACCTTTTCTTTTAAGGATTCGAAAAGGAATGAAGTGACTGCTCTGGAAGTCTAGATAGAGGATTTACCAAATCGATCGTAAAAATGAAAAATACACCTTGGTGATAAATGATAGAGAAATTACCAAGGACTTATGTACGGCAATCAATCTTCCTGAATTTTGTGTTTAGTGCATTACGATCAATAGGGTGGTAGACATGGCTTCCTATGGATAAACGATATCAGCCTATTGTGGTCTCCCAATATATACTTGACGGTACGGGGAGCACAAGTCCATACTGGCACTTGTCATATCAAAGAGGTGGAATCACCCAACCTTTGATGAAAATGATAGTACCAGGTTTTACGACACCGAAACACGTCTCTAGTCTAGACTTCTAGATATCTTGTGTTAGATTCCAAAGCGTTTTTATGTTCATTGAGGTTTATTTTAGAGTTGATCTTGCTTAGAAGTTTGTCTTTCAAGGTTCACCACATGATGTAGATGTGAAATTCCTAAATATGCAATCTAAAATGATAAACAATCATTTATGTTCTTTTAGAAATGAAAATCCTAGCTACAAAGGAAAGAAGATAACGATTTTTCTTTCAGCAGAGAGCATAGAGCACACACTAAATGCACTTTCCTAAATCAAATTTCGCAAGCAGTCAAAATGCAGATGCACATGCATGTATTTGTTTTCCACTTTCTTAATGTGTGAATGACAAAAAGAAAGCTAAGTACAGATCTGAACTATTTTCTTTCAAAGTGACAGTACTAACAATTTTTCTTTTCAAAATGAAAGGAGGACTAAGATGACGCTTTTCGATTTCGAATTGAAAACTATTTTCATCACTTGAAATACTAATAATTTCAAAATCAAGCACAATGACAAAAGTACAATCAACTATCTAGAAGAGGAAGACTTTACAACACTCTTCTTTTGTTTCAGAATGACAATTATGACACTTGCATCAAAAGCAACAGTTCAATTAGACTACTTTCGACAAAGGAAGATTGCAAATGATTGACAAATACACAAAAACATTTACAATTCCTAATTGATGGCGGCTAAAATAGTCAGAAGTAAGATGGTTATAGTAAGAAGGTACTGATCATGAACAACAAAACTACTAAATAAAGCTGAAAACAAAGAGAAAAAACCAAATTTCAAAGAAGAAAAATAGTTCACTCAATCATCGCACCTGCAACACAGGGAAACAGGGATGCATCTCACCTGCAACACACGGGAGGTGTGATGCATCTAGGTTGCATAGTTACAAATAGTGTGATGGGCCAGGGAGCGAAACTGAGCTTGGCTTTTGCTCAAAACGTGCAGCTAAGTTCAGTGATTTAGGTTGAGTAATGATGGACAGTAAACATAAAGCATAAGGGTAGGATCTGACGAGGTTTTGAGCTACCACAAGGGCACTTAGGATGCTTTGTAAGTTAGATTTTTAGTTCATAAACCAACCTGGAGATTGACTGAAGCAACATTTACCAACTTTTCAATTGCATAGAAAAGGCATTTTGAAGGCTAGCTGGCTAACTTCACGGTCTGTCTATAGTTTATAAAGAAAACAATAAACAAACAAAACAAACTATTCGGTCCCCAACGGAGTCACCATTTTTTCAGGGAAAAATAGTGTCGATTCGATCTACCAGTCCCACTAAGATGGATAGCTATCTTAGAAACAAACAATGAAAGCTTTTCAAGAGTTCCTTTAAGTGTGATAGATGGAAGAGAAGAAAAGAGGGCCAACTTGGATTTTCCACTTTGATCCTAGCTTGATTTCTCTTTTCCTTGATAGAATTTGCCACTCCTCTCCTACTTGTCCCGCTTCAAAGAGTACCTGTAGAGTCAAAGTAACATCAAACTATCAAATCATCTCTATCTAAAACATCATAAACAATGCAGAATTAGAAACACATAGACCATACAATTGCATTCATAAACAATAAGATTCACAAATACAAGATCATATGGAGGAAAACTCAAAGAAATTTATTAATTGTAATGTAAGAGAGGATTACAACCCAGTTGTCTGATCTAGCATCATCCTCTCAGTTGTAAAAGCCCTCTTCACCTCATGAACAAGAAAATCACCCAACAATGCAATTTCTCTTCTCACCAACAAACCAACAACACTTCCTTACAAAATACAAAATTCCAGCCTCTAGATCTCTCAGATGATGGATCCATTTATAGATGTCTTGCAAGGGTGTGAGTTAGCTCTGGGTTTTCGATTAGTGTCATCCCACTGATAGTTATTGGTTCCACTTGGAGATTTCATTTATATCTTACTCATCCCTAGGTGAATTCAGAGAGGCAAGTGTCAAATGAGAAGTTTCTAGAAGATTCCATGATCATCCACTTAGAAAACTGTCTCTATCATTTGTCTATTCTCGCTCATCGCACCCTACAGAAGGTCTTTTCAGTATGCATCGCACCCCCATGTGTACAAATTGAAATGCATTGCACCCTAACCATGGAGCCGTCAGTATGGTCCAGTTTTGGCCAATCTGAGTAGTTTTTCAAGCGAAACTTCTAGGAGATTATGTAATCAGTTGACCATGATCCTTTAGGGTATGAAACAACACTTTTAGGGACTAAAGAGCGCTTGGTTTATGGACATATGGGTTTGGGGTTGTAGTGCCCAAATATGTCTATAACACTACTCCTAACCAAATATGCTAAAAGGTTAGGGCTAAGTGCAATGGAATTTCTAGTGCATCCACCGTAACTTCTCCCGACCTGCAATCACAAATATTAAAGCAATTAAAATCAATATAAAGAATTGTGCAAGAGTAAATAAAACAATTTGAAAATATTTCATAGTGAAAGGAAGGTCTTTCTTATCAATAGAAAGATATGCCATACTAACTATATTTAACGAGTTTCGAGATTTACATTTTTTCTTGAAATGATGATCGTAGAAAACTTGAAGGCTACTCGCAGAAGTACATTCATTCATGTTTTTCAGTTCTAGTAAACATCAAGAAAGATTGAAACTTGTTCTTTGTGACTAATATTTCTAGGCAGTATTTCTCTAACCATTAAGTGATTGGATCATGATATTCAGAATAACAGATTTGAAAGCCTTGATGCTCATGAGAAAATTATTTTTTAATTAACACATTCAAATCACAAAGAGAATATTATGAAGGTGATTTGATTTGATCATTTTCAAAAGCCTTGTTGATATTGTGAGAACCTAACATAACCATTAGATCATGATGCAATGCCTCAAATATCAAATAAGGATCTCAATCATGAAATGATAAACCATGAATATCACTGGATTCAACAAAATAAATCATTGTAAAATGACTATGACTAGATATGCTATTGGGACAATGATTAATTGAGAGATAGTTGTTAGAACTAGTATCATGATAAAACTGGTAACTATAGTATCCTAAATTATCCATTGCTTCACTTTATATCTAATTAGACACCATGGCAACAACGTGAAAACTTAAGGCATTAAAAAAAATCATTGGCATCACAAACTTAGACATCCAATTAGGATACAAAACTAGTGAATGATTGGAAACAAGGGTAAAGTCAAACCAAGTATTCATATCAGCAAAGGGGTTTTAATTCACTAAATGACTCAATAATTTCCTATCACAAGCTGAGAGATTAATATGCCAAAAATATGATTAATCTCATGAAATACATAAGAGGGATAAGAAGGTGATTGATCTCAGAAGTGTTTGACAAAGAGAAATCATTCAATATGAGATGAACTTCATCTTGATAATCAAAATGACAGGCTTTTAAACTAGGCAGATTTGTGAAATATGTGCTCTCCAACCCTTGGTTCGGTGAAAGGGATTTGCATGATGAACAATTTACCAAAAAGGAATCTTTCATCTGATCAGAAATGATATCATGAAGATCATGAACATCAACTTGAAAAAATTTAAATCCCTTTAAGAATGAACCCACAACTAGTGGGAAACTGTTGAGGAAAGAGTTACGAGTGAAAATATGGATCCAAATTAGTTCACAGATCTCAACGAGATTGTGAGAACCTATCGGAACCATCAATAGGGGATGAAGTTCCTTGACTTCCTGACTGGTCTCTAAAATTTCTGATGGTAGATCATTGTATTTTGGTGGCTTAGAAAAATCATGGGTAAATATGCACCACTATCATCATATGTATCAATGAAAACACTATTAATTCCACTAGTGTGATCAAACTTAAGATTAAATATATTATATTCTTGATCCTTAGAGAATTGAGATATATCAATTGAAGAAATCCCTTGATCATTTCAAATTGTAACATCTTCCTCCTGACATATGAAATATTTAAAATTTAATAGATCATGAATAATAGATACAAGATTTTTATCCTCTCATTGTAAGACCACATCATCCTATACCTGATTACATTCAAAACTATCAAGAAACAAATTTAAATAACTAAGAGAAGTTGTTGGTCTAAAAAAGCCATAGAACACATTCGGGTACAATGAATAGTGTGCTAGAGGTGAGGAAATATGAAAAGAGTGAGGAGGAGAAACACCAGTTGTAACTAAATTATATTAAGCTTGTAAGAACAAAATATCAACATCCATGTTATGCTAGATGAGATTATTTTCATCATCATAATGATCAAAGAAAGACATACCAATGTAACATTCAGATTGATCTTGCTTATGTTTGACAATGTATACAAAATATTCAAGAGGATGACAACTTATTTATTCAAATTTAAAGTCTAAATATACATGAATTGAAGATACTTCATAATCATTCTGAATTGAAAGGGACTCCCATTGCATAAATGTAGATTAAAATCTATGAGAAGAAAATTCTGAATTGATACTTCGCAAATCTAAACCTTCAAAATAAATAAATATATCATCTGATGTACATGGATATCCATCACCACATGTGTTAATGGAAACATGGATGTCATGGTGATGATTTTCTAAATACTCAACTTGAATGAAGGATTTGAAATCCTTTGACAAGTTTCTACGATTACAAGATGCACAATTAGCTAAGTATGTAGGATCATTATACTGAAAGAGGAAGAAATATGAAACATATCTTCAACACTTTTCTCCTCTACCTGTGAAATGTAGCTACCTTGTTCTTGGTTACTACTTAAAACAATAGGATAAACATCATTAAAATTTGAAGTAGGTTGATCAAAAGGATCATGAAACAAGGAATGATGGGATGTAGATGGTAGAGGTTGAATGTATCCCTTGAGGAAATTATATCTTCAGTTTGATCAAATTCAAGATTAGGATTATGGCTTAATGTGATATTGAAAAAATAAGGGATTATATTTTACTTCAGGCTTTGTGTAATTGTTAAACCATTCCAAGTTCTCTTCAATAGGATCCAAATCATGGGAAAGGATGAATCAAGAGTTCAATTTTCATATTTCTCAACTTTAACATCATCATGAGGAGGCACCCAAATTGGCACTAGAAAAGGAGGAGGACAAGGAACAAATGGATTATTAGGTTCCTCCTCACAAATTTTGGGTGTCTCATGATCAACATAATTTGGTAGAGTAGCATAATCCTGGGGTTTGGATTCAAAATATTTCAAGGAGAGAAGAATCAAGCTCTAAAACGTTTCACTGATAAAATATGAATCGATCACTCCCTCAAGAAATTCACAGCAAAGGTGAAGAAAATGATTACGAAAATCCTCTACAGATTCATCATATTTCATTCTGAGTAGATCAATCCTACTATACACATCTTGATAATCATACTTGTCAAAGGAATGATGAAGCTCCTCGAGGAATTGATCAAATGAATGAATGGAAGAGAATGGTAAAGTCTAACACCAGTTCTTAACTTGACCTTCAAGAGTGAGGGTGAATAATATACAAACAAAATCTTAATCATAGATTTCATTAGATTTACAAAAACCAAGGAAATTGGATATATGTTTGGCTATGAATGTACCACCCTCACCGTGAAACTAGAATTGAGACAACTCGTGAAATTGTTCCTCAGAGATGAAAAATTTACCAAGGGATAGGCTAGAAAAACACTATGGGATTATGATTTTGGAAAGAGCCATTTAAGATCAAAGATTTAAAATAGACTTAATAGGCACAACTTTTCATTTGGCCCACCTTCTAGTGCCAACTATTGATAGTGATGGGAATCCATCAACCAAGGGGTTCTCCTCGATGTGAAGTCTCAATTAGACCTCACACCATTAGGAGTAGGATCCCCAACTAGAAATACAACTCATTGTCATTGTTCTTAGGGATTTTCCTTGGCTACCATTATTAATATAAGAGATTATACAAACATTCTTTGAAACAACGAAGTAAGTTAACATTGTGAGTCACATGATTATGATGTATATAAGATACTTTCACAAGAAGGAGAAATTGAGTGAACATATATAATAAAATTAATATTACTATCCTAAAAGATACAAATAAGAGCATAAGATGATCATTATTTAACCTGAAAAGTAGTTCACATGAAAAATATGCTCATAAAACCAAATACAACACACCTTCAACAAGGTATGTACTGAAGCCACTTAAATAGTTCAATTTCCTTAGTACATGTGAGAAAAACATATACCACAAATATATAAAAAATAATCTTACTATATTCACGATACATGCACGAAAATGTGTTGGCTCATCGAGCTTCATATATTAAGTGGAAGTGCCAAGATATACAAGTACAATGCTGCCACACTAGCCCCAATAGTGGAACATTAAGTCACCACTTGATCCTCTAAAGAAATATATTCTCTTCTATGACAATGTTAGAGAATCCAAGGTGGGAAGTTCAACTTCAAAAATTCCTTTTTCTTGAGTTATGAGGGTGTATTTAGAAAAAAATAGGTGAATCTCCACCTCGCATGTGACTCTTGACCCCCTTCATGTCCCTTGAGATTTAACAATGAATTTTAGAATTCTTACATGACCTTTGAACTTCTATATCACTTTAGAACTCAATAGTGACTCTTCATATTCCTTGTGGGACCCTTGGTCTTCCACATATATACATTTTCTAATTTTTGGAAATTACACAATTACATTCCAAAAATGATGTGGCAAGAAACTATGACATATGTGACTCTTGAAAGGACTCTTAACAATGATGACATGGAACTTCATGATGGTGTTGCATTGTCAAGACGCTCCTTTTTTTCCTTCTCTGCATCTTCATGATGGATCTTGCATGTGTTTCATCTTTATCATCGAAGGGGCTTATTGATATGGAGTCTTCATATGATCTAGATCTTTGATATTTTGTGGTAAGCTAGTGCCCCTTAGTTTCCTTGCGTGATGACTTCTTCATGGTTCCAACTTCACAATTGTCTTCTCATATGATCTCATTCTTGTCCTAACTAAGCTCCATCCTGTCATGTCATGATGTATTACCTACAAGTGGAAGCCACCAATGAAAAGACATCATCAGTCAAGAAACATCCTAGTCTAGGTTTCTTCATGAAATAACAAATTTAATATGGATTGGGTACTAGACAAGGGGGGAGACTCAAGGATTGTGAAGTGCACAATTCCAAGGGCCAAGAAAGATGGAATGAAGCTTGAGACTATGCAATGGGAATTTTTGGAGTCTTGGGAAAGATGATTGCGTAGTTGAGGAGCTCAGTGAGGCAGTCTTGAGCCTTGAAGTTTCCCAATGTGTAGTAAAGGAGAGAGATATGCTTAGGGATTATGAAATTGTGTAGCTCAGGGAGGCACATAAACAACTTGAGGCTCACCACTATGCAATGCATAGAAGGAGGATGACTGGAAGTGTAAACAATGCAATTGTGGAGGTCAAGAGGGAAATTCTGAGCACTTATACTATGCAATGTGTAGTCATTGGAGTAAGGAACTATGCATTGTGCAGTACCAATAGGCAAGGGGAGCTCGAGCCTTGCTACTATGTACGTAGTTCAAGGAAGATAAGTTGGGTCAAGTTGGCCAGACATAAATATTTTTAGGATGTGGCTAATTGTGGGATTCGTAAGGTAGAATAGAGACTAGGATTGAACTTAAGAATCATCACACACTAAAAATAATTGAAAACACAACATTGAACACTCAATACACAATAACAACATAATCCCATAAATGCGATGACAATGAAACAACCTCCTCAGAGTGTGAGTCTTAGGATGTACTTTACGACGACAATGATGAAACTGGTAAGACAATGATCAAGACTTGGGGAATTTATTTGATGTATTTCCATATGATACATAGGAACTACTAGTGTAGAAGAATGCATCATAACTTCCCTTTAAGACTCTACAATTGACTCACTTCGACTACGTGCGACACTTAAGATACACTTTGCGATGACAATGACGACAATGGTAAGACAATGAATAAAACTTTGGGAATGGGTCTAGTACATGTCTACGTGGTAAATAGGACCCATTGGTACCAAATTTGCCTCTCACAATGAACCACAACTCTGCATTTACAATGTATGATACTTCCCATGGAAAAAGATGAGACTTGCAAATGTAAACAACATTGAAAATGACACATGCCAGAGGAAGATAGAATGAAACTAACACTTATTAAAGTGAAAACAAGCAAAAATGACAGTACTAAAATTGAAAGCGACAGTTGCGAAAGTGAAGGTGCACAAAAGCAATAGTTGGAAAAGCTCACCAAAATATAAGTTTAGTCACAACCAAAAGTAATAGATTGTTAATGAAATGTGCACTAATTGTCAACATAGGTTGAACATTTCACAAAAAATATCTTAATGGAATGTTTTATTCCTATTCACGATTTCATAAGATAATGCACTCATGAACTTGTCACATATAATTTTTTATGAGCAAGTGACTTTGATACCTAGAAACCAAGAAGAAGACTTAAACACTTAGCATAACATTAATCGATCATGAAGAAACTATGGAATGAAAAATTGTTAGATCCTCAGTAGGTTCCAAAATTCATGTTTAGGAAAAATTTTGGAAGGTGTTGATCGTAGTGTCAATACCGCCCAAGAGCTCTCTCCAGTAGGAATTTGTCTTTGGCAGAGCATAATTACACCATGATGAAGCCTGTAAGATTGGAAATGATGTATTCTTTACAAAAATTTAGCCACTACCTAATGGGATCACACTTGCATTAGGAGAATATTGAGGTCTAAATTGGGCCTTTTATGGAAAATAATAAAAGAATAGTTAAAATAACAAAATAAAGAGTTATGAATTAAAAAAAATAAAGTAAAGAAACTACTTTTTTATTGTATTTTTTCCCTATCTCCTTCTGGGTTTACCTAAATGTCAAGTGTATACACTTTTTGGATATGAAATTAAATTCCACATCTAATGAGTACTCACTCTTTATACCTTTGAGTAGACCCACATCGAAAAAAATTGAAATACATTAAAAAGGCATGTTCAACATGTCTTTTCAATGCATTTTCATTTTTTTTCGATGTGGGTCTAGGGTCTACTACGAATTATGCATAGTTAGTACTAATTGGATGTGGAATTTAATTATGCATCCAACATGTATCTACACTTGACATTTTAGTAAACCTCCAAGGTGATAGGAAAAATATACAATTAAAAAAATAGTTTTCTTCTTTCCCCTCCAAAATATTCTCTCTTTGGGACGAAATCATAATATTGAATCCTATTAGTACTTTTAAAGTTAATTTTGGTAGTACATTTTTTATTTTAAGGCCCATTTCCTACCTGAAAAATCCCCTAATAAAGTCATACACTAACCATTCTGCATTATGCTACCTTCTCAATAAGCCAATGTTTAGGGGGGGAATATATAAATGTCTGTTGTTGTTCAAAGAAAATGATTTTGAGGTGATAGTGAAGCGTGGTAGGCTAAAGCCAAGGCTAAACCACTTGTTTAGGATTATTTCTAGTGAAGATGAAGGTAGGCATGAGTTATAACTTACCAAATCCATAGTGTTATAGACATTTTTGTGCCTTACATCTCTAAGCATGAAATGTCCATAAACCAAGGGATCCTAAGTCCCTAAAAGTGTTGTTCTAACTCCTAAAGGAACAAGGTCAACAAATTACAACTTCTCTCAGAAGTTCTCCACCAAAAACTGCTCAGAATCAGTTAAATCAGGATCATTTCAGCTGCTGCACTAGCTAGTTGCGTTGCAAAGCACCCAAATACACTAGCTAGGTGCGTTGCAACGCACCTAAATGCACTACCAGGGTGCGTTGAGCGGGAAATGACAAGTGGCAGAGTCATTCCACGAGGAGGAGAGACAATGGAAGCTTCCAGAATCTTCTCCAATGACACTTACCTCACTGAATTCGACCAAGGATGAGTAAGAGGCTCTCAGTCTCCAAGTGGAAGCAAGAACTGACAGAGAGAAGACACTAGTCAAATCATAAGCTGACTCATACTCCTTGCATACATCTATATATGGATCCCTCATCCCAGAGATCCAGAGGCTAGAATATTGTACATTGCAAAGAATTGTTGTTGGTTTTGAGATAGATATCAGAGTATTGGGTGATTTATGCTTTGTTGGAGGTGAAGAAGGGGCTCTCTGCTGGGAGGTTGATGTTGGATCATGAATCATCGGTTGTAACTCCTCCTGGATCTTCTTTTTATATCAATAAAACTATTTGAGTTTCTCCTACATGCTTGTGTATCATTGTTGCTTGTTACATTTGTATGTTTAGCTTAAATTTGATCCTAAGCTTTTTATGAATATGAACCCATGTCTTTGTATAGTTTCCTTCTTCTGTGATCTTGCAGGTACTTGGTGAAGCTGGGCAAGTAAGGGAGCAGGTAGCTGGAAGCTGTCAAAGAGGAGAGAGATTGGATCAAAGGACTAGCACAAGACACCGGTTGGTTCATCCTATTTCTATTTGTTTATAGTTCATAAAGAAGAATACAAAAGTAGTTTTCTCTGTTTGTTTCTAAGGTCACTGTCACACCTTAGTGGGATAGGGTCGTTCTGAATAGACACTTTTCCCGTTAACAAAATGGCGACTCCGTTGGGGACGATCATCTAGTTGGTTTGTTTGTGTTTCTCTTGTTGTTTGTTTCATAAACTTAGAAGTAGTGAATCGAACTGCATTTGCCATTAACAAATGCAAAGTAGACATCTGCTGCTTCAATCCATTCACTGGATCTGTTTATGATTTGAACAACTGATTCACAAATGATCTGATTGCCCTCTGTGATAGCTCTTAAACCTTCTTTAAATCTACCCTCTGATTGTGCATTACTGATTGCTTTTACTCGGCCAAAAACCATAGATTAAACTGCAAACCGTGACCCAGAACCCGGATAGAATTCTCGTTTCTGCCCCAGCGCAGGTACTGTGAAGAGTTCCTGCATTTCAGCGCAGTTCCCGAGAGGGAAACCTGCGTTGCAATCCAATTTCTCTGTGCAGCAGGTGCATTGATCAGCCTAGCCTTGTGCAGTTCAGGTTCTTTGCTCAATCTTTTCAGTTTTGTCTCTGATTTTTGCAGCCTGTGATCAGTGTGTGTGTGTCTGTTTAAAAACCCCTTTTCTTTGCTGATATTCCACCTCAGTTGTATAAAAGAAACTGTAGATGTTTTTGTGTGTTTGTTACGTCATTTATAGTTTTCCATTGCAAAAGTAGAATAGTCATACTGTCGTCCTTTGATTTAGATCTGTCGCAAGTGTCGATTTTGATCATAGGAGAAAGTTTATTTGCTGTTGACAGTTGATTATGCTTTTACTTTTGCCTTTGGCTTGAATTTGTGACTTTCTAGTGTCGAAACGAGTGTTTATTTCAAAATCATAAAGTGTCATAATCGTCTCTACCTTTTGATTTCGAAAAGAAGCTTGTTTGTGTTTTTCACTTGAAAGCGAATTCAGATTTGTACAACAACTTTCTTTTTAGGCATCAATATTAAGAAAGTGAAAAACAAAACACATGCATGTGCATTTGCATATTGACAGTCTGTTTGGATTGATTTAGGAAAAGTGCATTTACAGTGTGCTCTTTGCTCTTTGCGAAAAGATTGTGTCTTTCTTTTCCCTTGTAGCTAGGATTTTCATTGCTGAAAAGAGATAAAAGTTTGTTTATCATCTTTAGACTGCATTTTAGGAATTACATCTACATCTCGTGGTGATCCCAAAAGGCAAACTTCATAAGAAAGATCAACCTAAAATAAATTCAATGAACTTAACAACGCTTTGTAACTTAACACACAACATTTAGAGGTTTAGGCTAGAGACGTATTCCGGCGTCGTAAAGCCTGGTAACTGTTGTCCTCACTGATGGTTGGGTGATTCCTCCACTTTGAGACGATAAGTGCCAGTACGGACTTGTGCTCCCATGTACCGTCGAGTATATATTGGGAGACCCCTATAGGCTTAAAACCTTTTATCCATAGGAAGCCGTGTCGGCTGCCCTATTGATCGCAATGCACCGAACACAGCATTCGGGAAGATCGACTGTCGTACCGCAAAAAGTATTCTGCAATTTTGCGATTGGTTTGGTACTCCCTCTACCTAGACCTCCAGAGCAGTCCCTTTCGTTCCTTTTCAGACTCCTTAACGGAAAAGGTCCATCTGAGCACTTGTCACTTCAGGCTCATTAAAAATCGAAGGAGACTAGAGTCATCTTTTGTTTTTTCTCGACTCTTTAAAACTCAAAAAACAAGTTGTGTCAAAGCGTGTTAAAATTTATTTTAAACGGAATATTCATACCCTTTTCCTACGTTGATCTTTGGGTTGAGAAAATGGAGCCTACCAACCAAGGAATTCCCCTTGGTGGAAATCCTAGTCCCTTCTCCTCCTCGGGAGATGTTGGTGCGCCCCATATGGCCACATTGTCACTTCCAGGACTGACAATTGGCTTACCAGTATGGATCTTCTCAACCAATGTCGTTCAGAACACCACTATTCCTGAACAATCGAATCAGCAATTAGACGAGTCCAGAGTTACCCACCAACCTTCTACTTCCTCTAATTCTTCCTCTCCTCCTTCCTCTTCGCTTGATGGAACTGGTAAAGCTAAAAGCAAAGTTCCTAAGGAGAAGAAGGGAAAGAAGAAGAAAGAGAAAAAGAAGAAGGAGCCAAAGGCGAATGTGGGAAAACGAGTGTCGTCTAACGAAAATCCACACATAGCACCGACCAGGCCTAAATCGCCATGCGTCATTTGCAAAGGAGACCACTTTCACAGAGATTGTCCTTGCATCCCTCGGATATTAAGGGACTGGTCTCCTCGTTTGCACAATCCGGTGTCATCAACCTCTGGTGATCATGTTGAAAGCACACCGTCAACTAGTGAAAGTGAAGCCCCAGGACAAAAAGGGAAAGCTAGATTTCCTTGTAAACTGTGCGAAGGTGACCATGCCCTCCACCGTTGTCCCTTCTTATACGAAGCTAAAAGAGTTTTGGATGATCGTCCGGTTTCACCGTTACGACTTCCTCCTGGATATAAAAAACTCTTGTCGAGTCCGTCACTAGTTGAGAATCCAGCTGGCCCGCTCAAGTGGTCAGTTGAAGCGTCTATCATTGTGGATAAACCAATTGGATCCATACAAGACGAAAGTCAAAAGGTCGAGGCGGCAGTTGACCCGGTCTTGCCTTCAGAGGTTTTATCTTCGGATGATACAGTCACTGAAGAGAACAAGGATGACACCGTCCAAATTCTCTTCATCAACACAGACTCCGACGAACATGGGGGCAATCTACCCATTCCTTTACCGCAGGAAGGAACTTCGTCAGAGCCATACCCGGCCGTCTACTCGGTCCCACCTCCAAGCAACCTAGTTGTCTCCTTCGACTGGAATCAACTAGGCAGACTCCGTTTTCCAGCAAGCATACCATTCCGAATTATCGTTCAAATATATAGAATGGTCATGGCTGGTACCATCATAGATGAGGGGGCTTCTTTGAGTATCCTTTCCTCTATTGCTTGGAAAGTGCTTGGTTCGCCATCACTTTTTCCTGAGATGAGAAATCTGACAGGCTTTGATAAAGGAACCAGTCGACCTTTAGGGATCCTTCCCGATGTGCCCATAACATTGAGAAGGAAGACAGTTCGCATGAACGCCATAGTAGTTCAAGGACCCTTGGATTATAACCTACTCCTTGGACGAGACTATATTTATTGCATGGGAACCATCGTCTCCTCACTCTTTAGAGTAATGTGTTTTCCGCACGAAGGAAGAGTGGTCAAGCTTGTGGACCAGCTTTCATTTCCCAAATCACGCATAGCAAATAGTCATATACCGTCCCTAAATGGTCTCTTCACGCAAGAAATGTCTCAATCCCCAGTCCATCCTCCCGATGAGCGAGAGTAATTCGAAGGGATATGACTGAAACCCAGGGGGCATGCGTCTTGGTCTGCTTCGGCAGGAAAACTTCGGGTATAGGGTAGGTTTCCGCGGGAGAATATGACTAGTCTGTACCCCGTCTGTCGGTGGAAGAGGGGTCATTCTAGAATAAGATTCTCTTGTCAAAGTTATGTGAGTTGGCGGACGTCGTCGCTCACCCTTGTTTATCTCGGTAGACATTGCCGAAGAAGTGTTTTGTTTGCACCGCGAATAGAGAAATCTTTGGGTGACCTATAAGAGGTAGGCCTCTCCTGATAGAACAAATGTTTTGTCTGCAAATTGAGGGGTAACCTTGAAACCATATTTTATACCTGGGGGCATGCGAACCTTTTGGAGTGCAAGCGAAGGGCGACTATTTATTTTTTAAATTTTTAGGTCCTCCCTTTAAACCCGTAGGCTAACCCTTTAAACTCGTAGGATTAGTCGTCATCTAACTTGCATAAAGAAAGGATGTGGGGCAAAAATCTAAAAGTTGGCATTTTACATGAGACATTCTTATCATATGACTGGATAATCGAGCAGTTTTAGCACATAGTTCAAGCTCGTTAAAAGATAAACATAAGACATGAGCAAATGTTTCCACCCGCGTTTAAGCTCGTTAAAAAATGAACTATTCCCCGGTAAATGACCACCGTGAATGAAGCATTTCAGCCATTAAAGCCTTGGTCGTGTTTGCACCATCACCTCCACTTTTCATTTGGCCGATCATTCACCTCCATTTGATTGTTTACCCATTTTGAGGAACAGCTGTGAAGAGTGATTTCACTAGCCATCCTTGTGACACTGCCGTGATTGGAAAATTCCAACCCTTACTTGGAATCAGCTGCTATCCATTTTATCACTTGTTCCTCAAAAGACGAGTCTTCTTTAAGCTCTTTTCAACTGACTCGTAAAATATGAAAAGATTGCCGAGTTTTGGCCTTCCAGCTTGTTAAAGCGACAGGAAGTGCTATCCCTCCTCTAGATTTTAATCTTTTTGGACCTAAGAGATTATTGCACAAAAAGATCGAAAGCTTATTTTGTTCGGCTCGTTAAAACGATCGAAAATTCATCCCTTCTGTATTATTTTATACTTTTTCGGACTTAAGGGATTAGATGACGAAAAAGGAATTTTGGAGTTACCTTTACGTACCTTTTCAGACTCTCTAAAAATGAAAAGGACCGAGTTATCTTTGTCGTTAGACTCGTTAAAAAGATTAAATAGGGACGAGAACGAGTTTCACTATCGCTAGGCTCGTTAAAACATAGCGATGGGTTTGCCCGAAGGGCAAATTATAGAACAAGCATATGTTATCCTCCTCAAGCTTGACAAAAATAAAGAGGTACTGGTCAGCACTGACTGGGGAAAAATTGGGAAGAAAACTCAAAGAATCTTTGTTGGTAGCAAGTCACTCTTGAACATGACACTTCCACTCCGTGCCTGAGTCGAGTTGGGTTATTTCATTCACTGTTCACATCGCCATGGTCTCGCCATACCATCCACATTTGGGGTAAATGCTACCAATCCATCACATAAGTGTCGCCGACATGTTCAAGAGAAGTCATCCAGAGAAGTCACCTGTGTCCCATCCACTACCATACATTATACTTCATTCTTTCATGACCGCCATCCTGAACCATATATCATCAGATCGTTTTCACCTCCATCAAAATCATTTGCTCCGTTCCATGTCATTGATGTGGGATTCATTAAGGCCCTCCTTTGACGGATCGCTTCTTGTCGACATCAGCTCATTATCCAAGAAGTTGATCTAGGAACAGCCCATTCAGTACTTTGAAGCTTGCATGCCTCAATGGCAAGTTTCTCACTTCCGGCGACAGGTATACATCAATGACCTTCGACCGAAAGATTTTGCGTGGTGTTTGACGCCAAGTCCTTTATTCACACCACGTGAATTGTACTGCAGTACCTTGAGGGTCATTATCATTATCGGTGATTCCTCTCGCGCTTGTTAACAGTTTACATCATTGACTGGTAATCAAGCGATGTCTTTCCATGTTCGACTTCAAAACATTTCTCACATGGATCGACTTGTACTTCGAGTGAAGATCGGACGAGATTGAAGACCCCGGATCTAGTTTCATCCATCCGGGCTGCGATATATATTCAGGAAAATAAAGACATTGAAATGTACAGCATTGCAGCACAGATAATCATCCTACCAAAAGGATGATGACTCTATCATAATCATCAATCTACCATCAGACGATTTTCTGTCCTATGTACATGAAAATGAATTTATAAAGCTGAGCATGGGAATGCCTGCCTCAGCTAGATCATGAAAACAGTATGAAGATAATGTATTGTATTGTATCTTATTACAGGTCTCCTCCCAGCATTGAAAGAACTTTGGATCCTCCTAATAAAGCATTTCACCTGATAAACGGCCTCATACTTTAGGGGGCAACTGTTATAGACATTTTTGTGCCTTACAGCTCTAAGCATGAAATGTCCATAAACCAAGGGATCCTAAGTCCCTAAAAGTGTTGTTCTAACTCCTAAAGGAACAAGGTCAACAAATTACAGCTTCTCTCAGAAGTTCTCCACCAGAAACTGCTCAGAATCAGTCAAATCAGGATCATTTCAGCTGCTCCACTAGCTAGCTGCATTGCAAAGCACCCAAATACACTAGCTAGGTGCGTTGCAACGCACCTAAATGCACTACCAGGGTGCGTTGAGAGGGAAATGACAAGTGGCAGAGTCATTCCACGAGGTGGAGAGACAATGGAAGCTTCCAGAATCTTCTCCAATGACACTTGCCTCACTGAATTCGACCAAGGATGAGTAAGAGGCTCTCAATCTCCAAGTGGAAGCAAGAACTGACAGAGAGAAGACACTAGTCAAATCATAAGCTGACTCATACTCCTTGCATACATCTATATATGGATCCCTCATCCCAGAGATCCAGAGGCTGGGATATTGTACATTGCAAAGAATTGCTGTTGGTTTTGAGATAGATATCAGAGTATTGGGTGATTTATGCTTTGTTGGAGGTGAAGAAGGGGCTTCTCTGCTGGGAGGTTGATGTTGGATGAGGAATCATCGGTTGTAACTCCTCCTGGATCTTCTTGTTATATCAATAAAACTATTTGAGTTTCTCCTACATGCTTGTGTATCATTGTTGCTTGTTACATTTGTATGTTTAGCTTAGATCTGATCCTAAGCTTTTTATGAATATGAACCCATGTCTTTGTATAGTTTCCTTCTTCTGTGATCTTGCAGGTACTTGGTGAAGCTGGGCAAGTAAGGGAGCAGGTAGCTGGAAGCTATCAAAGAGGAGAGAGATTGGATCAAAGGACTAGCGCAAGACACCGGTTGGTTCATCCTATTTCTCTTTGTTTATAGTTCATAAAGAAGAATACAAAAGTAGTTTTCTCTGTTTGTTTCTAAGGTCACTGTCACACTTTAGTGGGATAGGGTCATTCTGAATAGACACTTTTCCCGTTAACACATAGTTATTCAATGTCAATATGGTAGATGATCACTTTGCATAGATTATTCACTTTATTAGCATATGAACAATGCCACATAACTATACACTTTCACAAAAGAAAAAATGTGTAGTTAAGGCCATGAAATATCAATTGATTATAGGTTGTATGTACAAGTTGGACTATAATGGGATACTTTGTCATTTTCTATTGGAATACGAAATTCTAGCAATCTTAACGAAGGGTCATGAAGGGGTGGTTGGGGGCTATTATGTAGGGAAAGCAATTGTTGTCACTCACTGCTTTATCAGTCTTCAATTGCCTCAAATATGCTAAACAAGTGAATTTTGATGCCAATGTTTGAGCCATAGAAGCTATCAGAGATTAATCATTCCCCATCTAGTGCCTAGTGCTCATAAAGAGCTTTCCAATGGTATATCGAACTCTAAAAATGGACTCCTGGAGCAGAAGTTAAAGAAAATTGAAGATTGCCTTGGAAAAGCCCAGCTGATTGACGAAAACGGTTAAGTATGGGGAAAAAATCACAATCGGACCTAACAAGGCAAACCAAAATCATAAATCGGGTGACCCTAGGTACAGTGAATCCCTCAATATTTCATTATCATTACACCAATGGAACAATGGGTCGACACTCTAAAACATCGCGGGGGCCGATATTGTGATGCAATGTTAAAGTTCCGGGTCGGGCCGAAAAATGTTTACAAAGAAAATGGTTAACAAAGAAGGAATGGGCCACCCTCCTTCCCTCTCCTCCACGTGGAAATATCCCACATCCCATAGATCCCTACAGTCTCACAGTTTCATGTATCCCGCATCCCGTTATTCTCGCAGTTTCGCATCTTGGTGATTCTACAATCCCACAGATCGGTGAGTTCTAAACATGAAAGACCATGCTTAGGGGCTGATCTGCGATATAAAGAAACATCATCAGGGGAGGGCCAAAATGTTCAACAAAGGAAAAGGCACCAAATTAAGCGTCGTGCCACTCCTTGTCTCTCCTCCACGTGGCGCGATCCTGTATTATTGCATATCGGCCGGGTTTGAGTCCCAAAACAACAAAGGGTGGTTGATATTGCGATATGGACCAAAATCACCAGGGAGGGATGATTTTTAAATACAAAGGAAAGCATGGGAAAAGAGGGCTCGATGAGCCTCTCTCTCTTCTCCATGGGGCCCACGTGGTAGCCTATGATTGGTCCAATGAGATGATATGGAAGTTGACGTCAGCAAAGACGTGGAAAATACGAAATATGAGGAGGTAGAGGACGTGTGCCACTCGTTTTCGGTGTTTTTAGGGGTCCTATGGGGATTTTTTCGGGTGCCACATGTAATCACTCACATGGTGACATGTGGTAATGGTGACGTTAGTAGGTTACATGGCAGTGATGATGTCAGCAGGTTATGTGGCAGTGATGGTGTCAACAGGTTTATCGGCGATTGGCGATCGATGATTGTAGCAGTTAAGGGGTAAAGGCTTAAGCAACGGTGCAGTGTGATTGTGATATGCAGGACTCCTCCTCCCAAACATGATAAAAAATTAAGGAAAGTTCTATAAGGGCCTCATGTTTAGACTGTCGGCCCGCTCCAAGGAAAAGGTTAAAGCACAGTTTAAAGTGTCGATATGGGACTTTTGTGATATGCGGGACTCCTGCCCCCAAATGCGATAAAAGATTAAGGTAGGGTCTATAACAAACTCGCATCTGGACCATTAGTCCACTCCAAAGAAAAAATTAAGGAGTCCCCCCTCTCCACAGTTGCAATTGCGATATCGTTTGGCAGGCCCGACCCCATGGATCAGCTATTGCGAGGACAGAGGGAAATGAGAAAAGTGAAACACAATTGAAGTGTGATATGCATAAGTTGCTATAACAAAGGAAAAGGCTCCCATACATGAGTCTGATGGTCTTAGCACTTGAGGGCTGAGCCCCTGGTTCTAGCCCCTCGGTCATATACAAAAATTTACAAAAGGGGTTGTAATAAGGGGGCTAAAAGGGGAATTAAAATCGCCCACCTATTTTGTCTGTTTTTAGTGTTTAAAGACCCACGACTGTGGTGCTCCTCTGGTGTCCTATATTGATTTAAATGGGAGAATGGGCCAACAAATGTAATAGTTAATGGATCATGGTGCAACTACAGAACAACATAGGGGGAAGCAAGAGGAATTACTGGCATGACAAGGTGCCCCCATCCCTCTACACAAGAAAGTACTCTTACTGTAACATGCCTCCATAAGTCGGTGCCGAAAGAAGTCATAGGAGAGTTGACAAAAGTCGACCAAGGCAGCAGTAAACCACCTCAACAACAGAGAGAATAATGACAACAACAGGGATGTGGCTCCATCCAAGGAATCCACTGAAGCAAAAAGGGGACACCTCATCCTTCCTCTCTCGACTTTCTTTCTCTGAGCATTTAGTTCTATATTTTTCCAAGAAAGGGATTCGATCCTTGTTGTAATCTTAGGTAGGTGGTAGCAGAGCTTGATAAAGCCAAGATAACTAGTCTACCATGAAATCTTGGGCTCAAGCTCAAATATTTTGATTGAAATTCAAAGTTCTCCCCCTCTTCTTATAAATAGGGGGATGAAACATAATAGAAAATTTCAGGATTCTCAGACCTACGAGGGCTAAAATGTGTCTTTCCATTTTGGTTCAATATGCTTTTATGGGACTTCACTGATATCTTGGCTGAGTGTATGGACTGGTTATTGGGCCCTTTGGGATAAATGGTGTTTCTGTGTTGATTCAAGTAGGATTAATGTGCAGCAAGTTCCTCTCGGTAATCTCATTTCACCTATGTTTTTATTTCTTTGAAATAGTGGAATGAACGCAGTTGGTTCCTCTTCAATCTATGGATTTATCTTAACTGCCTTGGCAAAGAACGATACCCATGTTATGTTTGATCTGAAACCTTATTTTTCTCATCTATTTATATCATCTCATTGGAAAACCATGTTTTAGGATTTTGTCTTGCTTACAGCTGTGTCCATTGAATTCCCCTTTCTGCTGGAACATTGCTCCATAGGATTCTGTTTGTTATAGCCCTATGCATCTATTTCTCTCCCTCCTTTCCTCCTGTCTACCATCAATACAACTTCAGTTTAAGTTGTCTCATTTTTTGTGTTGGCCACTAGAAGGAGAAGTCATTTCTCTTTGAGATTTCCCACATACTCCCCAGCATTTGGATCCATGATGGCTTGAATCTTCCTCTTTGACAGCTTATTGAACCAAGCCCCTCCTTTTATTTTCTTTTGTTTAAGTGATAATTGGAGTGATGAAACCTGTCACATATAACCTTACAAGGACTCCTCTATTTAATATGTCCTAGGCACTGGTCTACAATCAACTGAGAGGTTGTCTCTAGGGATATTTCCTTGCATCCTACTGCACTTGTGCTACAGGTGCAAGTTTTAGCACACATCTTTATAGCACCATTTCTGGGGAAAAAATTAGAATATTTTTCCCTAGGTATGACAAAACATTTCATTTCCTCTGTTAGGTGAGCATTGGAAGCGTGGGTTGACGATATATCACCTTTGCGACTCCACTGTTAATTTTATGGTAAACATCCTTGTGACTCCACTGTCCATATCTCTATTTTGATCATCTTGAATTTTAAGTAGCCCCATACTCACTTTGATGCTACAACAGTTGAAAACTCTCACTGCTTTTGAAGCTGAAATAAATCACATAGGGAGGCTTTCAAGATGGCCCTTCCTGCATTCCTGTCCAACAAATTTTCCCCATTGGATTTCTCTTCCATTGCTAGTTATCCTAACCATGTTCCTTCATTTCATGAGTGGGATAGCTATTTTCCTAAATTGAGTGGGAACTCGGAGAGAAGACCTTACCAACACCTCAAAGACTTCCATGAATGCATGGAGAAACAATGTATTCTTCTTCAATATGTACTAATGAAGTTGTTCAAATTGTCTTTAGAGGGGGATTGTAAGGTTGGTTTAAAACACTACCTCAGGGCAGCATATCTTCCTTGAAATGTTTCCATACAACATTCCATCAATATTACAAGACATTTTATTTACCGAATGCTATGTTTGAAGATTGCTACAAATTTTGTAAGGATGAAAACAGTCTCGAGGTTGATGAATCTGCTAAATATGTTTGTGGAGCTCCGTTCCAAGAAAAAATCCACTCACATCAAGAGGAATCACTCACTAAGCAAGAAATGGAGGAAGGAAACATCTTTTCCCTTCAAATAAACCCTTAGGGGTTTGATTTGGCTGAGTTTAATGTCCCCCCTTCCTTTGATGAATATGACTCTGATAGAGATTCAAGTGACGTAGAGCCTCCACAATCCTTGTTATGGGAACCTACACAAGAAGCAAAGGCTAGTAAAGAGGCTCCCACCCATGATGCACATACTTCATATGGAGAGTAAGATCAAGACCCTCCTCCAATTTTCAATTCAGATAACGCAGAGGAGGAAGAGATGGTTGTGGAAGTTCAGAAGGAATAGTTTGCTAGCAATTTGAGAAAAAGATCCCAGTAGCAAGCTTTTCTTGAAAAGGCCAAAGTTGAAGAGATGGATAATGTATGTGGTTTCCATGACCAAAAAGACATCGCTAAACAGATTGCATGTGAAGAAGAGCCTACTGCAAATGTTCCTTTTCTAGTCGATGACCTTGTAGCTAAGTACATAAGCATATTCTTCAGTCAGTAGCAGAGGTCATTTCAAGAGCATATAGCAGGTTCCATATTTTCAGATTTTTCACGTTTCATGCATGTTTTAATTTTTATTTTTCAGTGGTATGAAGGCATGTGGTCCAGTACTATTATGCTGGCGTGGCTCTATTGGATAGTTAAACATACTTAGCTTAATTAAGTGTTGTGCATAAGTGGGATTGTACATAAATAAGCTCACTAGTTGAGCATTTACTTTTCAGTTGTTAGAATTTTTATTTTCTAGATTTAGATTAAGGAATGTTCCATGGAGATTTCGTTGGTTACAGAGCTCATATATTACTAAATCCATGCTCAATTATGAAGGATACTGGTTTGTGGGTTCTCGGCACCTTCCCATCAAGGCATTGTGATGCAGGAGCATTCAACCCAAGAGAAAATCATTGTATTTCTGTAGACATAGGGGGCCATGTGTTTTAAGGAATTTGGATTCCTAAGTGACGAATTAATGTAATATTTAGGCTTTTGAGTGAGTAGGATAAGAATTAATTAGATGTTGTGAGGATTTTGTAAATGCTCTCGAATTAAGGAGAACATGAGTGGTTAATAATGACAAGAGAGCTAGAAGTCAAATATAACTCTTAAGGCTGTTTCATGATTCAAGGAACTAGAGAGGACATTTAGGAGTTAGTTCAGTAGATTAAGGGTTTGAACCAGAATTAGTTCAATAGAACCTTTCTGGTATAAATATAAGCCTACGGGCAGAGTTTAAAAGGGGAGGAGGTCGCTGATATTGAAGATCAGGCCTGTGAGATAGAGGGTCTCGATATGTAATCAGTTGTTATACTTGTTTATATAGAGGTTTATCCCGGAACTGCGTAAGTGTGTGAATCGAGTATGTAATGATTGATTTATGTGTGAATTCGTAGGTTCTGTAAATAGAGGTTGCAAGCAGATTTCTGAAGGAATATACAAAGGAGGAGAATGATTCAGAGGAATCATAGTGGGTCTATGAATCCAAAATAATGATCAGAGTGAAGCTCTGAAGAGACTGTGATGTGAGAATTCGCAGGAGGCAAGCTCAAGAGAGAGTGCACAGTAAAATGATGGAAGGACGAGAATCTTTGAAGGAACCCGAACCATAGAGAAAATTTTGAAAATAGCGTGAACCATAAGCAAAGAGAAGAGAGGAGAAGTAGAAAGGTGATGCACAACAACCATTGGATCTCATAGATCAACAGTCCAGATCATGTCGCATGGAGCAGAGTGAAACATCGCATTGGTGAACCTTAACGAAGAAAAGTGGGTTTATACACAAAAGTGGTATTTCGGGCAAGGTAGAAACCATAAGCGGTATTTAGAGGAGTCCGCCCGATCCCACTAGCCGGGTGACACATGGCAGCGGAGGAGAGAGATAAAACCACTTTTTCAAGTGGTTATTCTCCATGCCTGTTGTGTATTGGAAATTATCCTCGACTATTGGATCTACTAAGTGTAGATCAATGGCGGAGGACCATCAAGTGACTTTTGGAATGGAGAAGAATCTCGACCATTGGATCGAGTGCTAGATCAATGATCAAGATTTAATCAAAAACCGTTGGAATGAAATTGGAACGGCCCTTTTAAATATAGCGATAGCGATAGCGATTTAATCACAATTGTTGGATCGGAAGTCAGATCGACGGTCCCGATGGGATTGCTAATCATATTTCAGAATGTCAAATGGTTGGTGGCAATGGAACGTGATACGCCAATGGCTGACATGCCAATAGCGATGAATTGTTGATCGGAGATAAGAGAGATTAGAGTTTGTAGAGCGCTGCGGGAAGGATTGGTGGAACGGAACTGACAAAGTTATAGTGGTGGTGTATAATAATTTGAGATCCGGAATATGTTCTCATACAGAGGAAAAATGTAGAGTGTGTAGTGTGACCGCGAAGGACCGATATTGTGATTACGATAAAGGTGTAGCATCGATATCTGTGCAGAGGCTGTACCAAGGCAGAAAAGGTATGTTTTGTGTATATTTCCTTTGTAAATGAATTATAAAGGATTAAGAGTGGGTATATGAAGTTTCATATATAAGTCCACCATTATCAAAGGATAAAGGGTTTATAATGAGTTAAGCGTCGATAGAAGGTTAAGCGTGGTGATTGAGTTCCGATTTAAAGAAAAAGGTGGATTAATGATTAGACTTTGTTAGTCTATAAATCATTCCGCATGAAACTATTAAAAGGGGACTAAAACCTTAGTTAATGAAGATTTGACTCTTTAGAGAGTTGAAATTCCTGGGACTAATGTGCTTATGCATTTTACATGCATACTGTGGGGGTAAGTGGGGGTAACCCTGTGTCAATTTTTGGTATCAGAGTGAGTTTAAGCTCTTTTGATTAAAACAGAATTGTGCAAAATACAAGAGTGATTGCAGAAGAAAGAAGAGATCAGGATATTTGAATCTTATAAGTAGAAGGCATGAGATAAGATGAGAGTAAGTGATACTCTAAGAAGAAGAGACTATAGAAGCATAAATAAAACATAGTGATGTTTGTTTTCTTGAGGAGAATGGAGATTCATTCAAATGTGAATGAATGGTAAGACTACAACAAAAGATTATAGGGGGAACTTTTGAAGTTCCTGGGAGATTGTTGCAATTCTAGCAGATGCTTGGAGTAGACAGGAACAAAGGATTCCTTGAAGAAAAGTGAGAGCAAGATTTCTTAGTACAAGTTCTGAAGGAAAGAGGACTTGGAGACCAAACAAAGGGTAATCCATTCAAAGTGTAGAAGAATGGGAGAATAAGATCATACATAGATATTGGAGGTAAGATAGTGTGTTTTGTTTCAAATTGAAATTGAAGATTGTGGTTGCAGGTGAAGCATCTCAGGAAAGGACAGCAAGAGAAGCCGTGAGAGGAGAACCAAATGTGTTCTTGAAGGTAGAGTAAGGAAAACACTTTAAAGGAGAAGTGGTAGTGAACCTGAAGAATCCAACAAGAGGTTAGACAGAGAGAGGAAAGCTGGAGTTTTCTCAAGAGAGAGTGAGAGTTTGCAGAAGCCTAGAAGGAGAAAAGGTGTTGCTCAAGAGGAGGTTCCAAACAGAGGACTCGTGCTTACCAAAAGTCTGAGTGAGGAGAGCTTAGTGAGGTAAGATTGCAGCAAGGAGGACTAGTTGTTGTAGAGGCTTTTTGCAGATGAGTGAGGAGCTCATGAAGAAAGAGGAGAAGAAGATGACTACTGATAGTCATAGAAGAGGTTCAGAGATAAACCACAACATAAGATATGAGAAGAAGAAAGCCAAAGAAGATGGCAAGAGACTGAGTCAAGAGGAGATTGACAAGGAGTTGGCTAAGATAAGAAAAGAACTTGATGTGTTAACAATGTGGCTAGAAGAAAAGCAGAGACAAGGTTGGGTATTAAGGAAGAAGCCAGTGGAGTGGCATGAGATGTAGAGAAGGCTACAACAAAAGAAAGTAAAGTGGCTGAGGGAAAAACTCAAGGAAATTGAGTTGGAAATGGAAGAATCCATTTGTGAACCAGAACGGGGAGAAATTCTGGGAGAAAGTGAAGACTACACTAAAGCTAAAGAATGGAGATCAAGTGAAGATCTCATTGACTCTTGGGATAATTCAAAATAGCATGAGAAGATGCTGACTGAAGATGAAGAGCTAATGTACAAGGCCATCAAGCCTTGTTTTTTTGAAGCTAATAGTTTTGATGTGCTTACAGGATGCATAAGAGAGGATAGACAGTCTTGTGAAGCTGTCGAAAGCATGGAGGAGTATCTTACAAAAGATGAATACATTGAAGTGAAGCTGAATAGAGCTCTTGAACTGGAGTATGAGGAGAAATGTGTTTTAGGGGATAAAAGGTACTCTAGAGTAGAGTATGATGAATAAGACCTCTCAAAGGAGGAAAGTATTGAGTTGTTACAGCAGAAAGAAGTCATTGACAAATTAATAATTGGATCTCTTACAAGGCAAGAACCATTCCTTGTGAAGGAAGGAGATGAAGTTGAGCCTGAGGAGCTGAATCATGTAGAAGACTCAGAGCAACAAGGAAATGTGATGATTGAAGAGTCGAGTAAGACTGCCAGGTATTATCATTTTAAAAATAATAATTTGCAGATGATTGTAGGTACATATAAGGAGGATGAACAAACTTTAGAGTTTGTTAGAGAGAAGGAGAAAAATTTGAAATCTGTTCAGATCAAGACTGAGATGGAAATATCTCAGAACCAGAAGGAGACAGAAGAGTCACCTGGTAGTAGGTAGCAGAATGTTAGAACTAGCATAGAGGAGAAAGATGACAGTCTTATTAGAATGAAGACTAAGGAAATGTTGTCCCAAAGAAATGATCCAATGAATGTCAGTGGGGAAGGACAAAGATTGTTTGAAGGTGATATGGAGGTTCTTAAAGAACAAGAGGGTAAGGATGAAAGGGAGGGAGTAAGAATCAAACAATTTCAAATAATAATTAACGAGTAGTAGGCTAAGGAAGAAGAAGTTCACTATTATGAACAAAACTAGGGAGGCATCATTGAAATAGATGATGTGGAGGAGAGGCTACTTGACAGTCTCATGAATTCTTTTGAGAATTCAGAATAGCATATTGATTTGCTAACAGAGGAGAAAGAAATAGAGTAGCACACTGAATTGTTGCCAAAGGAAAATAAGGCACTAAAGCCTTATGTTTTTTATTTTAACAAATGTTTTGTGAATGCAAGTTTATTTGCAGATGCTGGAGGAAATTTGGCACATATGAGTAGCCAAATAAATATGAAAGAAGAGGATTCTGTGGAAGAATTTAATCCATGGAACATAGATGCTCAATTGCTGGAGAGAATGCTAGAAAGTCAGAATTCAATGCAGAAGTTAGATGTTGCAGAGGGAGATATCCTAAAGATATTCAAGAAGTTTGGGTGGAAGCAATGTCTATAGTGGTACCTAGAGCAGTAACTACAACAATGTCTACAACAATATCTAGGGTAGAAAAAGTTGGAGCAAGAGCAAAAGTAGAAGAAAAAGTAAACCAACAACTACAAAGTGAAAATAACTAACATCAATTTCAAGAGTTAGTGGACAGCAACAACAACTTGAAGCAGAGAGAAAGAGGTAATAGTGAATGGCAGAATATGGACCAGCCCAAAGATATGCTAGAGATCGAGATTGAAGAGTTATGGCAGTTAATGATGAAGTATTCAATATGGAGGAAATTGATAGCAGCAGGAAGGATGATCAATCAGAACTTGAACCTGATTGACAAAGAGAGGAAGATGAGACAGAATATAGCATAAATACAATAGCAGCAAAGGTGTAAGACACTTGGACAGCTACAAACCAAAGTTTGGGACCCTGGAGGTTTTCTATCAACTTATGAAGACACATGATCAGGAGATCATGAATATTTTCTACTTTGGGAGTCTAACGCAGGAGCATTCAACCCAAGAGAAAATCATTGTATTTTAATAGACATAGGGGGTCATGTGTTTTAAGGAAGTTGGATTCCTAGGTGATGAATTAATGTAATATTTAGGCATTTGAGTGAGTAGGATAAGAATTAATTAGATGTTGTGAGGATTTTGTAAATGCTCTTGAATTAAGGAGAACATGAGTGGTTAATAATGACAAGAGAGTTAGAAGTCAATTATAACTCTTAAGGCTATTTCATGATTCGAGGAACTAGAGAGGACATTTAGGAGTCAGTTCAGTAGATTAAGGGTTTGAACCAAAATTAGTTCAACAGAACCTTTCTGGTATAATTGTAAGCCTACGGGCAGAGTGTAAAAGGGGAAGAGGCCACTGGTATTGAAGATCAGGCTTGTGAGATAGAGGGTATCAATATGTAATTAGTTGTTTATACTTGTTTATCCAGAGGTTTATCCCGGAACTGCGTAAGTGTGTGAATCGAGTATTTAATGATTCATTTATGTGTGAATTCATAGGTTCTGTAAACAAAGGTTGCAGGCAAAGTTCTAAAGAAATATAAAGAGGAGGAGAATGATTCAAAGAATCATAGTGGATCTTTGAATCCAATTGAATGATCAGAGTGAAGCTCTGAAGAGACTACACTGTGAGAATTCGCAGGAGGTAAGCTCAGGAGAGAGTGTGCAATAGAATGATGGAAGGACGAGAACCTTTGAAGGAACCCAAACCATAGAAAAAATGTTGTAAATAGCGTGAAACATAAGAAAAGAGAAGAGCGGAGAAGTATAGAGGTGATGCACAACAAACGTTGGATCTCATAGATCAACAGTCCAGATCATGTTGCGTGCAGCAGAGTGAAACATCACATTGGCAAACCTTAACGAAGAAAAGAGGGTTTATACACAAAAGTGGTATTTCGGGTGAGGTAGAAACCATAAGCAGTATTTAGAGGAGTCCGCTTGATCCCACTAGCTGAGTGACACATCACAGCGGAGGAGAGAGAGAAAAATGCTTTTTCAGGCAGTTATTCTTCATGCTTATTGTCTATTCGAAATTATCCTCGATTGTTGGATCTATTAAGTGTAGATCAACGATGGAGGATCATCAAGCGACTTTTGGAACAGGGAAGGATATTGACCATTGGATCGAGTGCCAGAACAACAGTCAAGAATTAATTCGAAACCATTGGAACAAGATTGGAGCGACCCTTTTAAATATAGCGATAGCGATAGCGATTTAATCGCAATCGTCAGATCGGAAGTCAGATCGACAGTCTCGATGGGATCGCTAATCATATTTCAGAAAGTCAAATGGTTGGTGGCAATGAAACACGATACGTCGATGGCCAACATGCCGATAGTGATGAATCTTTGATCGGAGATCAGAGAGATTAGAGTTTGGAGAGCGCTACGGGAAGGATCGATGGAACGAAACTGATGGAGTTATAGTGGCGGTGTATAATAATTTGAGATCCAGAATATGTTTGCATATCGAAGGCAGAAGGTAGAGTGTGTAGTGTGACCATGGAGGACCGATATTGCTATTGCGATAAAGGTGTAGCATCGATATCTGTGCAGAGGCCATACCAAGGCAAAAAAGTTATGTTTTGCGTATATTTCATTTGTAAATGAATTATAAAGAATTAAGCACGGGTATATGAAGTTTCATATATAAGTCCACCATTATCAAAGGATAAAGGGCTTATAATGAGTGAATAGCCGATAGAAGGTTAAGTGAGGTGATTGAGTTCCGATATAAAGAAAAAGGTGGATTAATGATTAGAATTTGTTAGTCTATAAATCATTTCACATGAGACTATTAAAGGCGACCTAAAACCTTAGTTTATGAAGATTTGACTCCTTAGAGAGTTGAAATTTCATGGACTAATGTGCTTATGCATTTAACATGCATATTGTGGGGGTAAGTGGGGGTAACCCTACATCACATTGCCCCCCAGTAGGAGCCAATGTTGTCGCTCACTGCTTTATCAGTGTTCAATTGCTCAAATACACAAAATAAGTGAATTTTGATGCGATTTTTTGAGCCATAGAATCTATCAAAGCTTAATTGGTCCCCCTCCAATGCCTATTGCTCAAAAAGAGCTTTCCAACGGTATATAGAAGTAAAAAAACAGATTCCTAGAGTAGAAGTTAAAAAAAATTGAAGATTGCCTTGGAAAAGCCCAGCTAATTGAGGAAAATGGTTATGTATGGAGAAAAAATCGCAATCGGGACCTAGAAAGGCAAAACTCAATCGGAATTCAGGTGACCCTAGGCACAGTGAATCCCGCAACCTCATGTTATCGACAGACCGACAGAACAATGGGCTGACACTCCAAAACGTTGTAGGGGTTGATATTGCAATGCAGTGTTAAAGGTCCGGGTAGGGCCAAAAAATGTTTACAAAGAAAAAGGTTAAAAAACTAGGATCAAGCTACCCTCCTTCTCTCTCCTCCATGTGGTAGTATCCTGCGTCTCGCAGATTCCCACAGTCTCACAGTTTCTTGCATCTCGTATCCTGGCATTCCCGCAGTCCTGCATCCCGGTGACCCCACAGTCCCACAGATCTGCGAGTTCTAAACTTGAAAGACCGTGTGCGTGGGCCAATTTGCGATATAAAGAAACATCGTCAGGGTGTTAGGGTCCTATAATTTATAGGATCTCAACGTATTTGAGTACTGTATCTCAGGAATCTTATACTGTAAATAAATGTCACTCTGCTAATGATTTCCAAATAAAAAGAAAAATAGAATAAAAAATGAAAAGAGGGTATAAATAAAAAAGAGGAAAAACAAAAATATTGAAAAAGAATGAAAAATAGAACCCCGTTAAAAGAAAAACAAAAATAAATAATACTAAAAGTGTTGCAAGTCTAAATGCCACTACTGATAGATATTTTTCTTCATCATTGTTAAATAAAGATTGTGTGCAGGTTGTTCAAAATGCCACAATGACTAGCTATTTGTTTAACCATACATTGTAATCATGGTTAAACTTGTTGAAATTTCTATAAATTAGGATAGAGGACAAATATTTGCCAAACAGTCTAATCTTGGTAAATCAATAGTTAGGTAGAAAATGACATTGATTCAATCGTTTAATTTGAATCAATAGGAGAAATAAGTGATAGGATTTAGTTAGTTTTTCATTATGTATAAAATAAAATCATGTGGGTTTGCTAGTCTAAGTGCACCCTTTAGATAAAACAAAATGTTAGTTTAGTTAAGGGTAGGTAAAATAGTTGGTTTTGTAAATATAGGCCTATGCCATTTTTATCCTATGTTTTAATGTTTGGGTAAAAGGGAAAACATGTGCCATAGGATAAAGTGATTTTACATGTTTTAGTTCTAAACTTTACCCTAAGTCCAAAATGCAAAAAGCAAGGGCGCATATGGATAAATATTATTTTGTTCTATACATTTAATCAATTGCATTGTCAGGGCATAGAGATCCTCTCCCCCACAGAATTGACGGCCCTCATTCACCTTTGTGCCCCCTCTCCATCATGCCTTTACCACCGGGGGGTCTGAAAGAGTTGTTTCTTCTATTAGGTTCCATCGTAACATGGCAACATTTCCGCACTTCACACCCCCCCCCCCCCCACCGAAACTGCTTACCATCCACTACCCGCTCTGAAACTTCTTTCCATTTGTCCGCTTTATCGCATCCCCACCACGACACCTCTGCCTCTCACCTCCTGCCATGTCGCCTAGATGTTAACCACTTAAATGTTATCCCAGAAAGAAATGACTATTCAACATTAAATTCATACCTCTCGAGTAACCGTTAAAACTTAACAGTCTCGCACCCTTTCCAATGGGACTTTCACAACATTGTTTAAAGCTTTTGAAGTTGTCGCTCTCCTTTTTTATTGATCATTCTCTATAACTGATAATGTTTTGGTAATTATTTTTTATAAATACTTCACTATTTGTAGTATTAAGGGCTGATTTCTAAATGTAATTTCCTCTCCATATTGTAACTTTTCAAAGTGTTGGAGCATTAATAATACAGGGACCTTTTCACAAGATTCATGTGGTGTACCAAATGGTGATGTGTTGCTTCTATTTATTTGTTTAAAAACTGTTTTTCTTTCTCCGTTATTCTGAATATCTAAATTATTTAACAGAAACAGGGATGAATATGATTTTTATTTAGAGCACCCTATTATGGCTGTTAATAATTTTCATTTTTCCACTGAAGTCAAATTAAGGAATTCTTAGTTGCTCCTTAATTTCTACTGAGCCTTACACTTATACTATTTCACAATCCATTTAATTTCTAAAAAGATCCAGATAGTGCAACTTAGCTTGCCCTGTGAAACTCCTCTAAAATTTGATGCAAATCCAGTTTAATATTTAAACTCCATAGCCCAATGGAATTATAACACTTAAATCAGCGAAACAATTCAAACAAAACAATCAATGCAATCACAACTAGCCTAAAATTTACAGAAAACATAGCTAAATTTCACATAGAGATCCATCTCTGAAGCTGGCAGGGCTAGATCCCAGCTTCCAAAGTGGTTTTGAAGATGTCCTATGTGTTTACTCCTCAACCTCAAAGATACATAATGACAACATAGTGGAGACCATACTGGGGATCAAAACTCTTTAGATTGAAAAATCATTGTTTGCTGGTATTCAATTAGTATTTCTATAAATTAAAGCTTATATATCATTATGAAATACATGATCTGAGGTTGTTATCTTGTATATATTTTAGTGTGTCATTGATTTTGATTTTATGAAGTTGTGTGATGAATTTTAATAGACCTAGCTCCCAAAAGAATTTTCACTAGAGCTCACCCTGATCCCAACCCTACTGAATTTGTAGATAATCCAGAGAAATTGGTGAGAAAGAAAAGTTTTACAGAGAGTCAAGGTAGTAATAGTCCATTGTCTAGGTTCAATTCTCTTCCTAAGAATAGTCCTTTGTCAAGGTCTAACTCTCTTCCAGAGAAATTTGAAACTATTCAAGATATAGAGTTTGATTTGCCTTTCCAGCATAGTTTGTTTAAATCAAAATATGAGACTTTTGTAGATTAGACTGTCATTGAAAAAACCATACTACAACCATATATACCCCAAACCCAACCTTTTGAAATAGATCCTGATCTTGAATCCCTACAGCAATTTGATAAGTTATAGGATCTAGTTTCGGTTTTGAACCAAGCCATTGATGAAGCTTATATTCAACAATCTGTTGAATTTTCATCTTTAACCGTTGCAGCAGCTTCTTTGTCTAACCAATCTTCCCAGTCTATTAATCTACAACCCCCTAGTCCTACTCATTCCATAGTCTCTACTTCTTCACCTGTAATATCTTAGACTGTTATTCCTATTATCCTTGTAGTTATCACAACTACACCTACCATAGGTCCATCTTCCAGTCAATCTTGAAGACCAGATATGGAAGGTAGGTATGTACCTTTGGTGTTACTAGGCCAGCTGAATTCTATGCCTAGAGATTACCAATCCAAAATTATGACCTTTGATAACACTACTTCTCATACTTCTCAGCAGCATGTGGATAGAATGAATGATGTGTTTGACCTTCAAGAAGTAGATGAATCTGATGTAAAATTGAGATTGTTTGCTCAAAGTTTAGTAGGTGATGTCAAAATATGGTTTAGGAGTTTACCTGTAGGAAGTATAGCTAACCTTGATGCATTCCATCAAACTTTCTTAGCTAGATGGGAAATCAAGAAAAATTCACTTCAACTCCTAAATGAATATAAAAGACTAAAAAGAAAGCCAAATGAAGCTGTGGAAGAATATTGTGAATGGTTTAATACTATTTACAATTATGTTCCTATAGACATCAATCCCTCCCATGGCCTAGCTTTAATTTATTTTCCTGATGGCTTTGATGTAGACATGGAATATCAACTTAGAGAAAGAGACCTGAAAACTTTGGAAGAAATTAAAGCTAATGTTATAAAAGTTGAAGCTAACATCTTAGCCAAGAAGGCCAAACTAAAATCTGAATGTAGGTTTACCATAAAAGAAGAGCCTTCCACTTCTGCCTCTGATCATAAAATTGATAACCTAGTGAGGGTCCTGGAAAATATGATGCAAAGAGTAAACATAAATTACCAAACTCAAGTGAGAGAGAACCAAAATTACCCTCAAAATAGAAACCAAAAATTTAGGAGGAATGTTCCCGAAATCAAACAATGAGAACAAAAGGGTCTAGACCAGCAGGTTCAACCTCCTTTTCAGGAAAACTACACTAATAATGAGGGTAATATTATTGAATATTTGGATGATAATCAAATAAATCTGATGGGAATAAATGATGATGAAATAGTTTTTCTCATTCAAGAGGAGAAATAACTTTTTCTCCTAGCTCAAACTAAACTGGACTCTGAAGAATCATATGAATATAAACAAGGTTTTGAAAATTCCATCATGGAAATCCATAGGTAGTATAACGTTAGGAGCAAAAATAATTGAGACACTCTCAACAACAAAACCTCTGATAATCTTGCTAAAAAATCCTGTGAAACTGACCTTAGGAAAACCACAGAAAATACTCCTAAGAAAAATGTTGATAATTCTAGTAAAAAGAAAGTGGAAATTCCTATCAAAAGGACAATTGACAATGTTTCTAAATCTACTAAAACAGATACCCTGACCATAATTCAGTGAAAAGAGCCTATGAAAAAATAAATTACAGATCAATCTGAAATTCCCAACCTGGTTAAGATTCAAACATCATTCAATATTGAGAATGAATTAGAAAAGCTGAAAATTCTTATTCCTCTAACAAAGCTAATGAGAAAAAATATGTACAGACCCCAAGTGATGAAAGCTCTAAACATAGGGGAAAACATAGATTCTGTAAGCTGAATGATGACCAACCTTAACTCTTATTTGGACTAGAAGTTGAGGGAAAACCAGAGGAATGAGGAGTTCCTCCATTCTATGTAAGCCTAAAGATTCATGACAAGATTCTACATATTCAAATTTTCGATTCGGGTGCCTCCCACAATTTAATGCCTAAAGATGTTATGGAGAAACTAGGACTTGACATTACCAGACCTTATAAAGACTTGTATTCTTTCGATTCCAGCAAAGTAAGATGCCTAGGTCTCATCAAAGACCTATGTGTTACTTTAGCTCAAATCCCTTCCAAAAGTCTAGTAATGGACATAGTGGTTATTGATATTTCCCCTAAGTATGGCATGTTGTTGTCACGCTCATGGGGAGAAAAATTAAAAGGTACCCTATAGATGGATATGACCTTTGCCACTATACCAATTTTTGGGCAGCAAAAAAGATTATATAGGGAAACTTTGATGAAATTCATGGTGAGTAGTCAAGAGAAGCCTCACAACTATCCACTTTACTCTGTCCACACAGATTTAGACTCTTTCATTATTTATAATTATGGAGACATTAACACTCAGGTGATCAGTACTGAAACTGAAATTTCTAAAACAGATCCAAACCAAACACAAACAATAGAACCAAACACTCTTCCTGAACCTCTTTGGAACATGAGCTTTGATGGCTCTTGTAGAAAAGATGGTTCTGGAGCAGGAGTATGGGTGGTAAACATAGGAAAAAATCATGCAGAGGGTCACTCATACAAGCTAAATTTCCAATGTACCAATAACATAACAAAGTATGAAGCCTTTATATTAGGATTGCAATTATTGAAAAAATTAGGTGCCAAGAGAATCTCTGTTCAAGGGGATTCTGAATTACTTATAAAACAAATTAAAGGAAAGTATTCAGCTAAACACCCTAGAATGAGAGCATACAAAAATGTTGTGCTTGATTTTATAGAGATTTTTCTTGAATATGACCTTTCTGCAATTCCTAGAAAACAAAGTATCATTCCAAATAGTCTGTCTTCTTTAGTCAGCTCTTGTAAAATGACTCACCCAACTGAGAATATACATATAATATGAAGTATTGGTGGGTGTTTGGCAGTGATAGACAAATTGAAAGTTTTCTGCAATCTAAGGATGAATTTCAAGATGATAATATAGATTTGGAATGTAAATTAGAAGATCAAATAGTTGTAAATTCTAATCTAGAAAGGAAATTAGAAAACCTAGATGTAAATACATCCATAGATAAAATTGTATATAAATTAGAATTGCTTGAGATAGACCCAGAAAAAGAAGAGTCTGAAACGCTTCATCTAAAGGATAATGTTTTACCTAGGGGTCTATTTCCATTAGAAGAATTATTTGTTTTCAATGATGTGGCTAAGAAGCCTAAGATTGAGCCCACAGGAACAGCAATACAATACTGTAACATAGGCAGTGAAAAAGACCCCAAATTCATAAAACTGTCTAAATCAGTCCCAACTACTGAAAGACAAAAATACATTTCCATATTCAAAGAGTTCAGTGATGTTTTTGCATGGTTCTATGAATATCTTAAAACCTATGATAAAGAGATTATACAACACAAAATTCCAATTAAAGAGGATCAAAAACCATTTAAACAAAAGCTTCAAAGAATAAATCCAGTTCTGATGACTTTAATTGTGAAGGAAATTATAAGAATGTATGACTCTAAAATCATAGTTCCTCTTAGGTACTCTAAATGGGTTTCCAATATTGTGCCAACTAGGGAGAAAACAAGTGAAATGAAATTGTGCATAGATTTGAGAATCCTTAACAAAGTTTCCTTAAAGGACAACTACCCTTTACCAAAGATGGATCATATTCCGCAAAAGGTAGTTGGGTGTTCTAGGATTTCTTTATTGGATGATTTCTAAGGTTATAATCAGGTTTTAGTTCACCTTCATGATCAAGATAAAACAACCTTTACTACTCCATGGGATACCTTCATGTATGTGAAGATGCCCTTTGGGTTAATGAATGTTGGAGCCACATTTCAAAGAGCAATGGATATTGCTTTTGCTGACGAAATTGGTAGGTTTATAATGATCTATCTAGATGACATCACTGTTTATTCTAAAATTGACCTAGAACATTTGTTACATCTAAGAAGAGTATTTGAGAAATGCAAATGGTTTGGGATTTCATTAAATCCTAAGAAAACATTGTTTGGCCTTGAAGAGGGAAAAATTCTTGTTCATATCATCTCTAAGGAAGGTATTAAAATTGATCCCAAAAGGATTGAAGCTATTGTGAAAATCAATCACCCTAGAAAAGTTAAGGAACTTCAATTATTTATTGGTAGAATAAACTTCGTAAGAAGATTCATCCCTAACCTTGTAGAACTTCTTAGAAACATAAAAAATATGCTGAAAAGAGATTCAAAAATCATATGGAACATTGAATATAGGAAATCATTTGGTCAAGTTAAGCAAGCTTTGACAAAAGAACTAGTCCTAATCAGTCTAGATTTTACTAGGGATTTTATAATATTTTCATTTGATTCTGAACACAGTCAGGACCAACCTAGTAAGGCCGGCCTTTCAGGACCAAATAAGGCTGAGGAAGCATAATGACATATATAATGAGATATCTCTTTGTATACTATATTACATATGGATTGATTATGAGAGCCTAAAGCGTAAGTAATGACATATTGCAATTGTCCTTTACATAAAAACGATGAGGGATTTGAATAACCAATACAATATAATGGAAAAACATGCCTTTGCAATAATAAAATAAATTAAAGATTTCAGAGTGTATATCCTTCATTCTCACATAATTTCTTATGCACCAACTGTTGTAGTTAAGGATATTTAACACAAAATGGACCAAATGGAAAAAGAGGCAAATGGATTACCATTATTGTTGAGTATGACATGGAAATCAAGCCAACTCAGCTTATCAAAGGACAAGGATTAGCCAAATTGATGGTTGAATCAAAATTTAATGCATTGGATTTCAACTTTGTCGTTGCATTAGATGATCAAGAGGAACATGTGAATCCACAATTAGATGAGGCCTTTATGACCTCACCCTGGTATGCATACCTCATTTTTGTTTTATTCAATTTAAATGCTCCTCCTGGTTTAACTAAGACAAATTCTAGATTTATAATGTTAAAAGAAGTAAGGTTTTGCATCATAGATAATGATTTATATTGGAAAGATGTTGGTGGTATTCTACTAAAGTGTCTGTTAAAAGATGATGCAGAAAGAACAATGTAGGAATTCCATGAAGGTGAATGTGGTGGTGATTTGTACTGGAAAACCATTACTAATAAGATCCCTAGAGCTAGTTTTTGCTAGCCTACCTTCTCCCAGATGTTCATAAGAAGGTAACCTCTTGCCGCAAATGCCAAATATTTGAGGGGAAAAGAAAGTTATTGCCTCTACCTTTAAATCCCATATTTGTTGAAAGTCCTTTCCAATAATGGGGATTGGATTTCATTGGAGAAATCCATCCACCATCCTATGCCCAACATAAATGGATCCTCACTGCTAATGACTACTTAACCAAATGGATTGAGGCCACACCTTCTAGAATAGCCCCATATGTTGTTATCATCAAATTCTTAGAAACCAATATCCTGTCTAGATTTGGTTGTCCAAACAAGCTTATTACAGATAATGCTGCAACTTTTATATCTAAGAAAATGATAGATTTCTGCAACAAAGATCATATTATTTTCAGACATTCAACTGCTTATTACCTACAAGGTAATGGGTTGGCTGAACCTTTAAATAACAGTCTGGTAAACATGATTAAGAAGCTATTATAAGAGGAAAAAAAATCATGGCACAAAAAATTGATAAATGCACTTTGGGCTAATAGGCTCCCAACAAAGAAATCAATTGGCATGTCACCATACCAATTGGTTTATGGAATGGATGCTATTTTTCCATCCTCTTTGGGAGTTCCAATCATGAAGGTAATTCAAGAATTGTAGGTTGAGCCAAATGACATCCAAAGGAGAATTGATCAGAAAATCCAGTTGCAACAATCCAGTGAAGAAGTCTATAATAAAGCTAAGGTCATCTAGGAGAATATCAAAAATGTCTTTGATATAAGAACTAAAGAAGATGATTTCACTCTAGGTGATAGAGTTTTAATGTGGTATTCGAGAAGAGAGGACATAGGAAAGCATGGAAAATTTGACAATCTATGGACAGGCCCTTATGCCATTTATGTTTTCAGAGGACACAATGCCTTTTTTTGCAAACATCTAGATGGCACAGAGATGCCTGGTGGACCTGTGAATGGGAGAATGCTAAAGCAATATTTCTTTGAGCAATAGAATTTTTTCTAGCATTAATCATTGTAAATATCATTGTCTTTATCATTTTGATTGGGTGACCTATTAGCAGAAGTTGAAACCCATAGAGAAGGTCGTAGGCTTCCGTTGACATGTTACCATAAGTACTACAACAAAGGAAATCAGGTGTGGATATTGCTAAAATAGAGCACTCAAGGCTACTGATCAAATGTTCTTGGCACCTCACAAGGAGAGTGCCATCCCCAGCTGGAGCCATTTTTAGGGTCCTATAATTTATAGGATCTCAAGGTATTTGAGTATTATATCTCAGGAATATTATACTGTGAATAATTGTCAATATGCCAATGATTTCCAAATAAAAAGAAAAATAGAATAAAAAAGGAAACGATGGTATAAATAAAAAGGAGGAAAAACAGAATATTGAAAAAGAATGAAAAATAGAACCTTGTCAAAAGAAAAACAAATAGAAATAATACTGAAAGTGTTGCAAGTCTAAATGCCACTACTCATAGATAGTTTTCTTTATCATTGTTAAATAAAGATTGTGTGTAGCTTGTTCAAAATGCCACAATTTGTTTAACCATACAGTGTAATCATGGTTAAACTAGTTTAAATTTATGTATATTAATAGGATAGAGAATAAAGATTTTCCAAACAGCCTAATCTTGGTAAATCAGTAGTTAGGTAGAGAATGAGATTGATTCAGTTGTTTAATATGAATCAATAGGAGAAATAAGTGATAGGATTTAGTTAGTTTTTCATTTTATATAAAAGAAAATCATGTGGGTTTGCTAGTCTAAGTGCACTCTTTAGATAAAATAAAATTTTAGTTTAGTTAAGGGTAGGTAAAATAGTTGGTTTTGTAAATATAGGCCTATGCCATTTTTATACTAAGTTTTAATGTCATGGTAAAAGGGAAAACATGCGCCATAGGATAAAGTGCTCTTCCATGTTTTAGTTCTAAACTTTATCCTAACTCCAAAATGCAAAACACAAGGGCGCATATGGACAAATTTTGTTTTGTTGTATATAGTTAATCAACTGTGTTGTCAGGGCATCGATATCCTCTCCCCCGCACAATCTACGACCCTCATCTGCCTTCACCCCCCTCTCTCCATTCTTCCTTTATTGCTGGGGGGTCAGGCAGGTCTGAAGGAGTTGTTTCTTCTGCCAGGCCGCATCCTAATGTGGTAGCATTTCCACACTTTGCACCCTCCCCTGGGCCGAAAATACTTACCATCCACTACCCCCTCTGAAACCGCTTTCCCTTCACTCATTTTACCACATCCCCATCACAACACCTCCACCTCTTACCTCTCGCAACATCACCTAACTGTTAACCATTTAAATTCTATCTCGGTGAAAAATGATTATTCAACATTAAATTCATACTTCCTAGGCATCCGTTCAAACATAACGGTCCCACGCCCTTTCCAATGGGACTTTCACAACATTGTTTAAAATCTTCTGAAGTTGTCACTCTCCTTCTTTTTAACTGCTCATTCTCTATAACTAACAACCTTTTTGTAATTATTTTGTATAAATACTTCCTTGTTTGAAGTATTAAGGGTTGATTTCTGAATGTAATTTCCTCTACATATTTTAATTTTTCAAAGTGTTGGAGCATCAATAATATAGGGACCTTTTCACAGGATTCATGTGGTGTGCCAAATGGTGATGTGTTCCTTCTGTTTATTTTTTTAAACATTGTTTTTCTTTCTCTATTATTTTGAATATTTGAATTACTTAACAGAAACTATGATGAATAAGATTTGTTATTTAGAGCACCCTATTCTGGCTGTTAATAATTTTCATGTCTTCCACTGAAGTCAAATTAAGGAATTCTTAATTTCTCCTTAATTTCTACTGAGCCTTGCACTTCTTCTATTTCACAATCCATTTAATTTTTGAAAAGATCAAGATAGTGAAACCTAGCTTGCCCTGTGAAAATCCTCTAAATTTTGATGCAAATATAGTTTAATCTTTAGACTCCATAGTCCAATGTAATTATAACATTTAAATCAACCAAACAATTCAAACAAAACAATCAGTGCACTGACAACCAGCCTAAAATTTACGTAAAACAAAGCTAAATTTCAGAGAGAGATCCCTCTCTAAAGCTGGGAGGGCTAGATCCCATCTTCCAAAGTGGTTTTGATGTTGTCTTATGTGTTTACTCCCTCAACCTCAAAAATACAGAAAGACAACTTGGGGAAGGGATGAAAAGTTCAACAAAGGAAAAGTCACCAAACCAAAGGAAATGCCAGGGAAGGCTTATTTTTAAATACAAAGGAAAGCATGAAAAAACAGGGCTCAGTGGGCCTTTTTCTCTCTCCTCTATGGGGGCTACGTGGTGGCCTTAGATTGGTCCACTGAGCTGATATGGAAGCTGACATCAACAAAGATGTGGAAAGTATGGAAGATGATGAGGTAGAGGACACATGTCACTCATTTTTGGCATTTTTAGGGGTCCTATTGGGCTATTTCCAGGTGCCACATGTCATCAAGCACAGGGTGACACGTGGTCATGATGACATCATCAAGTCACGTGGCAGTGATGATGTCAGCAGGTTACATGGTAGTGATGGTGTCAGTAGGTTTATCAGTTATTGATGATCGACGGTCGCAACAGTTAAGAGGTAAAGGCTTAAGTGACTATGTACTGTGTTTGTGATATGCGGGACTCCTTCCCCCTGGATGCGATAAAATATTAAGGCATGGTCTATAAGCACCTCGCTTTTGGACTGTTGGACCACTCCAAGGAAAAGGTTAAAGCATAGTTTAAAGTGCAGATATCAGAATTTTGCGATATGTGAGACTCCTCCCCCCAGATGCAATAAAAGATTAAGGAAGGGTCTATAAGGACCTCACATTCGGATCGTTGGCCTACTCTAATGGAAAATCTATAGAGTCCCCCCTCTCCATGGTTGTAATTACGATATCTTTTGGCAGGCTCGACCTCGTGGATCGGTGATCACGAGGACAGAGGGAAATTCCACAAGCGAAACAAAGTTGAAGTACGATATGTGGGATTTGTGATAACAAAGGTAAAGGCTCCCAGACACAGGTCTGATGGTCTTAGCACCTGAGGGCTAAGCCCCTAGTTCTAGCCCCCGGGTGGTATATGTAAATTTACAAAAGGGGTTGTAATAAGGGGGCTAAAAGGGGAATTAAAACTGCATGCCTATTTTGTCTATTTTTAGTGTTTAAAGACCCATGCCCATGGTGCTCCTATGGTTTCCTGCAGCAATTTAAATGGGTAGATGGGCCAACAGTTGTAATAGTTAATGGAGCATGGTGCAACTGAAGAGCAATATAAGGGGGCCTCAATAGGACTTAATGGCATGACATGGTGCCCCCATCCCTATACACAAGAAAGGACTCAGCCTGTAACACGTCTCCATAAGTCAATGGGGAAAGAAGTCAAAGGAGAGTTGGCAGAAGCTTGCCGATGCAGCAGTAAGCAACCTCAACAATAGAGAGAAGCATGACAACAGTAGGGATGTGGCTCCACCCAAGGCCTCCAGTGAAGAAGCAAGGGGACACCTCCTCCTTCCTCTCTCTCTCAGAATTTAGTTCTATATTTTTCCAAGAAAGGGATTCGATCCATGTTTTAATCTTAGGTAGGTGGTACTAGAGCCTAACAGAGCTGAGGCAACTAGTCTAGCATGACAGCTTGGGCTCAAGCTTAGATATTTTGATTTTAATTCAAATATCTCCCCCTCTTCTTATAAATATGGGGATGAAACATAATAGAAAGTTTCGGGATTCTGAGATCCACGAGGGCTGAACTCTGTGTTCCTATTCTGGTTCAATCTTTTTTTATGGAACTTCACAATATCAAGGCTGAGTGTATGGACTGGTTATTCGGCCCTTTGGGATAAATGATGTTTCCCTTTTGATTCCAAGCATGATTAATGTGCAACAAGTTCCTCTTGGTAATCTCATTTCACCTTTGTTTTTCTTTCTTTGAAATAGTGTAATGAACGCAGTTGGTTCCTCTTCAATCTATATATTTATCTTAGCTGCCTTGCCAGAGAAAGATACCCATGTTATGTTTGATCGGAAACCTTCTTTTTCTCCTCTATTTCTATCATGTCATTGGAAAACCATGGTTTAGGATTTTTTCTTGCTTACAACCCTATCCATTGAATTCCCCTTTCTGCTAGAACATTGCTTCCTAGGATTCTATTTGTTACAACCCTATGCATCTATTTCTCTCCCTCCTTTCCCCCTCTCCACCGCCAATACAACATCAGTTTAAGTTGTCTCATTTTTTTGTGTCGGCCATGTTAGTGTCAGCCTTTGTAGCCTTCCTCTAGTGATAAAATATGCTCTTACAAAGTGATTTTAAGGTGTCAAGGTCAATTTTGTCATTTCAAAGAGTCCTCAAGCAAAATTTGGTCACTAGGCATTAGGTCTAGGGTTTTCAAAGTTGTCCAAATGGCAGTCCATGTCATCATTCAGCTGAGTGTATCATCATTTATAGGGTTTTCATCATCATGTCAAGTTCCGTTGGGTCATTTTACAGCTTATTCATGCTTCAGTTGCGCCTAGGCAAGGTTCATTTCCCTCTCCTAGGGTTTTGAAGGCAATTTCTCTTGAATGGTCAAATCATTAGCAAAACTTGTATCCAGATGTTCATACACCTTCCCCTATCCTTCATGTACCTTATTAAACACTTCCCATCACTGAGATCCCCCAAATTCCTCATTTTCGCACAAACCCTAGTTTCTTGCCACAACTTGGCAATTTTCTAGGCTAGGCCTGTGTTTTGCCCTTTCGGACCCCTTCCCCTCACTCGATCTCTGAGATTCCACTTTCCCCTACTTCCTAACATCCCTCCCTACTTCCAAAAATTTCCCAAGAATTTAGAAGCCCCTTATCCCCTTCATTTCGCTTCATTTCGACAAAATCCCTTGTTTCACACATCGGGATAGGTTTCACTGAAATGATGTTTCAGAGCAATAAAAGATGAATTTTAGAACAATGAGAGAGGTTTTTGTTTAAAACATGCCAAAGAACAAAAACCTTCTTCACGTTTTACACAGGTATAATAGTTTTGGAGAAATGTAAAAAATACAATCGCCTCAGGAGAATTGATGCACCTCTAAAGTGACCTTGGGAAAATCAATTTGTCTCCTCACTTGGTTGGCAAAATAAACTTTGTGATGATTAAAAGGATAACTAGACAAGAATATATTTCCAATGAGCTATCATGAGCTCAATTTGGAGTTGAGGAAGACATTCAAACGTTGACTGCAACAGCACTCTGCCTTGAGGCAGCCTCATTTGGCACATTTTGACCAGTTTTGGAAGATTTGACTTTTGACAAGGAAACTGAATTTCAAGTTGAAAAAATCCAATTTGGTTGGAAAGTAGACTCAAATACCTTTCCAACGAGCTATCCTGCGCCTAATTTGGAGATCGGGAAGGCCTCCAAAAGCCTCCTGAAAAATTGCACTATGCGTATAAGGAGCGCTACGCATATAGCTTCCCCTGCATTTGTAAAATAACACTGGTGCTACGCATGTAAGGAGCGCTACGCATTGGGCTAGAACACAATTTTTTTTGCCACTGCTCTTCAAAATTCAAATTCTCTCAGTCTCCTTTACCTCCTGTAAGTTTAAATCATCTTGCTATTATCTTTGGTCAGTGCTTGGAGTTGTTTGAAGATCGGTTGTAAGAGTATGAATGTTGAAAAACACAAACCCTACTCTCTTGCAGTCCACTATTCACACGGCCCTATTTCCCACAGTTCCTCCCACATTTTGAATTTGAAACAAAAGCACCAAATCCTCATTCTTCATCTCATTTAAGCCAACACAGGTTTTGCAACATCATGGAGGCGGACAACAACACATCATACAACCAAGACAGAAATTGCACCACTGAACTGCATACACCAGGAGAACACTAAAGCGTCGTGAAACACCTGATCCACTCTGGATTTTGGCTGAGGCTTCATTGGCTGGGCATGATACATGATGGAGGGTCTTCCCTCCGAATTTGAGCAAATCCAGAGAAATTTTTGTCATTTTGAAATTTTTTGGTCCCAAAACAGATTTTTCAGCTATATGAGTAGTGCGTCGATGCGCTCGCTTATGACTGGGACACTTGGTGGAAGGAAAATTTGTATTTTTGGGTTTTTCATGGTAAGTTATGCATGCTCAGTTATTGCCGAAGCATTTCATCAAGTTCTGGATGATCAAAAGGCCCAAAAACACCATGAAAACCACCTTGCTGCCACCTTTTGCAACAGCAGGAAGTACTTCTGGGAGAATGCAACTTTGAGGGGGCAAATGAGCTCGAAATCGGGAAATTCCACTTGGGATGGATAGCAGAAATCTAGGGCTTTCCAAAAAGCTATTGTGAGCTTGATTTCGATGTCAGGAAGTGCCCCAAAAACAGGCTGAAAGGTGCACTACACATAGAGATCAGGGCGCTACGCATAGAGGTTTTTGGTCAAATTTTCATCCTCCAGCTTAGGAATTCGGCCCGTTTTCACCAGTTTCACTTCTTGATGTGATTTTTGACCCAGATTGATGTAATTTGATGTGTATGAGGTAACTTGGCACTTATTTACCTTATTCTAGATGATTCATTCACAAAATAGCAAAAATTTAATGTAATGAATCAGTTTCCTAGCATATAGGGGTTAGTTGTTTGACTACCTAGATTTCAGTTCCTTGTTTAGAATTGGTTCAAACTACTCCTAGAAGGAGGAGCTCGACCCCTAGAGGTTAGGGAATGGGTTAGCTTGGTCTATATGATGTAAATTTTCAGTCAGTAGTAAGGGTTTGACTCTTGGGAAGATTTTGGCACATTATTGTACATATTTTTCATATTTTGGCTAAGGAAAGATCAGAGGTTTTGCAGCACCTGTTGGGATTCTTGTGGCTTTCAGTTCTTGATGGTGTTATCTCTCAATTTATTGTAAGTTAATTCATGTTTAATGTATGCCATTCCCTTCTTATGCTTCTGAAACTAAATGAATGAGTAAATGAGGTTGAATCCATTGTTTACAGCGCTCTGCCTTTAAATTTGTTTAGTTTTACATGTTTTCGCCAGTTTGGAGAGGATCCATGTTCTCCCTTGCCCTCTTCAGCTCCTTATTGTTCTGATCCATCCATACACCTGATCAAAGGCATCAACACTACTGCCTACCTCGCCCCAACTCAAATTCTGCAAAGATCTGGCCTTATCCACGGACCCAAAATTGTTTTTCCCGTTTCTCCAACAAAAAACACAAAAATCTAAATCAAACTTTCCTATCTCTTTACTAGCCTAACATCCATATTAATTTTGAGTCATCTCAGCCCTTTTGAAGACCTTTTGCCGAGATAGACCTAGAGAGAGCCCTCTCCTATCCTCGTAGGGCTAGCTACGAGGCTGAGCGTGGCTTGATGTGGCCTCGAGTTTTTCCTTTCTCAGCCTGAGGCAGATTTGAGCGCTAACAGGCCACAAGAAGGAGAATTCATTTCTCTTTGATATTTCCCAAATATTTCCTGACATTTGGATCCATGAGTTGGCATGAATCCTCCTCTTTGAAAGCTTATTGAAACAAGCCCCACCTTTCATTTTCTTTTATTTAAGTGACAATTGGAGTGCTACAACCCCTCACATATAACCTTACAATAACTCCTCTTTCTAAGATGTCCTAGGCACTAGTCTACAATCAACCGAGAGGTTGTATCGAGGTAGCTTTTGTAGCCTCCTGCTGTATGTGCAAGAGTTAACCACAACAGCAACCATGCAAAATATTTTGTACATAGGTCTTTGGTGGCTGACAATTCACTATGATGCCAAAGAGTTCTATCACAATTATGATGTTTGTCAAAGAGTAGGATAACCATATGAAATTCCACTCCATCCGTAGGTAACACTACAACCATTTGACAAGTGAAAATTGGATATCATTGGGACTATTAATCTGCTAGTGAAAAGAACTAGAGCCTATTATATTATAACTACAATGTATCATCTGACCTGATGGGTTGAGGTTGTCCTAGTAAAAGATTGTAGTGCAAAGACCACAAGGTATATTGTATTTGATAATGTTAGCACCAACTTTGGATGCCCCAAAATGGTTATGAGTTGCTACGAACTTAATTTATGAAGAAGAATATCAAAGCATTGACGGAGGAGTTCTAGGTGCACCATTAGAAGAGAAAAAAATACCATCCATAGGGAAATGGCACAATAGAGGCCTTCAATAAGATTTTGGAGAATGCATTGATGAAGGTATGCAACATGAACTGGAATGACTAGGACTTGAGAATTCTCACAGTGCTTTGGGCCTATCGGACTAGGTCAAAAAAACTTACAAGAAAAACTCCATTTTGGTTGGTATATAGGAAAGGGGTAGTAATTTCGATGGAATTCATAGTCTCTAGCCTTTGCATTATTGTTGAAACAAAGGTCAACAGATTATAGCACAGTTGAATAGAGATAGACAAAATTACTAGAGATGGAGGAAGATAGATTCAAGGTAGGGTTCCACGACGATGTGCAAAGAACTACGGAAAAGGCATGGCACTATCATTACATTAAGAAACACCCTGGTAAATTTTAGATCCATTTTTAGGGACAAATGTCACATACGTAGGGGTTGTCACAAACTAAATAAGGATCCCTTTAGATGACTTGTCAATGGGATCTAGCTAAAATTGTATAGAGATAGTCACCCTACCTCTCAAAGTTGATTTGATATTAGTAGCAAATAAAATAAATAAATATATTTATTTCTATAACTTTCTTTTATTTGCAGGTATAAGATGAGAAAGAGAGAACCTTGAAGAATTTGTGACTACAAGAAACAACATGACATATTTCGTAGAGTAGTGCTTTCCCATTGTGGTGAAGGGCTGGTGCATTGCACACTAAAGAGAACCATGCGATTAGGTGAACATGCAGTCGAATGGAGTGATTGGTACCGAAAATAACCTAAAAGGTGGAAAATAGCTGGTAGTTGGTAGTAGCACGAAGAACCAAAACAATCTAGAAAAAGGAACTGACAAAATCATGTGCCACCACATGGATTCGACACCATGGAACTATATTGAAAACAAAAATAATTATATAAAGGGAAAAAATATATTCTAGATTAGTGACTCTAAAAGAAAGGTTGTTGACATGACTTGCAACATGGCTAGGTCTACAAAATGGAGTTATCACCTAGAGATCCATTCTTTGTGAGATCGATGAAATTATTATAGGATTATGCTAGATTCAACTAAAGTTATTGTAGGGGGAAGGAATGTGATACATGTAAGTAGTTGTTGTTTAATCCTATTTTACTTTCCTTGTGTTGTATTTCCAATTATGTATTTGAAGTTTGAGTGCCAACCATAGAGACGAGTAGGACCAAAGACTAGAGAATAGTAGGAATTATACATGGAACTTTAGCTACTAGATACCTAAACCATGGCCTCACCATCAGTACCCAATAAGGTGAGGAAAAATGGAACGATTTTTGCACCACTTCCATAACCACCTACAAAACCTAAATCTCAACCACTTAAATAGTCGAAATATAAGTTGTTGACAACACCTATTCCAGCTAGATTTATATGGGAGTGGAACATACTCTAGATGGTGGATACATTGAGGTACAATGACCATGATGTGTAGGATTTGAAGAAATTCCCGGGATTTTCTAAAGAAAAATAGGCTAGGTGAATCAAGAAACTAAGCTAACTAGTGGTCGTTGAAGTTTAGTAGTAGGCCACAATATTGGAGAAGTTGGGAATACTCAATTTGTTGGATATATTGCACTTTGTTAGGAGCACAAATATAAATATATGTGTCAGATTGTTTTTGAGTTGTCCTTGGTGGATTCTCATCATTAGATGAGCCAATCAATATTTACACCCACCTAATTTATTTGATTACAAATCTTCCTACCAAAATTGAATATCTGAAGCCCTTGTTCGACAAGGAAAACAATCAGGCAGTTGCCAACGATGTTGCGGAGAAATATTTGTTTGTTCATAGATAACGTGGAATGACAATCTCTACTATATATGACGATGTTGTGAGGTTCACCACATAGCTCATGGCCTACAAATTATTAAGGAAATGCAGGAAGAATTAGTGCCCTATAGACATAGTTGCGACCGCCACAAAGTGTGTCAAAGGTGTTCAGATGAAGTGGGTTACCTTCTTTCTTAACCATTTCATGCAAGACTATCTTGAAGCCCAAGCCAAGAATGTAGAGTTTCACTACCCTTGGCTTCTGATTTTCATATCCCTCACAACTTGGAAACTTTTGAAGTAAATTCAATTTCCACCACGAAAGAATCCATAGTTCATTGCACCATGGTTTGGGTCTCTTTGGGATACTGTAGAAAAAAGAAACATGTGGACAACAATGCTACATTCTACATGCGGAAGGAGACCATCAACCATGTTATTAAAAACGTAGCTCATATCCCTGTTCAAACTATTGAATTTTCCAAAGCTATGGAGAGGTTTTGTGTGACACCATGTTCCATATATATTCAGGCCCACCCAGACCCAGGCAAGAAGTCGCTACAGCACTAATACAAGCTTCATGATTTGATGGTTTGTCAGATTGTAAATGATTGACCAACAAGATTGTGCACAACACCCACTAAACAATATCCAGAGGTGTATAGAATTTCCAGTGGTGAGGAGTAGGAGTACTAAAATCCAAAACAAGAAGTGAAATTCACCCTAGAATAAGAAGAATTCCTAGAGCCCCTCCTATAGGAGACTAAAGAAGAGCATCCTAACGCATCACAAAATGACCCTTGATAAGAGGAAGTAGTGATAGGAGGTGAAAAGATACCACTGGACGGTCAACAATAAGGTTCAAGAAAGAAGATAAAGGCTACAAGGCTGACAGGTATAGAAATGAATTTTCTATCAAAGGAGGAATAGAAAGAATTGCCAAGCAAATCAAAGATGTGAAGGAGCAACAAATTTCTCCTTTCATCATGATCATTCAAAAAAAAGAGTTATAGGTCTAGATGCAACAACATTTAGAATAATGTGTCTCTTGATTGAGTCATCAAGGACCATCAATCTTACACTAAGTGCAATGGATCAAACTGCTGCAACAAAGGGGACCAATGCACCTCCTACACTAGAGAGCTAACCAGAGTAGTAAAAACCATCTTCTACCTTGATCGAATGTCGCACCCTAGATGTTCTGCCACTCACATTATACTTTACTGACACTAATATTCAACAGTGGGCCCAGGAATTTCCCTAGGTAGACTTGGTTTTCTCTCAATTACGTTTACATGTTTTACGTCTATTGTACATGAATTATAACTTAGCACATGTAAGTTCAACGGATTTCAATTAGCTTACAAGGAAGCATGAGGCTTTTCAAGTAGTATATGTGGAACTGATAGAAGTGTGACAACATGTTGAAGATAGAGAGGGATCTCTGAGAAAGTTAGTAAAGGAAGTATACATCAAACTTCCAGATATCCCAATGGAGATCAACACTCCCAAAGAAGAAAAGTTGTGGAAGATTGATCAAACAATACGCAGGCTGAAGACCAAATTTAAAGAATTGCAATTTTAGATCAAGATCATTATCTTGACAGAGGAAATAGAGAGACGAGAAAAGGCATAAGAAACCTTTGATTCTTTTCAACATGCTTGCAAGATCAATCATGAATGGATTAGATTATACAAAGGTGGCATTGGTATGTGGACTAAGTTGTAGAATAGTGTCGAGCTCAAGGAAATTAGTGTGAGGATTCAAAGTTTGGAGCAATGAAATGAGTCCATACATAGCATTTTGATCACTCTACCTACACCATAAAACAAAGCTGAAATGGTAAAAAGTGTGACATTGGGAAAGAATATTAACCAATGGAGATCATAACAACAATAACTTGCCCAAAAAGTTGTACAATTGTAGGATGAAGCCATGCAACTCACCAATGGCCTTGTTGTAGCACAAAACACAAAGCACTAAGTACTTTATGGTAATGGACCATCTTTCCCAATTCTTCCTACACTTGTCAAGGTTGCATAGACTATCAATAGTCAGGTAGAGGAAGATAAAAGTACCTTGTAGTAAGCCAAACAACTGTCTCAGAAAATTTCAGAGAAAATTGTGGAGATCCACCGTTCATTTGGTGCGCAGCGAGAGAATAGTGGTTCCAGGGCAAGCCATGAATAGTGCTAGGAGGTTGTTTGAGACAAGGGGGAAAAATGAGAAAATTTTGAAATTTTGGATATGTATGGATAAAAATCATGGTAAGGAGGAAATAAGGAATATCATGTGCACAAGAGGATAGTGGACACCACACACAACATATGTGCAGGTACGAATACCACGCATGTGTCTAACAGACTATGTAGATGTGAAATGAAAGTTGCAAGGATCGTGACATAACATAAATATTTTGTTTTCGATATCACACTCTCCAACTATTTCTTTAGTTAGTTATGGATAGATGGTTTATTGTGTTTCAACTTGGTATGGTCGAGAAATTGGTTGTAGCTCGGCACAAACATGGAAAACTCATCAGGGTGGGTTGACTAGTGATCTGGCCTCAGAGTTCTGAGAGCACGATGGTGAATATTGAAGTTATATGAGGAGTTGCTACCAATTTTAGATAGTTTTGTTGTTCCATTGTGGTTCTACTGTTGTTTTGTTGTTATCCTATGGTTAGCTTGAATATAGTCTTTTGTATATTTTGTTTGGATTAACATTGTTTTTGTTTAATGCTTATTTTATTTGAATACTTTTCTAAATAATTTATTTTCCAATTGTAATGGTGTTACATGGATAACGTAATATGGATAATGATGGTTTGAGTTCTCTCCTTTTCAGGTGTATGATACTAGTTTGTAACTTGTACTAATATTTTTTTTAATATGTAGTATCTAGAAATTTTATGTTAATCTCTCAAAGTTAAGTTGTATGCACATTTTGCACAAGTGGTTGTGGTGAATATTTTGGGTTGATAGTTTGTAGTTGAAACATAATGTTAATAACTAGATCTGTGTATGAGAAAAATTATGTTCCCTTGTTTTATGTCAAATTCAATTTTACACTCGTATAATTAACTCTTGTTGAATAGTTACTTTGTTGGTTAGACAATGTGTTTTTACTTGACTAATGCATGTCGTATTTTATGGGGAGTGTTTCAATACACATTGGAAGGGTTTATGAATGTGATTATTTTTAAATGGATGCATCTACGACATATGGTGGATACAATAGTTCGAGGTAGGTTACTTTGAACCAACTTCATCTTTCTTTCCCCTTTTCCCTTGCATAACCTTCAAAGGTTCTTGCAAATGCATCAACATGGATCGGGTCAGACGTCACCTACTCCCAAGTGTTGAAAAATCTTGTCTTTGAGGGGTTTTTGTTGGCTCAACTTCGAACCCTAGGTCACCTGTGCACGCCAACACGTTCTTACTTTGGTACAACTTTATGTCCACTTTTTCTTCCATATTGAGTAGGGATTGTGAAGGGTTAAGACCATTAAAAATTATCTATTTCTTCTTGGATTCTTTCCTTACCTCCTTTTATGGGCCTTTGTTTTCTCCCAATTTCCCCTATAATCTGATTTCTAAGTTAAAACTTCTAGCTTCTCTAAACAATCCAAGATTGCTTACTAGAGTCTCCCTGAGGAGGTCCATATTGTGATTAATGTTGACAACTTATGCTTTCAACCTCACAAATCTCTTTTCTGCCAAATCTTGAGGGTTGTTGCAAATCAAGATATTGACTGTGGTAGGGTTCTATGACTTTCTTTGTAAACCAATTCCTAAAATGTGCAACTTCTCGCAAAATACAACAAAGAAAATTTCTCTAATGCCAATATGACTTTTGAGCTATCATGGATATTCCATTGGAATAATTCATTAAAATAAATCTAATAAAATAACTAAAATACATACCATAAAGTTTAATTTCTTTTAAATCTTAAATTTTTATTAGATGTTTTTCTATTTAAATGAATAAAACAGTTGAAAAAAACAAATAAAAAAAGGAAACACACATGCACTATCCACAAAAAACACAAGTTTTACCCTCGAGAAACTCTTAGTGGAGAAAGCCTAGCTAAAAGGTGACGCTTATCTTCATTCTTTTCCTTGGTATGGAAATATGCAAGTAAAAGGGAAGAATTACTTTCTACAAAGTTACCTTAAAACTATGTCCTACAATGATTATATAAAACCTTAACCACCTCTATTAAGCTTTCTATCCTCCCAATCCTAGTTTCTCTACTCAACTATAGAACAAAATACATGAATAACATAGAATTGGACTGCTACTCCTTCTAGTGGCTCACCTAACTAGGGATAAATTTGAACTCCCTCAATTCTTAATTTGAGTTATAACTTTGGATCACATGTGGCTAGCCCCATTTGCATGAGTAATGGGGGTTGACGTGGCATCTTGTCATATTATGGTGGACACAAAATCCATCAACTGAATAGGATAGCTTTGAACAAAAAAAATCAATTGTTTTGACCCAAAAAAATACACTTGAGGTCCCAAAGTGACTTCGAACTACAATTTTTCTAAAGTGACACTCAATATTCAAATGACCCTCTAAAGTGATTCATCCAATTATAAGAGTTGAGCTAGATTATAAATTAGGGAGAATTTTAGGGCTAATATTAGTAGGTGGACTAATTTTCCATGTTTTTTTCCAAAAAACTATTAGTTAATTTCCATTTTTTACAAAAATGATCCTCCATATTTTATAGTATAAAATTATTGTACCTTAAGAATGAAAAAAAAAATTATAAAACCATAAATCACGAAAATCATTATTATTTTATCTAAATTAATATAACATCATTATAAATCTAGATATTTTTATAAAAATATCACCAAACATTTTATAATTTACATTTTTAAAATTTTCCTTATTATTAACAATTTAATACTCCAATCCCAATCCTAAAAAAAAAAAAAAACTAAAAATGGTTATCACAACCATAATCATTATCGTCATACACATTCATGAATAACTACGACCACATACCATGTGGATGTTCAAAGTTTGACCACCCATGTAGCCAATTATGTAGGGCTTTCATGTTCAGAATTGTTCTCTCTAGTTGACATACTGTAGCAAATGAAAGGAAACAAGTCACTACACGTGCTCATCACAAGAAATGTGAAGAAAGTCATGGACAACATTTACAATGTTCCATAGGTAATCATAAATCTGCCCACCTTCTGTGACAAGAAAACTAAGAAATGTTCATTCCGACCATAATCATTATCATCCTCACACATTAATGAATAACTACGATGACCACTGCATACCATGTTGATCCTTAAAGTTTGACTACCCATGTAGCAGATTATGTAGGGTAGATTGTTCTCATGGTCAGAGTTATTCTTGCTGGTTGACATACTAGAGAAAATGAAAGGAAACAAGTCGCTTCATGTTCTCATCAAAGAAATGTAAAGAAAGTCACGGTCAACATTTACAATGTTTCTTAGGTAAACATTGAACTATGGATGCAGTACACTAATATTGAACTTATGTGGATTGTAGATCGGGAAATATCTAGAAATAATAGTGCCATTTTATATTAAAAGAGTTCCCAAGGTGACATGGCCTTTTATTGTAGACGATAAACACATGGCTTCTAGACCGCATAGCCTTCTACAACCAAAATCTATAACAAAGAGGACATTCTCACTGATGATGTCTTCCCCAGCCAAATCAATGAGCGCCATAGAAAAAGTTCATGCCTACCAAAATTTAAATATAGGCATATTAGATAATTAGTCTACTGAAATTTAAAGATAAAATAATGTCCATTCGCAAACTACAGTTGATTATTTGTGGCTAGCTACAGTTACTGGCAAGCTACAATTGATTATTACTCTCGACAGTCCTATGTTACTAGTTCATAGTCACCATCATTAACCACATCTGTAGGTTTACGATTCATATGATAGGATTCCTCCTCATGCCGATCATCATGCTCGTGCATGCTATAACATACAACCACTGGCGTTATTCCATACAACCACTTACAGGGAGAAGATGTGACAATGCCTGCTGTGGCATTTGGTGAGCACCAGTATTGCAGCAATAATGCTAAAACTACTAGGGCTTCCTACTTTACTTTTATCAACCTGGTAGTTCGTAATAAACTTGGAAGTGATGGTGTTGTATCCACAAGTACTAGTTCTTACTGCAGGCTATCACTTGGTCAACTGGCACAAGATCATAGGAGATGAAGCCAACTTCTATGGATTCCAGAAGAAGCTATATATGTGATGAAAGAGAGGAAATCTTACTCTATAGGGGAAACTCTACTTGCAGAAAGGAAAAGAAGACAGAAATGTAAAGTAAACCTAGCAAACCCTACTTAACCAACTAATCCTACTTTTGCAGAAAGAGAGATGAAAAACCATGAAATGAGTGCCATTACTTAATCTAGGAAGTAAACAACATCTACTCAAGCTATTTCTAGATGGAAATGAAAAAAAAACATCTTTTTGGATTTTTATGTATTTTTATGTGAAATTGTCATGCATGTAATTTATTTGTTTGTGGATGTGGCAATGATTTGGTGGCGATGGAGGGTGACTTTGGGAGTTTCAGAGGTGTAGGAGGATGTGGATGGGTCCTAGGATGGCTCAAGTGGCATCCTGGAGGCTTTTCCAGCAATCAAACTTCAAAAAGAAGCCTACAAGAAAATCTACAGGAGGCTCCAGGGGATCTACAAGAGGTCTACGGGAGGTCTACCAGAGGATGCTGAGAGAAGTTTTGGAGGTTTTGAAGGTGGGAAAGTGGGTGGAAAGGGTAGTTGAAGGCTAGGATGATGTGTTAAGGTGTCTAGGGTTCATCAAGAATGATTATGAAAGAGAAATATCGTTGGACTTGTTCAAGGAAAGAGAGGAAAGTCTATGGGAAAGGTGATAAAAACTAAGGCAGATTTGTGAGGAACTTTTGGGTAGACCCGTGGAACATAGATCAAATAGGGGTTGTGATGGCTGGTTGGCTGACTTGCTGTGAGAAGATATTTGCTACAAAAGGACCTGAAAATCAAACAAGGAGATTAAGCAAACAAGGAAACTAAGTACATCAAAAAAGAGAATTTTGCATCAAGCCAATCTAGATCATGAGCTATGGAAAGAAATGCTGAAGAATGTTGTAATGAGAGAAAGCATGGACGGAAACTTACTGCAAGATAGAAGTGAGCATGGTGAAAGAGATCTAAAGCAAAGAATTAACCTTCTAACAAGCTGCAACACTAGAAATCCCATGGAAAAGGCAAATCTGTGCTTTTTGTGGCAGCAAGAGGGTTTTGGCCTCAGTTCATGGTCCCAAAGGGAGGAAAGGAGGCCAAGGATATATTGATGGCCTTTTTATATCTTCTTTCTATCATTGTTCAACCTGCTATAGAAAACTTAAATGGAAACAACCTTCTAAATCACAAAAAGCAACCTATTCTTAACTAAGAAAGAATTCTATCTAACATCAACTAATTCATAAACTGAAACAAAGCATATAAATACAAACAAGAGGAATTTGGCTGCTTGGATTGGGCCCTAACCCAAGAGCTTCAACCCTCTGAGGTAACTCAGTGCTAGCTCAAAAAGGATCTCATTTTTATTATCAAAATAATAATAGGATTATATGAAACTATCAACAAAAGTAAGCTCGAAGTTGAGCAAAGCAAAGCTACAACAAAAAATCAAATATTTGAATAACTTGCTAATGAGGCCTTAGGCCTCTCCACTTATACAACTAAAGCTACCAATAGCTTCCTTAAAATCAGGGAGGCTTGGCTCCCAAAACTTGAGATAAACAGAAGTTATCCTCCACTTGCTCGGCTGCCTCCTAGTGCATTGATGTGGTTGTTTGTGCTCTGAGCTACATGATGAAGAATTCGAAGTGGGGAGTCATAAATGAGGGGGATACCCTCCTATAAATCCTCTCCTTTGTCTACTTCAAATTATTACTACCAATTTTCCATTAAATCTTTGACTTTATCTCCAAAATTCAACAAAAATCTGCATTAAACACATATTAGACTCCATGCCATAATGACCAACCCAACTCACTCCATAAGCACAAATATAATAAAAAAACATGTAATAAGCTAAGAGAATGGTTGATTAAACTATGTTAGGAGGAAAAATGAGCCCATATAATTACCCATTTATGGGGCTCATCATCACCCCCTACTGAAGGTGCTGCTCATCCTCTGAGGAACTTAGTCCATCTCCTCATTTTTGATGGCCCCGATGGCCTCCCTCACATCCCATGCTTCTGATGTGGTCTCCTCTTCCTCTTTTGTTTTGGCTTAATTGGTGTGCTGAGGGTAGTGAGAGCAGCTCCTGCCTCTCTTTCTAGAGTCTCAGGGAACAATTTTGTGTTTTCTGCCCCTCTTTCTCCTCCTTCTGTCTTTTTCTCTGTCTCTGTTTGTTTTGTTTCTTCCCACTCTGTTTTGGTTTCTTCCTTCTCTATTTTGGTTTATTTAGTTTTTCCCTTCTTGTTCTTCTAAATCACTAGTTTTCTCACCTTCTCATAAAACCTCTTGCCATTTTGTTTATGCTTCCTTGGAAAACCAACTATGGAAATTGAGAGAACAATTTTATTGAAGAAAAACAGAGAGATGGAGACTATTTTTTTTTTTTTTTAAACAATAAGCAGCAATTTTTCATGAATTTCCTCCACCAAAAAGTTCTATTTTCTCCTCACAAACTAAACCACTATTAGCATATTTTGATATTCAATGGAGGTATGCCAAAAACCTACCTCTGCAGCGTGAGAATTGTGCTAAAAAGCGTGTTTTTCGTCTCCAAAACAACTTACTGGCCCTCCTGTAGAGTTGCCTGTAGGTGCTCCTATAGAATGCCGATAGCAGGAGGATGGATGAAAGCAATGGAGAACGATGGTTTGATGGCTATAGCGGTGACAAAGAGCTTACTGCAGCTAAGTGGACGAGGATAGAATGGAAGAAAAGGTGGCGAGAGTGTTTCGAGGAGGAGTACTTATTTATTCTTTTAGATATTTCCAGTGATGGGGTGAGCTGGAAAAAATGTGCATTGGCATTATTTGGACCATTGGTCCCCAGCTACCTTGTCATCATGGTTTCTTTCCTTGTAATCACCCCTCATGATTTCATCGGAGTTCCCATCACCTCCTCTACCTGTCCTTGACATCTCTCTTGAGTTTGACTAAGTGCCCGTGTGGTGACACCTCCGGATGAGTGAAGTTAACTAGATGAAGGTGGCCCAGTTAGCTGGCCACCTCAACCCCAACCAGCCTCAACCATATTTTTGCTGTTGCGTTCTCTCTAATTATACCAATGCAAATAGAGGAGGGGGTTAGTCACTTACCTGAGATCCGAATGTGTTTGCTGTGAGGTGCTATGTCCTTTCCTTCTGTTGCATGCCTTTATTTCTTTTGATGCATGCTTGTATGCTTGTTGAGATATGGTTGTGCTTTGTGTAGGTTCCTTTCTGACTGGATTTAATCTTTAGGAGTCTCTTCAACCTTCAAATTTGCACCCTCATGCTGCTGATGCTAGATTTTAATGGGACAGTGAGCTGTTTTGTCCATATCTCTCAAACGATAGATTGGATTGACCTGAAATTTTCTGAGCATGTTTCCATCATCATTATGCACCTCCCATGGAAAAATTTTGGTCAATGGATGCACGGATTTTGAGAAAAACTAAAAATGGCTGAAGGTGATGGAGGTTGATTTCTTGGAAGCCGTGCATTAGAATTTGTTGAAATTGCTTGGGCATGTTACCATCATACATATGCATCTCCCCATGAAAGAGGTTTTTAAATGGATGCACGGATATGGAGAAAATGCAAAAACGGTTGAAGGTAATGGAGGCCAATTTCTTGGTAACCATGCATACGAAGTTTTTGAAATTGTTTGAGCATGTTACCATCATCCATATGCAATTCCCCATGAAACAATTTTTTAAATGGATGCACGGTTTTCAAGTTAGGGAAAAAAAAAATTGCTCTATGTATTTTTGTATCAGAGCATCGTGCAATTTTTTTTGGACAGTAAGAAAAATAAGATTGGGACGTGATGTAGGCTTGGAGATGATGGAAGAGAGGTTTGAAGACTGTAGGAGGATTTATAAACCCTTTATGAAGCTTCCCTGTTTCTCAAACTGCTTTTAAAATCCATTTCTGGCTCTCTGTAATTTCTACAGGAGCCTCCTGTAGAAAACATAGTTTTCGAAAAAGAAGCGCAATGAGGTGAAAAGAATGTCAAGAATGATAGAAAAAGGTGAGGGAAGGTAGGATAGGTGTTGGTATTGGTTTCAGAGCTCCCTTGGCACCTGCTGCTGCTTCCTGAAGTCCTCCTGCACCTGCAATACAACTGGAAATTCATTTTTCTTTTTCTTTTTCTCTTTTTTTTTTTTGAAAACAACTAGGATGCCTCAAAGAGGTTTTCACCCTAATTGCCTACCCTGCGTGCCTCCAAGGGAGGTTTTCACCCAGGGATCTTATTATTTTTCCTCTTTTTTTTCTTATTTCCAACCCATTGACTGCCTCATGGAGGTTTTCAATCAATGAGCCAATCTAAGGCGCATCCAAGGAGGTTTTCAATCAATGAGCCAATCTAAGGCGCCTCCAAGGAGGTTTTCACCTTAGATTTTTATTTTTTCTCTTATTTTTCAATTTTTCTCTTTTTTCGTTTTTTCTCTACCCTAACCTACTTGAAAAACAAAATCACTTTCAAGTATAAGAATACTTCCAATGCAACCATGTGCACATCGAGATGATAGACAAAATGATGTGGAGGCTTGAAATGTATGCTTTGACATGTATTCGGATTTCAGAGACCAAATGATTTGACTTTGAAGGGATTAAGCGTTGTTGAGGAAGAGAGTGATGCAATGTAGCTGTGAAATTGTCATGCATGTAATTTATTTGTTTGTGAATGTGGCAGTGATTTGGTGGCGATGGAGGGTGACTTTGGGAGTTGCAGAGGTGTAGGAGGATGTGTATGGGTCCTAGGATGGCTTAGGTGGCCTCCTAGAGGCTTTTCCAGCAATCGGACTTCAAAAAGAAGCCTACAGGAAAATCTACAGGAGGTTGCAGGGGATCTATAGGAGTTCTATAGGAGGTCTACACGAGGATGCCGAGAGCAATTTTGGAGGTTTTGAAGGTGGGAAAGCGGGTGGAAAGGGTAGCTAAAGGTTAGGAAGATGTGTTAAGGTGTCTAGGGTTCATCAATAATGATTAGGAAAGAGAAATATGGTTGGATTTGTTCAAGGAAAGAGAGGAAAGTCTCTGGGAAAAGTGTAGAAAACTAAGGCAGATTTGTGAGGAACTTTTGGGTAGACCTGTGGAACATAGATCAAAGAGGGGTTGTGATGGTTGGTAGGCTGACTTGCTATGTGAAGAGATTTGCTACAAAAGGACCTGGAAATCAAACAAGGAGATTAAGCAAGCAAGGAAACTATGTACATCAAAAAATAAAATTTTGCATCAAGCCAATCTAGATCATGAGCTATGGAAATAAATGCTGAAGAATGATGTAATGAGAGAAAGCATGGAAGGAAACTTATTACAATACAGAAATGAGCATGGTGAAAGAGATCTAAAGAAAAGCATTAACCTTTTAACAAACTGCAACACTAGAAATCCTATGGAAAAGGCGAATATGTATTTTTTGTGGCAGCAAGAGGGTCTTGGCCTTAGTTCATGGTTTCAAAGGGAGGAAAGGAGGCCAAGGCTCTGTTGATGGCCTTTTTGTATCTTCTTTCTATCACTGTTCAACCTGCTATAGAAAACTTAAATGGAAACAACCTTCTAAATCACCAAAAGAAACCTATTCTTAACTAAGAAATAAATCTATCTAACAACAACTAATTCATAAACTGAAACAAAGCATATAAATACAAACAAGAGGAGCTTGGCTGCTTGGATTGGGCCCTAGCCCAAGAGCTTCAACCCTATGAGGTAACTCAATGCTAGTTCGAAAAGGATCTCATCTTTATTATCAAAATAATAATAGGATTACATGAAACTATTAACAAAAGTAAGCTCGAAGTTGAGTAGAGCAAAGCTGCAAAAAAATTCGAAGATTTGACTAACTTTCTAATGAGGCACTAGGCCTCTCTACTTATACAACTGAAGCTCCCAACAGCATCCTTGAAATCAAAGAGGCTCGGCTCCCAAAACTTGAGATAAATGGAAGTTATCCTCCACTTGCTCAACTGTCTCCTAGTGCATTGATGTGGCTGTTTGTGCTCCGATTTGCATGATGAAGAATTCGAAGTGGGCAGTCATAAATGAGGGGGATACCCTCCTATAAATCCTCTCCCTTGTATACTTCAAATTATTGTTGCCAATTGTCCATTAAATCTTTGACTTTATCTCCAAAATTCAACAAAAATTTGCATTAAACACATATTAGACTCCATGGCATAATGACCAACCCAACTCACTCCATAAGCACAAATATAATTAAAAAAATGCAATAAGCTAAGAGAATGGTTGATTAAACTATGTTAGCAGGCAAAATGAGCCCATATAATTACCCATTTATGGGGCTCATCAATATTAATCATGGGGCCTTCATTACACTTTATGCCTTCACCTTCTTCTTTCAAACATTAGTCCAAATGCCACTAACTTTCATTCCAAATGCCATGGCTTACCGGTGTCAACATGGAAAGTTGAAGGCATTGTCGCAATATTTAGTTAGTTCTACTCCGCTGAGAACACTCATACTACCCAATTGGACAAATGCTATCCAATGTCATTAAAAATCGTTTGATTTGCTAGGGTAAGAAACCATTTTTTTTATTTTAGTTGGGTAAATTAACTGTTACAAGTTCAAAACCAGAGGGGGTACAGTATATATGCCTTCATAGACTTAGCAGTCAAATCGTTGTGGGGAGGTGGATCCCTTGTCCCACAAACAAGGGGGTCTCATACACCAATTCGGTGTCTAGCTTGGCTATGACTTTAAACATGGATATTATTATTATTATTATTATTATTATCAAAAAAAATTAATTTAAAATTTTTGGTTTTAATGAAGTATTATGTATTATGTATTTGAAATATTTAGTTATTTTTTATCAATTTATTATTTATATAAAAGATATAATAATAACTATCAAAATAAACCAATATCATACACATCCAAAATAAACAATTTTCTTCAATCATTAAAAACAAAACAAACAATTCCCTGAAACAAATCTAAAATCCCTAAAAGGGTGGTTGTTCTTCCAAAATCCAAATATTTTTATTATTTGCATATCATTGTCAGGCCCGGCAGTAACTCCACAAACAAAAATTGGTTCGTGTATTATTCCATAGCTAGGTCATTGTTATATACAATAGGGAGTGACTGTTCAGTTCATCTCCCGATGACTGTTCACATTCCTAATTTAATTATTTACATAAAATTCACCCAATCATGAAGATTAGGTGTCAACATTCCCCCCCTTAATCTGAAGGGATGTTGGTGAGTCCAAGCATCATTCTGAATCGTTCAGGCTTTTCCCTTCCAAGTGCTTTGGTGAAGATGTCTGCAATTTGCTCATTTGTGGAGCAATGACGGAGATGGATTGTTTTGGCCTCGACATGATGTCGAATCAGATGATATTTAGTATTGATATGCTTTGTTCTATCATGGGACTTTGGGTTCTTGGCCAACTTTATTGCAGAGGTGTTGTCAATCATCAGTGGAGTTGATTGTACTTGTTTTACCTACAAATCTTCAAGAATTTTCCTAAGCCACACAATTTATTTTGTTGCTTCAGCTGCTACCACGTATTCTGCTTCTGTTGTGGAATCTGCTAGAACTGATTGTTTGCATGATCTCCAGGAGACAGCTCCTGATCCAAGACTCATAGCATATCCTAAAGTTGATACCCCAGTTTCTTTGTCTCCATCGAAGTCTGAATCAGAGTATCCAATCAAACTGAAGTCGTCCACCTGTGTATACTTGATTCCAAAGTCTTGAGTTCCCTTCAAGTACCTTAGAACTCTTTTAGCAGTAGACCAATGTCCCTCACAAGGCTTTTGCATAAACCTGGAGAGGATTCCAACAACAAACGAAATGTTTGGTCTGGGTGTAGTTAGGTAGTTGAGACTTCCTACAAGCTGTCTATACTTTGTTGCATCCTCAAATTCTTTTCCTTCAATAGATGTGAGCTTTAAGTTTTGTTCCATTGGAGTAGTGAGAGGATTGCACTCTGTCATGCCAAACCTATTCAACAGATCTCCAATGTATTTCTTTTGAGAAAGAAATATGGACTTTGGATGCAATGTAGCTTTCATTGTTCCCTGTCATCAAAAGATCATCTACATATACCACAAGATATACAATTGTTTTGCCAACTTCCTTGACAAATAAAGTTGCATCATCAAGATCAAAATGTTTGAAATTGAGTTTCAGAAGATGCTTAGTTATTTTTTCATACCAGGCTCGCGGTTCTTGTTTGAGGCCATACAAGGACTTCACAAGTTTGCATACTTTATGTTCATTTCCTTTCACAGCAAATCCTTCAGGCTGGGACATAAAAAGATTCTCTTTTAGATCTCCATTCAAGAAAGCAGTTTTTACATCCATTTGATGGACTTTCCAACCGTTCTGAGCTGCTAGTGCAAAGAGTGTCCGAATGGTGGCCCATTTTGCTGTGGGGGAAAAAGTCTCCTCATAATCGACCCCTTCCTTTTGTGCAAAATCTTTTGCCACAAGCCTAGCTTTGTGCTTGTCAAGTGAGCCATCGGCTTTATACTTGTTCTTGCAGACCCACTTGCAGCCAATTGGTTTGGTTCCAAATGGAGGATCAACCAGCTTCCAAGTGTTGTTCTTTATGAGGGCATCATACTCCTTTTGCATTGCTTCTTTCCATTCATCATGAAAAGCAGCTTCTTTGAAGGAAGTTGGTTCAAAATATGTAGACAAGTTCAATTCACAATCATAAGAAACATCCATATCAACAAGTGAATTAAAGTCATCTACATCACCTCCATTTTGTCGGTTTGAATTTATGGTTCCTGTTTTTCCAATTTCATCAGGATGAACACTTTCAAGTGTCTTCATCAGCCACTTTGGGGGACCTTTCTGAGATGGTCCAGGCTGCTCTGTTGATTGAGTTGGGACTGAATCAAGATTGAGTCTCCCAATTCTATCAATTACATCACTTAAAGCATCATCCGTTGTTGGAGTTTCATTCGGGGGAGAGTGTTCTTCAGAAGAAGATTCCACATGTTGATCTAGAATAGGAGTCCCCCCTTCAAGATGTGGAATCTGATTATCAAATTCTTGAAATGATTTTGTTTTTGCAAATCTATCCAAGCGATCAAATTGTCGGTCAACAACATTGTCAGTTTTCGATGATTCAAAAAAATTACATCTCTAGATACAACAAACTTTTTATTTACTTCATCATAGAGGCGGTATGCTTTGGAGGTGTTTGAATACCCCAGGAAGATACACTTACGACTTCTAGCACCAAGTTTGTTTCTATGTACCTTTGGTATCAAAGCATAACAGGTGGAACCAAAGACCCTGAGATGTTTTAAGGAACATGTCGATACCACAATTCATAAGGAGTCTTGTTTCTTATAGCATTAGATGGACATCTATTCTTTATATATGCAGCACATAGAACAACATCAGCCCAAAACATTATCTTTACATTTTTGAAGAAAAGCATGGATCGTACCATATTCAAGATTGTTCTATTCATTCTTTCAACTACACCATTCTGTTGGGGATTATAAGGCACAGTTGTTTGATGTTTGATCCCATGTTGGCGAAGATAGTTTTCAAATTCATTTGATGTGTATTCTTTTCCATTATCAGTGGGAATAGACCCAATATGAGATTGTGCATCATTTTCAATCCATTTATGAAAATTCTTGAATGTGTTAGGCCCCTATACTACTAGTGTAACCCCTTATTGTTATTAGTACAACCCACTTATTATATTGATGTACCCATGTAGTGCACATATTCTTACTATTGTGCCCCATAGAAGCCCACTATTGTTATTATTGTGCCCTTACATTATTATTGTTATGTAGGCTCTAATTATGTTATGACCCCTTAGACTCCTATATATAGAAACGAGGTCTTTTCATTTGTATCATCCAAGAATTGTTCATTTATGTAATGTAAAGGAGGTTGCCCCCTTGAAGAGGCTGAATTCTAAGGCATTGATCTATCTTTTCTATCTTTTCTTGAGCTGGTTTCATAACATTTGGTATCAGAGCTTTGGATTCTAGGGTTTCGCTGCTCCAAACAGGTCATCGTGGCATTTTCGCTATAACTTTTTTTCTGCGAAGTTTCAAAAGTTTCAAAAAAAAAAACCTTTTGAGAAGAAATCGCACTGAACCTCGGGTCTAAATTTCAGAGCTTTTTGCGCTATATTTGCGGAGATATGATCTGAGGAAGTTGGTCTTTTTGCAGACTCCTGAATTACATTCCAAACAGGTGACCTGGGGAAAATCGTCATAACTTTCTCTCTGGGGATTGGATTGAAATTTCATAAGAAGTTGCAGAAAGAGAACAGGTTGTAGTTTCTTCTATATATTTTTCAGAGTTAAAGGTCGAAACAGTGACTCGTGGCATGTCGTACAAGTTCGCTCTACTGAACTAGTCTATAATCAGGTCACTGTGGGAGATTTGTCATAACTCTTCATTGGATAATCCAATTGGGATTAAACTAGTGGCATTGGAAAGAGGACATAGAAGGATACTACAAGTCACAATTTTAGAACTTAAATATCCGAAAGTACAGAGTTAAATTCATTTCAAAATCAAGCTCTTAAAATCAAGAAAAAGAAAGATGAAGAAGTTTGATGGCAAGGATCCGGTAAATTGGATACTTCAGGTGGAGTAATATTTTTATCTACATGTTGTACCACTGTTACAAAAGGTATGTATTGCATCTTCATATTTAGAACCAGATCAATTTTTATGGTATGAAGGGCTTCGTTCTCGTAAACAACTTGTTACGTGGTCAATTTTCACTGAGCAAATGATATCACATTATGAGGATACAAAAAACAACACCTTCTTTAGAGCGATATCACAACAACTGGAAAGAGTAAAAGGGCTTTGTGACAAAGTGGAAAGCAAAATTACGGAAACCAGGAAGCATACCCCTCACAACTATAAATATGGAAGTGTTGTTTCTCCTAGCCTTCCACAACCTACAAGGGTTACACCACAATAATTGGAAGAAAAAAGAGAAAAAGGGCTTTGTTACAATTGTGATAGTAAATGCACTAAAGGTCATAAGTGTGCTAAGAAGAAATTACTTTACATAGAATATGAAGACGAGGAAGAAAAGGATTAAGAAACATCGAAAGAAGAAGATATACACCAGGACCCCACCCCAGAGAAAGAAGAAATGAATCACACCATATCTTGTAAAGCATTGGCAAGAATTACCACTCCTCAAACTCTCAAGATAGAAGAACATATCAAGAAGAGAAAGGTGCAAGAAGTGAAAGAGCACATCGAAAAAGAAGAAATGAATCTGGACAACCATATCTTGTAATTCATTGGTCGAAATTACCACTCCTCAAACTATCAAGATAGAAGGACATATCAAGAAGAAAAATGTTCAAGAAGTGAAATATCACATCGAGCATCAAGAAATGAATTCGACCATATCTTGTAAAGGATTGGAAGAAATTACCACTCCTCAAACTCTAGAGATAGAAGGAAATATCAAGAAGAAAAAGGGTCAAGCAGTGAAAGATCACATCGAGCATCAACAACAAGTTCCCCAAATTTTAAAGGTTAACGCCACTTCAGTGCAAAATCAAAAGAAACAACAGGTAGATCAACATCGTAGTGAAAAATGTTTTGATGTAGGTGATTGGGTATTTTTACAGCTACATCTCAAACAAGCTATTTATAAGAAGGAAATGTTGGCAATACTACATGCACTTAAAAAATGGCAACCTTACCAAATGGGAAGACTCTTCAAGGATGAGGATGTGGAAGCATTGTTTTGTGTTATTTCTATTATCCAACTGGATTGGATAAATGAAGCAAGGGTTGAATGGAAGAATGACGAAGAAGTATGGCCACTTATTCAAAAGTTGCAAAAGATTCCAATTCAAACAATATTGCCAGAAATTGAAGAGGAAGGAAAAATCATATTGGAACCTGGAGCAGTCACAGAAACAAGAACCCGACAACTACGAAATCAATCAATTTCATAGTATTTCATCAAGTGGAAGAACTTACTCGTTAAAGATTCCACATGGGAGGGAAAGAATTTTATACAAAAGCATCAAGAGCTACTCAAGCATTGAGGACAACGCTTTTTGAAGGCATGTTAGGCCCCTATACTACTAGTGTAACCCCTTATTGTTATTAGTAGAACCCACTTATTATATTGATGTACCCATGTAGTGAACATATTGTTACTATTGTGCCCCATAGAAGCCCACTATTGTTATTATTGTGCCCTTACATTATTATTGTTATGTAGGCTCTAATTATGTTATGACCCCTTAGACTCCTATATATAGAAAGGATGTCTTTTCATTTGTTTCATCCAAGAATTGCTCATTTATGTAATGTAAAGGAGGTTGCCCCCTCAAAGAGGCTGAATTCTAAGGCATTGATCTACATTTTCTATCTTTTCTTGAGCTGGTTTCATAACAGAATGTTTGAAAAGCATCAATTTTGTTCTTCAATAAATAAACCCAACACATTCTGGTGTAGTCATCAATAAATTTCATGATATATTTATTTCCATTTGCAGAAGCAACAGGCATTGGACCACATAAATCTGAATGAATGAGTTCAAGCTTCCTATGTGCTCTTGAATGTGAATCATGAAAAGACTATTTGCTATGCTTTCCTAGAATGCAAGAATCACATTGCTTAAGTTTCCTAGGAATTGTAGGCAAACCAGCAACACCATTTTTCTTCAATAAGCGGAGACTGTCATAGTTTAAATGCCCAAATCTAGCATGCCATAATAAACTTGATGGAAGTGTACCATCTTCATGATGAGAAATATATGAGAAATGTTGTGCATGAGTAGAGGTTCCTTGCAGTTTGAGAAGCCTTTCTTCTTCTATTCCCCTCATGACAAGTGAGTGGTCAGATGCTTTTCTTACCTCAAGCTTGCCATCAAACATATGAATGGAGTGACCTTGCTGCCGGATGTGTTCCAAGGACAACAAGTTTCTCTTGAGCTGTGGGAGATATAGAACATGATCCAGAAGAAAGTCTGGAAGACCAGGCAGTTTAAGCCTAATTGTGCCAAGCCCTGATGGCTTGATTTTTTATTCATCTGCAAAGTATACTGCTCCATCAACATTGTCAGTGAAATCTTCAAAAAATTCTTTTCTATGAGTCATGTGACAGGTTGCTCCTGAATCAAGCAACCAATCATTTTTCCATGACGCAAGTGAAGCATTAAACAAATCTTCTTTTACTCCAGTTACATTGTGCCTCAACATAGTGAGCAGATTCAGGTGCTTTACCTTTGTCTGTATCATCAGTTTTACCTTTCTGTTGGTTTCTTTTCTGCTCAATTTTGTCCCATGGTAGCTTGCATGTAGAGGCATCATGTGATCCATTTCTTTTGTAGTGAATGCAGTGCAAATCTTCCTTTTCTCCTTGAGAATGTCTACCCCCCCTGCCTCTAAAATATCTTTCTCTTCCTCTTCGTCCACCTCTTCTTCTTGTAGAATCTTGAGCAGGATGCTTTTCTTTATGAGCAAGGCACACAATCTCTTCAGAAGATTCAGGGGCTATCTTCTTTCCAAAAGCTTTCTCTCTTTCAGCAAACTTTTTCACAAGAGAGTCAAAGATTATATCTTTGAGATTTCCATTTGCTTGCAATGACTCAAGATAATTGGAATAAGTAGGATAAAGTGCCTTGAGAAAAGAAATAAGAGGAATATCCAATTCAACCTTAGTGGAATTGATATCATGCATTATAGACTTTACTTCAGATGCAAGAGCAAGAGGATCATTATTTTGCAGTTCAAGAGTGAAGAGTTTAATCATGAGTTGAACAACTTCAAGTGCAGAATGTGAGTCATAGAATTCTTTTAGCTTTTGTAAGGCTTCAAAGGCAGTTGAATATGATGAAATATGGTGACTCACCTCTTCATTTATAGATGCTACGATTAATGCATAAGCTTTGCTATTTTTGTTTTCCCAAATGACGAGTTCTTTGTCTGAGGTAGGCTGTACTGGGTCATTGTGTCCTTCTCTGACACATGCTCCTTTCCACAACTCATTGAAAATGAGGCTGTGTTTTATCATCGGGACCATTCTGTTGGCATTATGAGACAAGTGTTGGCCTTGATGGCAAATCACGCTAATGACAAATCATAGTGCAGAAGGCTAGCAGCAAGGAATTGATGATCAGACTACAAGTATGAAGAGAAAATATATACACGCTGGTTCACTATATACCAAGTCGCGTATACAAGCAGGTTCACTATATACCAAGTCGCGTATACGCAGGTTCGCTATATACCAAGTCGCGTGTACACGCAGGTTGGCTTCAGTAAAAGAGCGTGTATGTGGAAAGCTTATCTTTGGTCCATGGCGGTTATTCCTTGGAAGTTGTGCCTATGGTTTTGGACCATGGTGTCTCGACGGACGTGTTGATCCCTAGTTTTGAAGTTGATGGTATTGTGTTACTATGGTTTTGGCCCGAGGTATTGAGCAAGGCCTAAGGCTATATAAGGAGAAGAAGATCATTAGGCAAATGTATCTGAAAGGTCTTGAATATCTGATGAAGTATTAGATCCAGTATGCAGGTTATTGGTTGATGATGTATTGCTTGATCTGAGCTAAGGAGAGATCTCATCGGTTGATAGAGAACAAGATCTAAGGAGAGATCGGGATCAAATGGTTTGAAATGAACTATCTTTATATAGTTGATTATGCGTATTTCTAGATCTGCATACTGACACAATGTTATGTTCTGGGTATAACTGATGTCTGGTACAGCTGCAAGTTATGAAAAAATTATTTTTAGATCTGTACACAGGTTGTCTTCGGTAAAACCGCGTGTATACGCGGGTTGCCTTCATTGAAGTAGCGTATATCTTTTGGAGCTTGATTTTTGGGTTGCAGCTGGGTCTGACTGTTATTGCAGAGTTCTGTAGTCTGCTCTGTGTTCTGGTGACTAGGTTTGACAAGGTTTCAGTGGTTTAGTGATTGTTGGTTGTTTTGTAATCTGCTATGAAATTTGAATGAATTGTGGTCTTCAGATTGTAATGTTGTGCTTCAGGAGTATCCAGTCTGAAAATTGATGAAAAGTGGTACCTGAAGGAAAGAAGATTGTAGGCCAGCACCTACGTACTAGTATCTTAGCTAGTACAAGAGCAAAGGGGGTTGGAGCTCCCTTCCAAAGAAGTTTGGAGAACGAGAGAAGGTTGAAGCCTTCTGCAGGTTGTAGCCTATGTACTGGTATAAGGCTGCACCAGTACAAAAGATTGTAAGCTGAAGTTCTTATTAAAGAAAGATAGAGACGACTTGCAGCAGGTGGTTTTCACCCGCATTGGGTTTCCACTTTATATCATGGTGTTCATGTGTGTGGCTTTTGTGTGATGATCTGTTCTGTTATACTGCATCTGTTTACTCTTAATATGATGAATAATGTCCTGATGCATTTAACTGAAGATAAACTAACTGAATTATAAGATTTATGGTTATACGCTGGTTTCTTTAGACACAGTAGCATGTACACGCTGGTTCACTTAACTGAAGTAGCGTATATGTTTCTGGGCATTGAAAAAGTTTTATTGATCTGATAATACTGATTCACCCCCCCCCCCCCTCTCAGTATTATTTCCAACAATTGGTATCAGAGTAGGTCCTTCAGAGAAGCTTGATCGCTTGAAGGTAGATCGTTCATCATGAGCAACTACGAGAGAGAAGCATCAATCAGGCCACCGGTTTTTGATGGGACAAACTTCAATTATTGGAAGGTAAGAGTTACTACCTATCTTCAATCTCTTGGTACAGAAGTGTGGGACATCATAGAGACAGGCTACATTTTTCCTTCAGCTACTCCTACAGATGCAGCCGAGAAAAAGAAATATGAAACAAATGTGAAAGCAGTCAATACTCTATTGGGATGTATATCTCAATCAGAATTCATGAAGGTAATGCACTATAAATCTGCAAAAGAAATATGGGACAAAATTGTCACGAGCTATGAAGGAGATGAACAGGTAAAGCGTGCTAAACTTCAAACTCTCAGGATTAAGTATGAGACTCTCAGAATGTATAATGATGAAAGTGTGGCTAACTATTTCCTTAGGGTAGATGAGATTGTTAATTGCATGAAAAACTTGGGTGAAGAAATAAAAGAGGCTATTGTGGTTGAAAAGGTTCTAAGATCTTTGTCCCCCAAGTTTGAATCTAAAGTGTCTGCCATAGAAGAAAAGGAAAATCTGCAAATTCTTACTATGTCTCAGCTTCACGGAATTCTAACCGCTTATGAAATGAGAAAGGGAGGTCCATCAGACAGAAGAGAAGCTGCCTTCAAGGCTTCAGGCAAAGAATATTATTATGAAGCAAGTCACGTTCCAGAAGATGAAGAAGAGGAATCAAATTTTGTCAGAAATCTTCAAAGGGGTTCTGGAAGGTTCAGAGGTAAGTTACCTTTTAAATGCTTTACTTGTGGAAGAGTAGGTCATTATGCTGCCAGATGTCCTCACAAAAATAAGAATGACAAGGGAAAGGAACATGTTAAATGGAACAAGAAACAAAATGAAAAGAAGAAAAGCTATTACACTCATGAAGATAGTGATGGTCTTTCAAATAGTGATGAAGATGAACAAGGTAATAGATATAAACTTTTAATGGCTTTTGAAGATGATGACTATATGGATGCTATAGATGTAGAAGGCTTTTGTGAAGAAATGAAAGATCTCAAAGTTTGCTTAGAAGAGAAGAGTGTTATTATTGATTCTCTACAATGTCAACTAGCTGAAAAGGAAAAACATCTTGAAAAATTGGAATGTGAGATTGTTTGTCTTAGAAAGGAGATTGAGAAAACAAAAGCGATTAATCTTAAATTTGTTAAAGGATCTGAAACCTTGGATGAGATTATCAATGTGCAGAGATCTCCTCTGATCAAGACAGGTCTTGGATATAATGGAGAAACATCTCAAGCCTCTACCTCTAAAAGCTATCTTGATGCAGCAAGGAGAAGCGAGCAAAGGCCAAATAAAAGTCATCAGGTGAATCAGGGACAGTTTACCTCAAGAACAAATAAAGACCATCAAGAAATTCGGGGACAAACTGCCTTAAGGACAAACAAAAGCTACAATCAGCCTCAAGTAAAATCTTCCCAATTTGCTCCAAGAATGAATGTGAATAGAAGCTACAATCGGTTGGATGATAGATCTGATTATCGCAGAAGTTTCTTTAATGGCCAATGCTTTTCTTGCCATAACTTTGGTCACAAAGCAGCTCAATGTGTTGCCTACAAGACAATCATGACTAGAGAAGCTCAAAAGCAAGGGAGAATGACTGGAACCATGAAAAGGACTTATAACAACTTTTCGGTTCTTGAAAATGAAGTTGAATGCTCTATTTGTAATAACTTTGGTCATGAAGACTCTGAATGCAGGAGCAGGTTCCGGAAGACAACTCAGAAGGAACAAACCTCAAATGTCAGAACATGGAGAATAAAGGAACCGCAACCAGAAAGATGTGGGATAGCCTTTTATGCAGAAGGTCAAGAAAGTCTATGGTACATTGATAGCGGATGTTCGAAGCATATGACAGGGGACAAAGAAAAGCTTGAGTCATATACCGCATTAGAAAAGGGGAAGAAAGTTTCTTTTGGAAACGATATCTCTGCAGCCATAAAAGGAAAAGGTGTTGCTCCATTGAAAGAGAAGGTCAAAGCTGGAAATGTTTTGTATGTTGATGGATTGAAACATAATCTTCTGAGTGTCAGTCAGATGTGCGATCAAGGAACAGAAGTAATATTTAGATCAAATGGATGTTGTGTTCGTGACCTTGACACAGGTAAAACAGTGATCAAAGGAAGAAGGACTCCAAATAATCTATACATATTTGAAGAAGGACCACAACAATGCTATTTGAGCAAGGATGATGAACACTAGCTATGGCATCGAAGGTTGGGGCATCTAAGCTTTTCACAAATAAGGAAAGCATGCAAATATCAGGCAGTTCGTGGTCTTCCAGATATCAAAATTCCAGACAACACTATATGCAAATCTTGTCAGTTTGGAAAGCAAACCAGAACTAACTTTCCAGAGAAGGAAGGATCAGCCAGCATACCTCTTGAGCTAGTCCATACAGATGTATGTGGTCCATTTAGGAAAAGGACACCTCGAGGAGAAGAATATTTGATATTATTCATTGACGATTTCTCCAGGTTTGTCTGGTTAGGGCTTATGAAGCACAAGGATGAAGCATTCAAAAAATTCAAATCCTTCAAAGCCTTGGTTGAAAATGAATCAGGACACAAAATTAAGTGCCTCAGATCTGACAGAGGTGGGGAGTTTACCTCAAACGAATTTTTCGATTTCTGTGAAGAACATGGGATAAGAAGAGAATTCTCTACAGCTAGAACTCCTCAGCAAAATGGGGTTGTGGAAAGAATGAACAGAACAATCCAACAAATGGCTCGTGCTATGCTTGATGAATCAGGTACTCCCGCAACTTTCTGGGGTGAGGCTGCACATGCTGCGGTTATTATTCTTAACAAAACAAATGTCTGAGTAAACAGCACTTAAACTCCTCATGAGCTCTAGAGTGGTGAGACTCCTTCGGTGAAGCATTTCAAAATCTTTGGGAGCAAATGTTATATTAAGAATACTGATGAGCAACTTGGAAAACTTGAACCAAGAGCAGATGAAGGCATTCTTCTTGGTTATTCTCCACATAGCAAAGCATACAAGTGCTACAACAAAAGACTTGGCAGAATTGTTGACAGCATTGATGTAGTGGTTGATGAGAAGGGATATATTCCTAGGCAAGTTCATCATGAAGACATTGAAGAAGATGAAGGCTACCCTCAAAGGCAGAATGATGAAGAAGAAGAACCTCAAGAAGAACCTCAAGAAGAAGAAGAACCTCAGAAGAACCAGAGAGCAGACAAGAATAGAAGAGAAGACTCCATCCAGATATGTTCAAAAGAATCATCCAGAATCTCAGGTTGTGGGGCAGAAAGAAGCAGGAATACAAACTAGAAGAAGAATTGCAGAAGCTTCAAGCTATTTGGCATTACTCTCTTCCACTGAACCACAAAATGTGAAAGAGGCATGCAAAGATGAATGTTGGGTCAAAGCAATGGATGAAGAACTTGAGCAGATCGAAAAGAACAACACTTGGGAACTGGTTCCTAGACCAAAAGATAAGAATGTCATAGGGACAAAATGGGTCTTCAAGAATAAATTGAATGAAAATGGAGAAGTAATTAGAAACAAGGCCAGACTTGTTTGTAAAGGGTATGCGCAGCAAGAAGGGATAGATTTTGAAGAGACCTTTGCTCCTGTAGCAAGACTTGAGGCCATCCGAATGTTCCTTGCTCTCTCAAGCTTTCAAAACTTCAAGGTATTTCAAATGGACGTGAAATCAGCCTTTCTAAATGGAGACTTAGAAGAAGAAGTATATATTGAACAACCAGATGGTTTCATTCTTGGGAATGATCCAAACCTTGTATGCAGATTGAAAAAGGCTCTCTACGGTCTCAAACAAGCTCCAAGGGCTTGGTACTATCGGTTGGACAAATATCTTCACCAACAAGGCTTTTCAAAAGGATCAGCAGATAGCAATCTCTATATAAAAGTTGAAAATAACAAATTGCTAATACTTGTTGTTTATGTAGATGATATTATCTTTGGCAGCAATGAAGAGACTATGAGTCAAAACTTTGCCTTGGTTATGCAGAAAGAATTCGAAATGTCACTACTTGGAGAATTGACATACTTCCTTGGATTGCAAATCCAACAAAATGAAGGAGGCATCTTCTTGTCTCAAACCAAGTACCTCAAGAAGATCATGAAGAAGTATGGCATGGAAGAGTCAAAGCCAGTATGTACACCCATGGTTACAGGATGCAACCTCAGTGCAAATGATGAATCAGCAGCAGTTCATCAACCAACTTATAGATCCATGATTGGGAGTTTGCTTTATTTGACAGGTACCTGACCAGACATCATGAATGCAGTCGGAATAGTTGGAAGATTTCAAGCAAATCTGAAGGAGACTCATCTTCAGGCAGTGAAGAGAATTTTCAAGTATCTTCAAGGGACACAAAATTATGGCTTATGGTATCCTAGAGATACAGATCTCACACTTCATGCTTATACAGATGCAGATTGGGCCAGAAGCGTGGATGACAGGAAGAGCACAAGTGGTGGTGCATTCTTTATGGGCTCCAGATTAGTATCTTGGTTCAGCAAGAAACAAAGCTCGATTGCCTTATCTACAGCTGAAGCAGAATATGTGGCTGCGGCATCTTGTTGCACACAACTTCTTTGGATGATGCAGACCTTGCAGGATTTTCAAATCACCTGCACTTCACCAGTCTCTATCTTATGTGATAATACAAGTGCAATCAGCATTTCAAAGAATCAAGTCATGCACTCTAAGACCAAGCACATACCAATCAAGTACCATTTTCTTCGGGAACAAGTGCTTGAGCAGAAGGTCAAGTTGGAGTATGTTCCTTCTAAGGAACAAGTTGCTGACATTCTCACAAAACCACTGCCCAGGGAAACTTTTGAATATCTCAGACAAAAGCTGGGAGTAGTTGATGCTTCATCCTGCTGTTGAAGCTTGTCTGTTCTACAGAAAAGTTGGTATACGCAAGTTACGTAAGGGATATCTGCGTATATACGCCGATCTATGCTGGGAAAATAGCGTGTATGGTGTACGCGTGTTGCAGAAAGCATATCCGCGTGCATACGCTATTTTATGAAGGAGAAGTCGCGTATATGGAGTTCTGAACAGCAAGGGTAGACTCCGGTTGGAGAAGGTCTGAGATGGGTATGCCAGAATTCTTCAAGCACAGTTTTAGGGGGTGTAGCAGGCACAGGTTCAGGGGGAGCAGCTTAAATTCTCATAAAGCATTGTTGGCATTTAGATGCTTTTGGTTCTAGTACACAACTGTTGTTGGTTTCAGGAGAAGGAGCTCAGAAGGAAATCTTGGTTGCTGATCTAAAAGATGTGTATCAGATGCTGCTTGTGACTTTCATAAGTCTTGGTCTAGATTTGTTGTCTCTATCTCTTCTGTGATATCTCTTTTATGGTGTCAAGGTCATGTAACGGCCTATGTTGGTTTCCCCACTATGCCTGGGATGAATGATGTAATATAATTGGTTCTAATGTATCCCCTCTTGGTTGGGAGTATGGATGTATGTATTGAGTCTTTTGGTGATAGGAAGGTCCCTTATGGTGTATAAGTCTTGGTTCTTTTGAAGAACATCTTTTGCAGATCTTGCCTACAGTCCGAGGGAGCATGTTTCAGCACAGCCAAGCAAAGATATCAGCATGTACTCAGGGGGAGCACAGCCCTTTGCCCTTGATGACAAAGGGGGAGAGTGATTTGATTTGGTTGCCATCAAGTCCAAAGGGGGAGATTGTCGGCATTATGAGACAAGTGTTGGCCTTGATGGCAAATCACACTGATGACAAATCATGGTGCAGAAGGGTAGCAGCAAGGAATTGATGATCAGACTACAAGTATGAAGAGAAAATATATACACGCTGGTTCACTATATACCAAGTCGCGTATACAAGCAGGTTCACTATATACCAAGTCGCGTATACGCAGGTTCGCTATATACCAAGTCGCGTGTACACGCAGGTTGGCTTCAGTAAAAGAGCGTGTATGTGGAAAACTTATCTTTGGTCCATGGCTGTTATTCCTTGGAAGTTGTGCCTATGGTTTTGGACCATGGTGTCTCGACGGACGTGTTGATCCCTAGTTTTGAAGTTGATGGTATTGTGTTACTATGGTTTTGGCCCGAGGTATTGAGCAAGGCCTAAGGCTATATAAGGAGAAGAAGATCATTAGGCAAATGTATCTGAAAGGTCTTGAATATCTGATGAAGTATTAGATCCAGTATGCAGGTTATTGGTTGATGATGTATTGCTTGATCTGAGCTAAGGAGAGATCTCATCGGTTGATAGAGAACAAGATCTAAGGAGAGATCGGGATCAAATGGTTTGAAATGAACTATCTTTATATAGTTGATTATGTGTATTTCTAGATCTGCATACTGACGCAATGTTATGTTCTGGGTATAACTGATGTCTGGTATAGCTGCAAGTTATGAAAAATTATTTTTAGATCTGTACGCAGGTTGTCTTCGGTAAAACCGCGTGTATACGCGGGTTGCCTTCATTGAAGTAGCGTATATCTTTTGGAGCTTGATTTTTGGGTTGCAGCTGGGTCTGACTGTTATTGCAGAGTTCTGTAGTCTGCTCTGTGTTCTGGTGACTGGGTTTGACAGGGTTTCAGTGGTTCAGTGATTGTTGGTTGTTTTGTAATCTGCTATGAAAGTTGAATGAATTGTGGTCTTCAGATTGTAATGTTGTGCTTCAGGAGTATCCAGTCTGAAAATTGATGAAAAGTGGTACCTGAAGGAAAGAAGATTGTAGGCCAGCACCTACGTACTAGTATCTTAGCTAGTACAAGAGCAAAGGGGGTTGGAGCTCCCTTCCAAGGAAGTTTGGAGAATGAGAGAAGGTTGAAGCCTTCTGTAGGTTGTGGCCTGCGTACTGGTATAAGGCTGCACCAGTACAAAAGATTGTAAACTGAAGTTCTTATTAAAGAAAGATAGAGACGACTTGCAGCAGGTGGTTTTCACCCACATTGGGTTTCCACCTTATATCATGGTGTTCATGTGTGTGGCTTTTGTGTGATGATTTGTTCTGTTATACTGCATCTGTTTACTCTTAATATGATGAATAATGTCTTGATGCATTTAACTGAAGATAAACTAACTGAATTATAAGATTTATGGTTATACGCTAGTTTCTTTAGACACAGTAGCGTGTACACGCTGGTTCACTTAACTGAAGTAGCGTATATGTTTCTGAGCATTGAAAAAGTTTTATTGATCTGATAATACTGATTCACCCCCCCCTCTCAGTATTATTTCCAACACATTCAGGATAGTTCTCCTTGCCAGTGAGAACTATTCCCACCATAGATATGATTGAATGCATTGTAAAATCCGAGAGCTGTAAAAAATACTTTTGCTGGCAAAAATGTGCTAGAAAAAAAAACTTCTGCTGCTAAAAGAAAATTGATTCTGATATCAAAATGTATTCTGGCCTCAAACAATATATTAAACATAGTCAAACGCAAGAGCGTTAACTATGTTAGTCACTTTGAAAACAGCTTTATGAAAACAATACTATGGTAGCCAAGCTTCAGATTCACAATAATCCTGAAGAAAAATTTGATGTGTTCTCTTCAAAGGATTCGTTTTTTTTTTTTGCACAATGGCATTTGCCACCGACCGGTGCATGTAGTCGACCGAAGGAAGTGCTACTTATTATCATGACTGTTATTCAATTCGGACTCTAGAGGTAGCCCAACAACGTGGTATATACACCAAACATTATATACAAAGTATATTAAAATACCTCCAAACGCTATTATATACAAAGTGCATTATATACCTCCAACGCAATAAAAATACGACCCCTTCAACAAAAAAATAAACGCTCCAGAACTCAACGCTGGCTGTCATAGCATGGTGTTCTGGAATCCAATATAGCGCAATGCAAAACTTAACTGTTCAACGAAGTTCTGCATTTTCTCAAAGCATGCACGGACTCGCTTTATTCAAGAACAACATCAACGCACCAAACACACAGTGACAAAGATATACCATGACCAGTGATATATCAGCTCTCAGCCTTACCAAGCACCAGCGCACAAGGATGTGTGTTCAAATATTACAAACATTCCAACCTTGCAATGTAGTAATCAGCCCACGATTTATGAGCGACTTCCGTTGCGCCACTTTGATACCAGACTTCCATTTTTTATAAAAAAATACAAAATGCTTACTGGACAGCGTTCATATGGACAACGTTCAAACACACAGCAATTTCATATGGACAACGTTCAAACACACAACAATTTCATATGGACAACGTTTAATTATTTCAACAGTCAGCATTCAGACATTAGAACATTCAGCGTTCAACGTTCCAGCGTTCCAGCGTTCCATCATTCTCACAAAAAAAACACAGTAACAGTAATCAAAACCCCTTGTCCGCTGTGTGGTGTCCCAAAGCAGCTTCTATGGACAGAGCAGCGCTAGAAGGGAATATGGCAGAGGCAGCGCGTTATGGATAGAGCAGCGCATTATGGACAGAGCAGAGAGCGTAGGTAACTCAGGACTGTACCATGTCAGGACACAGGGGATATGGCAGACAGAGGAGTTACAGGAGCATAAGAGCTAAAAAAGGAGGTGCTTTGGTACCATGTGAGGCCAGTAACTCCACAAAACAAAAACTTATTCGTGTATTATTCCATAGGTAGGTCATTGTTATATACAATAGGGAGTGATTGTTCAGTTCATCTCCGGATGACTGTTCACATTCCTAATTTAATTATTTACATAAAATTCACCCAATCATGAAGATTAGGTGTCAACAATCATAAATATTAATTAATTTCATACATTATAATAAATACATTTGTATTTTATATGTAAAAAAATAATATTATTTGGGTAGTAGTAAATATTTTATATTTGTTTCACTTTTCTACCGGTTAGAACTCCCTTAATAAGCTTATTTCGAGTCAATATATGTAAGGTGTCACATTATTTCATTTATACAGTAAAAATAAAATTTGAAGGTGGATGTTATAGTCGATAATGTAATAAGAAAATGGGAAAATCATTGCACCATTTTGAAGTTTGACAAACATAGAATCTAGCAAAGTTGTGAGACTTTATTTGGATAGAGAAATGTTCAAATTTATGGTGCCAGTTATTTTCCATTGCAGTTATCATTTCAGGAATCATATATGGTTGGCATGAATTCCCCGTACCAGTTTATATTTCCATTGCAGTTGTCATTTCAGGTATCATATATGGTTGGCATGAATTCCCCGTACCAGTTTATATTTCAACTGAATCATGATTTAGTTGAGAACATAACCACCTGCGGTCCTTGTCTCTAGACGTGTTGCCACTAAGAAGTTATGTGATTTTGTACTCCAAGATTTGCACTAAGTATGGTGGGAAAGGAACAATCTCGTCATAAAGCACCATCACAGAGCTTTGAAAATGGGTGTCTGAGGTGGCCCATCCCATCGATTTAATGAAGTGAAAAAAGGCACGCTTCCTACGCAGAGACCTAGAGCCATTCAATCCAGCCAACCTAGATGCCTTCATTCTTATCTATCTGCAGAACCGACAGGCTTTTCCTTTTCAGCAAGTGTGCATAGAATAAACTCCCCTCTTGGAACATTAATTTGAAATGATGACCATGTATCGATATTTTAACTTATTGTATTGTATGCTACAACGACTCTCACTAAAATAAATGGCCAGTAGGGGCAATTCGAGTTTCACTCACCTCGAGCATTACTTCCACTCCTCAAGCTATCTCAAAACTGATGGCACACATTCATGTCTGGGTGTATTTTAAGTTAAATCTGAGAAATTGTATTTAGATGGTTGAATTGTAAACTCATGTTTTAATTACATAGTACATGAACATTGTGGATTTTTGGTTTCTTGCTATTTATTTTTTATTAGATTTATTTTAATGTTGATTTATTTTAATATTGGTTAAGGTATTAAATGTATTGAGGTGTAATTTTTTTTTCCACTCTTAAAATAAATTTACATTTTATATATGGAAGGAATTACATATCTCTTTTATTTTAGGCAACAAATCTATATATATATATTATGATGAGCCTCATTTTTATTATATATATGATTTACATTAACCTAAGTAAAAAATTAAATATATTATAAAATTATTTTTACTTTTAATTACTTTAATTTGAATATAAGATTGATGTAAAATATGTTCTTTAATATATAGATATAAAAATACTTAGTTTATAGCCACCCATAAAATACTTTTTTGGTTATTGACATTTTATTTGGTTATTAATATTTAGTTTGTAAATAAAAAATTTCAAAAACTCTATGTGCAGCCTACCAAGATTATTTTCCGTTATATAGGTGCAATTAATTCACCATTAATGTATTAATACATTATTATATTATTACATTTATTAATTAATGTATTAATATATTTATTATATGAATACAATAATACATTATGATTAAGATTTATTTTAATATTAATATTTATGAACTTGTATTAAAATTTATATGGTTTACTAGATTTTAGAAAGGTAAGAAATTAATAGGATTTTTTTCAATTTTATTTCTATACTAAAAGAGAAGTGAGAGAAGTGATCATCAAAATTCTTTAAGATTTTATCATATTTTTGCTAACTTCAAAAGTCTAGAAGGTTGGTAGTGCAATAAATATTTTGAAAATTAGAAATATAAGACGGACAATATAAGAGAAAGTGTTTTTCATCTTTAACCCTCTTAGGATCACATACCTCGTAATCATCCCATGGCATTTTGGAAATGGACCAACACCAAGTTTCACTATGAAGTTCGTGAGAATCAATTCTTATCTTGGCAATGTTTCATTTCTTCTTAACACTAGTCAAGAAAGAAAGATACTTTTGGTTTTCCAGATTGGGGTTGATCACTTCCTTATAATAGTTTACTTTCCTTTTTCCCTCTAGCTCTTTGTTGCCCACAATTTTTCATTAAATTTGGATGTAATAATATTGTATATTATTTGGATTTTTAAATATGATCTCCTCCTTTATTTCTCAATGGTCCAACTAAGACTAGGCATCCATATTTTATAACTTCTTATACATAATATACCTAAGCATTGTCATGCTTTGAATGGGAGAAGCCTTGCTTAAATCAGGGGATAAGGTGTGAGTATTTCTTTCAATCTTTAGGTTGTAGGCTATAAACTACTTTTGGATCCATTCTTTCTTCCTCCATGATTCTCTACATATACTACAACACCAAATATCACATCCATATCAAATAACAGGCGCCACTAGAGTCTCCAAGAGAAGCTTGTATTGATCCCAAATCCAAATACACATCGATTTAAAATTGTTTCCAAGCCTATAGTAAGCTTTTTGACTTCCATTTATCTTTCTCTATGTTGTAATTCCCATTGAGCTTATGATGGAAGTCAATTCCTAGATATTTGTATGAACGAACTTCTTTCAAGGAGTTGTTTCCATAAATGAAAGTATGATTAGGTGATCTTTTTGGATTTAATTATAATGATTCTAGTTTTGTATGTATTAATAGTTAACCCATCATGGAGCATAAATGTTGGAGGATTTTGAATTGCTCTCTAAGATCATAATCCCACCTTGTTAAAAATATAATATCTTTAGCATACAAGAGAAGAGTTATGATCATAGTAGTGAGCATGCAGCTAAAACAACCTACAACTTCTGACCCCTCTTCTAGCTTATCAATGTATATGCCAAAAAGGATAGGGAATAAGGCACACCCATTCTTTACTTTGATATTGCATTTAATGTCTTCTCATCAACCCTCAGTGGCATTAAGCTTGGAAATAACATTCCTATATAGCCTTGTCACAAAAAGCTTCAAATGGATAGGAACCATTAACTCTTGTAGCCTCTTCCATCCTTTTGTTCTAGTAACAATGTCAAAATATTTTCTAATGTTAGTAAAAAAATAGAAGATATAATTGTATTATTGCAAGAATTCTCTACAATAATCTTGAGAGTAGCAAGATTGTCTATGGTTGAATGATATCTCCTAAACCTAGCTTGGCCTTTAGCTCTTTTACCATAGATTTCATGCCAAAGGCTAATCTTCTTCTCTAAAAATAAGCTTGTACAACTTCGCTAAAATGTGGCTAATCATAATCGTTTGGTAATTGGAAGGAATTCTTCTACCCCCCACCATTAAATATAAATGATAAGGTTTTGCATCCAATGATTAGGGAAGCCTTACTTCACTACCAAATTAAATATCTTTTGTATGTGCAAGATGATGATAGGTTCTCCCATTTTATAAAATTCAAGTTGGTAGCCTTTAATGTCCTTAGCTTTCTCACTTTCCAATTGCTTAACGCCAAAATCATTGTCTTCTAAAGAAAATATGTCATCCTCTATAGGAGAATTCAAAATTTGTCCATGTAATTAGAGGATTTATAGAGTTTATAAGGTAAATATTCCATTTCTTCAAGGGAAACAAATATTTTTCTTTAGTCTTATCATTCAAAATTTTCCTCCAAAACTTTCTAGGGTAAGATTTAAAGAGTTGTGGTAATTGCTCTTACTTTCTACCTAGGAAAAAATGTTAACAAATTCCAAGTAATGTCTCAACTTCTTAAGATCCAATAAACCATTGTGGTCTTAGTGATAATTAGTCATCATTGTCATTATTAATTAATATAAATTGATAATTGTGAATCTAGTATAGCAGCTACAACATAACCCAAAACTTTAGCCTAACACCAAATTTTGGGTCCCCTTTGCTTTTAAGGTTTCAACAAACAAATTCCCAGGTTTCAACAAACAAATTCCCTGTGTATTGTAACAATCACAACCCTTTTAGCAACCTAGTTGTCATCAAGGCTATAAGTACATGGATGTCTCTCATTTATGCTTCCCATTATGCTTCATCTGTGACATTAGGGTTTATGATATTTTTTCATTTGTTCATTAAGCAAACAATGTTTCAACACTCTTGCTATGTAGGTACTTATGTAAGTTAATGGGATTAATTTTCTAAGAAGGTGTCAAAGAATTACTTATGTGTGTGCCTTCTGCGTGCCAGGGTTTGGATCAAACAGTAGGAAACTCATAATTCCTTTTGACACTAGAAAAAGCTCATCATTGGAAGGGTTTCTATTAGAATGGGATGATCTTGTTGCATTTTGTAGTCTGGAATTCCATACAAGTAGAAGATTTCTCAACAATTGAGGCCTTAAGCTAAAAACTGAAAATGATATGCATGAGCTCGAAAGTAGTAGTAGAAGCAATCTCGATTCTCAGAGCAGGGCATGCATATAAACATTCTAGTATTCCACCATAGGATCATTGAGGATCACACCTAGTAGAGGGTTCATTAACATGGATATACTCAATCAACTGTGGGATATTCATGTTGGATTTATTTCAGTATTTATTTTTGCAGTGGAAGATAATTGACAATTTGGTGAAAGAAAATCCAGATGACATCCTCCTTGTAGTGGGGGATATATTCCCTCTTCTTCATGCATGGATGGTGTTAACAATTAGAAATGTCCTTTGCTTTCTTGGGCTTAGTGTGTTTCTGCTCAATTAGCAACAACAAAATTTCTTCCTGAAAGGTTATATTGTCTTTGGAAATTAGCAACAAAATTATTATATCCTTACTGATATATTTCTAAATCAAACATCAACTGATTACTATCCCTTTCTCTTGAAAATTCAACATACGTGTCATGCTCCTCTTTTGCTAAAAATACATGTGTTTCCTCATCATCAAAACAATTTATTTTCTTTGTTTAGTCTCTTCATTATCATCTTCATTAACAAAATTTTTAGGAAATGGTGCTCTGACTGTTTGCTAATCATCTGGATTCTTCTTGTGAGGCTAAGGTCTAGGTGGCCTTCTAAATTTGGGATTTAGCACTTGATGTTGACGCACTTCCAGAAGAGGTAAAATTGTACACCTGTTTCTCCATGGCCTTTAACATAACATCACATTTTTTGTCTGATGAAGAATATTGTTCCTCCTTAAATGCTACTCTTTTGTAAGTCTTCATCTTAACCTTTTTAGCCAAGAATTTTCTTCCACTCCTATAACATTATTTTGCATAACTTCTAATGTAATAAGATTTCTTTCTCTTAGTTGACAAGTTGGCTCATCATCAAAACCTTCATGAGAGTGAAGGAGGGTTAAACCAAGTGGGTTAATATTAGCATGGATTGAATTATAAACCCTATTGAACCTAGTTGGAAACTCTTGAACTGTTTCCCCTAGGTTTCTCTTCAAATTCTCATATTCAGCCAATATTTGCAAACGGTTTTTCTTCACTTCCCACCTAGCAAGGAAGAGTTGTTCAAATTGTTGAAAATTAGAGAGACTTTGTGCAAAAAGTCTTAGTTTGACATCTTAATGATCTACCTCCTCTAGATCAATGAAATCATTCAGTTTATTTACATGTTGTTGTTGCTAAGTTTTAAAGGACCTGTATAGTCAAATTGATGTAAACACTAACCATAATTCAAAAGAATAGTATGTAGGGGATGGGAGATTGAGAAGGGAAAATCTAGTAGCCATGGTTGTAGGAGGTGACTTTGAACAAGTAATAGGGATTTGGAATGCAGATGATAGAGGAGGTGAAACTATTTTTGTAATAATTGATGAAATGGGTATAGTAGATCCAACAGGAGTAGTTGAAATAGTACTGTGTGGGATGAATAATGGAAATGAAATTGCTAGAGTAGAAAATGGGGGAACAAGACACTGAAATGTGGGAGATTTAGAAACAGTTGTTTGAAGTAGATGAATCAAATGTTATAATTTTTAAAACTATAACCAAATATATTTATCCTATTCTAAAACAATGGTGCTAGGAATATAAGGTTTAAGCTTTGTTTCATCAAGAACTATGTCTGACAAATTGGACTCTGATTTTGATTTGAATAGAGTGTGCTCAAATTTTAGAATAAATTGAATGTCTTCAATAGATTTTATCTCTTTAGGTAGAGGAAAAGGCTTTTCTGAAAGAACAATACCATTTCTTTTGGAGACTTACATTTCCTAAAGAGCTTTTCTGGGCTTGTCAAGCTAGCTAGTGGATTAGGATTTGGATCGCTCCTTGTATCAATCCTTCTATATGCCACGATTTCCAATGAAGATAGAGAAATATAGTAACTAATTCTATTATCTAACCTTTTGTTTTCCCTCAGAAAGTAAATCTGATCTTCAAAGAAGTTCTGGGGAAGATGAAACATTCTTATCCCCAGTATGGTCGCCAAGACCTAGTCATTGTTTAAAAGTACAATCAATTACTAAATCTAGTGATTAGACTATTAGAGAGAGAGCCTTCTCTGGATTGAAGGGGATAACCATGAATCTATAAGATTGGTTTTGAATGGTTATCTTACGAACTTATCTTCTACAACCGGGAGGACATTTCTAAGTGATAACAGATGGCTTCAAGTCAGACTAGAAAAGTTTTCAAAAAAATTGGCACTGCAAATGGAGTCAAATTTATCTTCATAGTAACTACAAAAGTTAAATATCACCTTCGAGATGATGATGGCATGCCACAAAACTTCAGATTCTTTAAAAATTATAGTGGACAAATATTTATGTCATGCGAGTGTTTATTTTCCATGGGAGTGTGCTATGATGGTAGATTCCAATTGTTGTTACCGTGACCATAAAATTGGGAAGTATGATCAACCAAATCATGCCAAGCCAACAAATCATGAATCCTGCACTCCGTGGAAGGGGCTTGTCAAAGCAATAAATAAATTCTTTGTATAGCCTAGTTGTAACAAGGGATAGATTCAATGTGGCCACCCTAAAAAGGCTCTTCCAGTCTCTGCTAGAGAAGATATTGAATATCTAGGAAATCATGTGATGGATAATCGTAAACCTTCAGGAGCCTTGGATTTCCTATAGGAACGCATACCATATTCGTTTGTGGCACTTCTTCAAAGGAGTATAGCACCAAAAGTTTATTTCAATTTGAAAACCATTCTTGATGTCGGCGACCATCTTTTAAGGACGCCAATCTCAAACCAAATGATATTAGTACCAATTGTCCCTTACTCAGAAATTGATTCATGTTCCAAAGCACTCGATATGGGTTTGAAATTTACATCTCCAGAAATAATCATGCATGATGCTGAGGACATGGTATCTTCTTTAAAATATATTATTGTTATAGACACAAAATATGATGGAAAAAATGACATCCTACTTTCATTTTCTTATAAGAATGATAATGTTCTTATTCTATTGATTAGATAAGTCTATTCACTGATGTTGATAGCTCGGTAGAAGCAAAGATTACAATGGCGGGTACACCAACTAGACAACTTGTAGGTTTCGGCAAGCCTTTGTTCACCATAGCTGGTGTGTGGATGGAAAGTATGAAGCTTGAAGCAAATGTTCAAAACTGAGGATGCAGGTATTTGTTCATATTGTCTTTCTTGGAAAGGAAGTGACTAACAATTTATTGAGTGACACATGAACAAATGTTGTATATTTAAAGCAATTTATTAAAGGCAAACCAAACAATATTTTAAGATAGAAGATGGTACTCCTGTTTATGAAAGAAGAGGTGTCAAACCTTGTCTATGAATTGACGATTTGAAGAATTAGGGACTTGAAAAATGGAAGCAAAGATTGTGCATGGGTTAGAGCTTATATAAGTCAATCCAGGAGGTCTGCCAGAAAATACGATTGATTATGATGCATTTCTTGAGGAAACTCTGGAGGTTGTTGAAAAAATAATGGGGAAGCATCGTTGGTGAATGGAGATTTACATACAAATGATAAAATCACAGATCTTGAGGAGAAGTTGAATCTTGCTCGACATAAAATCGATCTATAAAATGAATTGTTGTAGGAAATGGATATTGTAAAAATGCTTGCTGAAGAAAAATTAGAACAAGTGTGTTTGTATCAAGAAACGTTTAGCCAAGATGCAAAGGAAAGGGAACACACATTGAAAGCAAAGGAAGGACTAAATATATCTAAAATAAAAGTGAAACAATTGAAAATTCAACATAGTAACTCTCAATCTAACATTGCACAACTTGAGCTTGAGGTAAAAGTAGCAAATGAAAAATTGGATAATATGATGAGAGATGTTCTAGGCTTGAGATAAAAAGGAGCAATCTTTCTAGAACAGCTTGCAACTACCGAATTTAAGGAAAAAATAACTGAAGGAAAATTTGCAATGCAAATAAAACTTCTTCAAAAGGAGATGAAGATGAGAGCAGTCAAGGATGATAAGTTGAATGATGTAGGAGATACATTCAATGAACAAGAAATGGATTTTACCAAACTGTGATAAGTTACAACATTTAGAGAGCCAACTAAAATCTTAAATAAATAAATCCAAGGAATATGAAAGATTTACTAAACAAGGAAATTAAATTGTTTTCAAGGAGAGAGACAACCTCATAGCGTCTAATTTTTTTCCCAAATTATCAAAGTCATGTGCAAAGAAAATGGAACAAATCATAAATTCTTTCAAATAATAGCTTGATGGGAGTTGTGGAAATGTTTCTTTGAATAATCAAAGAGAATACACCTTGAGGAAAACAGATAAAGGGCCTTCATGCAAGAGGAAAAATTGAACCCATCTTTAAAATAAATTTCTAAGTTAGGGAAAATTTTAAGCTCAGATAGAATTCTAATGCAAACTTGAGATAAAATGTCTATCCTTGAACAAGATTTGGAGAGTGCCAAACTTAAAGAAGTTGAACAAATTCATGGTAGGATGAAGAATTATGAAGAACATTTTAGGATGGAAGAAAGCATGACAGTGAAAACAACTACCAATGTTGCATCAAGCTTTGAGACCATTGTAGATTGGAGGAGAATGATGTTTGAGAACATTGCAATTAATGTGAGGAATATTGGCCATTTTCTTAAGGAAGTAAGATGATAGATGCCCCCTTGTTTGATGTCTTGCTTGAGAGCTTCTATTTTGTGTGGTTATGCTGCTAGTTTAAAAGAAGATGTTAAGTCAAAAACATTTCCTCTGTAGCTATATGATTTCCTTATTTGATGGAATCTAATGGTAGTGAAAGAAAGTTTTCTATAATGAAGAAGATTCCCATGGAGTGAATATCACAATTTTCATCTTAAGTTATGCAAACTCTCACTGAAGAAAATGATAGTATATGGGTATGTGTTTTCTTGCTCAAAATTGTTTTTCAAGATAGAGACATAATTCATTTGCCTACAATGATGCTAGCCTCCCCTACACTTGCATATTCTTAGAAAATATAGGATGTTGTAGAATGTACACTTCACGCCTAGTATACAATGAGAAATCCCTACATATGCTACTTGCTACCCCTCTAGGTCACAAATTGCATTTTCAAAGAACAACTAGTTTTTCAATGGATACTACATTTGTGATGTGCGACCCATAACAAATTTATCACACAATTCCTACCTACAACCTTCCTTACCTCCATCACATGTAATGGAATTGCATAGTTCCTCAATGCCATCTCCCTAAGATGGCATCACTATATTTTGTCCTATTCGATGGTCCCATGACTCATTCATTAACCCAACTCAACATTCATATACTTATAACGAGTCTTTTTCTCTTCTCTATGTCCAACCTTAAGATATACACACATTCTCTCTCTCTCAAATGTATCCTTTGCCTAAATATCTCCTCAACATCTGTGCTCCTAAAATCCTCTCCCACCATTTATTTTGGTGAAGAATTTGTTGGAAACTAGGTCATATTAAGCGGGGATCTGGGGGCATGGGGGAATTAGTATTGAAAGAGTTTTATCAATTTAAAAAATAACTTTCTTTCACTTTTTGCAGGAACATAGACACACCAATAAAATATTTCAGCGATTAAATACATAATCATGATAAGAAGAATATCAACAATTTCAATGGAACACTAGGAACAAATAATTTTTTTAAGTTTGGTCTTTTATTGCTTCTCAAATAAAGATACAAATTGTTGTTACAAATATCTAGCTACAACTATTAGGAATATTTAACTCCGTGATTAACATTTGTATCTGAATGGAGCTACAACCCCAACTATTTACCAACACCCACTCGAAGGAGCACCAACCCATAATCTGAGAGTTACAACTTGTATAACACTCAATGACTCATCTTTCATCCATTTTCACACTAGAGCCATGAATGCCTTCTATGCTTTCAAAACTAATCAAATTCCTCAATCACCAACTCCTTCAACAATCTCTACTCACTTAGTAACACTATGAACTTCACCACTACTTACTCACACGACTCAAATCTATTCATATCTCCAACCAATTTTCTCAAGCCTGCTTATATAAAATTTTGGCTTGATATTTTTGCCTTTTTTCTTTTCTTTGATTGCTTCATGCATTCTTAGTTTTTTCCTTCTTCCTATTGATTTCAGTCCTTTGACTGTGTTCACCAAGTTCTCAAATTTCAACAACCTTTTCCTATAAGTTAAAGTGAGTTATTTCACTAATTTTAGCAATTTTGGCCTTTTACAAGTTTTAGTAGTGCCTCTTATAATTTTATTTGCAGTCATGTTTGGATTAGTTGCTAATTTTGATACCAAACTGATAGTTCCATCGAACTTAGCCTTTAACTCCTTTTCTTAGCACCTTTATTTGTTTTTGACCCATATGACTAGGTCTCTGTGACCACAGGCTATGTCTTCGGTGCTTTGTTTGTGCTACACCAAATGAATTCTCTAGGCATGTTCATGTGGGATGACATGTACCATAGATTCCTCCTGCCATCCTTTTCATTGGTTTTCACAGTGTCTCTATGTCCTGACACTTGTCTCTTAGCACATCAAGGTCATGCCTCTTTATACATCCACAGGGGTCATGCTACTTAGTCGATGTGTCCCATAGGGACTGCCAGCATGCTCTTTGATTGATTACTATTGTACTCCGTGTCTTGACACCTCTTCTCTCCTATAACTTCCTCTCTATGCACACTTAATAAACTTTCGGGCTCAGTCTAGTAGGATGACATCACTCTAAGGTCACCAAGGACACATGGCACCTTCGAAGTGGTGACACATGTCACTCAGACATGGGCCATTTTTGTGCCCAAAAATTCCAATGATGACTACCATGTGTCCACCTCCTATTGCGGAGTTGTTGACATCACCTATGACCAATTAAGCTCTGCCACCTGTCCTCTATCAAAGTAGAGAGAAAGATATCCCGAAGCCTATTTTTCAAGTGATTTCTATTATAAAAAAAATGACGAAACCACTAGGTTGAAGCCTCTTCTTTGTTTTTCCATCATGCCAGTTCTCTCCTTGCTCACCACTTCGTTATTCCTTCGAGACTATGTCTTGGCTAGCCCTCAATAGGTTAATTTGTCAAAGTGGGGACCTCCCACTCACTACTCATTGGTCCATGTTCTTTGCTACCATGTCTCGCTGCTACTATCTCTTCATGCTTCCTCTTTTGTGCCCTTTGCAATCCTCCATGGTGCACCCACCAAGGTAAGTCCACAGGGATGGTGTCACCACTTGGCGTCATTTCGCTCTTTATGTTTGAGCGTTGTTTTAAATATGTCATGGTATATCTGTTATGTGGTCTCAGTTTGAGCCAATAGAAAAACTCCCCATTTATTTGTTGTCAACCATGTTTTCCCAGTCCTCTTGCATGGCGGGTCTACCAATCTTGCTGCTATGTATGGCACTTCTATCTCTGCTATCTTTGAACTGAGATAACCAATATTTGACTTGCTCTATATTTTGATTCAGGAGGCCATTTTTAGACTTTCACATACCACTATAAATCTCTTTCCCAACTCTTTCCATTTGGGTGTGTTTGACCTGTGTTAAGGGGGTATACTGCACCAAAATTGGCTCCAAAGCGGCTCATCCATGTTGATCCTCAACCTTCTTCTTTTTTCTGGAACCTAATGTTCTGAATCCTTCTTTAACACTTGTTCCACCTCTTGACATCAATGGGAATCATGTTTCCATCAATGACAACATATTTCCAACATTCTCCCCCTTTGGCGTTGATGGACACACCAAGATCAAATAAAACATCCTTATCAAAATATGATTCTCTCTTTTGATTTTTTCTCCCCTTGAGATGTGCCTCCCATATGCTTTTTTTTTCTATTGTGATGATGATGCTCTTATTTTTTCTTGATCTTCACCATATATCATCCCATTGTTTGGTCACAATGTAACTCTACCTCTTTAATTTTGTTTGATCACTACTAACTTTCCTTATTTAACATCAATGGAAAATACACCAACATGCACCCCATGTCACCATACTCCTTCTGTCAACAATATTTCTCTGTCATGTTGATCTTGTGGACTTGGTAGCTTCATCTTGATATGCTAAAAATACAACAACTACTTTTCTTTCTCTTAAATGAAGAGCTAGTGAAGGGAGACAAGAGGAATAACTCTTAGTCTTTGCCTCAAATACTCAAATTGTTCGAGCTAGGAAGTGGCTTGGTGAAAATATCAGTAACTTGTTCTTTTGTAAGAACATACTCTAGCTACACAATCCAATTTTCAACTTTCTCTCTCAAGAAATGATGATTGGAATATGCTTTGTCTTCGAGTGAAAAACTAGATACTTTGACATACTTATTGCACTTGTGTTGTGAGAAATAATGGGAGTAGGTTGATCATATAACACTTGTACATCCTACAAGGTCGAGTTCATCTATAGAAGTTGAGTGCAACAAGAATTTGTTGCAATGTACCCTGTTTCAACTATAAATAAGGAAATTGAAGCTTGTTGCTTGCTCAACCATGAGACTAGACATTCTCCAAGAAAGAAAGCACCACCACTTTTTATTTTTCAATCATCTACATCACCTACCCAATCAACTCCAGTATAAACAATTAATAAAAAAAATATTATGTCTGCCATACCACAGTGTTGACGGTGCTGGACCCGCCAACATGTCAAGGGATCTCATGGGTAAGAAGTCCCAACTAGACCTCAAACCATTTGGTGTAGGAGTCCCAACAGTGGGTCGCATGGTATCAAATTCACCGCGATGGTGTCCAAAGGAAAGTAATATGTCCCTGTTGGTAGTAAGGGTGTGACATATGTAGTAACTCAAGGAAGGTGCATGAGCGGTTCTAACACACGGAGAGTGAGGTGAGTGCGCCCCTTGGAAACTTGTGAAAGCATGGAGTTAAGAAGGGAACACATGAGCAAATATGCATCATAAATTGGAAAGTAAGTGAGCTAGCTATCCAAAATGATGGTTAAACCAACAACACATTTTAGTAAGATTCATACATACTTATATAGGAAAGCCATACATGCATGCATAAGCAAACAGATCTATATATTAATAGAGTAGACAAATTAGCTAAAATACAATAACAAAATATGCATGAAATGTTCTTGCTTTGTTATATTAATAAGTGAAAGTTTCAGTCATAGAAAAGGGTGGGGTGGCCCTTGACATTCCCCTTTGTGACTATTCACCTACCTTCATGACTCTTCAATTAATATATGATTGTTACATTCAACTATCAACACTTGAACTTCCACTTGAAAAGATGTTACATACAATCTACACATGTACCCATGTGAGACAAAATAGGCTTGAGAAAGTCATGCAAGACATCACTAGCACTTGGACTATTGTGGTAAGACCAACTCTTCGACATCCTTGCGATGATCAACGGTGGTAAATTGATGCCAAGCTTGGTCATCCATGATGGTGTTTGTGCACTCAATAGTGACATCCTACTCTAATCGAACTCTTGCCTCTGTTGCATCCGGGTAAACTAATATGGCCCCTCTATCCAATTCATTTGATAACATGCACATCACCGTCTTGAGTACGGCTAGACCAACAACATGCTTATGCATAGTGTCTGTGCTGATGTGCAAGTGTGTATTGGTGACCATGCAGATGAACTTGTCGAAGTACATGTTCAATTCCAGTCAGCATTTCTTCTTGTCTTCACCTAAGTGAGTGTTCCAAATGGGTGGGATCACATGCATGTGCACAATGACATGCATGCTACAAAATTCCCTTGCATGCAATCCACAACACTGCTCACCTTGTCTCCTCTGTGCCAATTTTTGGGATGGATCTATAACTTATATGGGCATAGATTCATCAATCTATGGATGTTGTGCCCCCTGTTGTACTTGTTCTTGCTGCAACTCATTCTCTCGTCTGTGCAGCTCTTGTTCTTCCTCGATTTACCGCTTTAGCACATGCAACTCCTTCTTTGTTTCTCTTTCTGCCTTCGCATGATCTTCGTGTCATGCTGTCACCTCATAGCTTCAATCTCCAAATTTCCTTTCGTAACGAGTGGATTTGCTTCGAACTCATAGGTTTTCTCCACCTCTGTGTTTTCAACAAACTTCCTCTTGCATTCATCGCATGTGGGTGTGCTACCTTCTACTGCTACTGATGGTGATGCTCGCTATGATGTTGCTGCCATATTACCTTGATGTCCTTTTCTATGAACAACTTGATGTCTTCATATGTAGGAAACCTCATAGACACTTGCTTTGCGACAACCCCCGTTGTGTTCCCAACTGTGTCCTTTGACTCAAATCTCCTGAAGGCCATTTTACTTGTGTTGTCAACAGACAGATGAACACTTGTGATGCTTGGAGACATAGCAACACTCATGGCAAGCAATCTATTAGTCAAAAACCAAAACAAACTTGAGGACTGACTTGTAATATACTTGTGTGATTGATTGTGAAGGTTGCACAATTTCTGTTGGGAGGTCGGGAGACAGATTGCAAAAATTGTGCAAGGCACAATCCAGCATGTCAAGAGGCTGACTAACCACTAGAATTGGGCAATGCACAGTTGAGTCTGGCCTACTGAGGGCTGAAACTGCGCAATGCACAATTTCAGTCATGAGTGACATGCAACCAGCAAACTGCATTATGCAGTCTGGAGCCAGAAGGACACTACCTCCAAGAATTGCGCAATGAAATCCCGGAGGTCAGTGCTATGCCAGACTTGTGTAATTTTTGGAGGGAAGGTAGAGCCTTCGCTTCTGGAAATGTGGAGTGCTAGTCGGGTAAGGCACGGTCTGGGCCAAGGCAGCCCAGACTACCCAACGGGTGAAAACATGAGAAGTGTGCATGCATGATGAGATGAGTGTAAACAAGAGTGAATGATTATGCATGCAAACAATAAGTGCAAGATTCAGAAAATGGGATGCATAGATATGTGTGAACTAGATCGCCGCAATGGTAACTGTCGATGCAAAAACAATGTCATGCATGCGACAACAGTGAGATGTGAACAAAATCTAAAACGACACTTATACAAGCTAACATGCATGAAAATGACAACAAGCATTCACATAAATCAAGAAAAAAACATTTACACAAGCTAAAACACAAAAAGCGATAGAAACGCATCACAAGGCATGCGAAGCAGGCTTACCACGAAACAACTAAGATGAATGTGATGACGACTCCTAGATGTAATGTGAAATGCTAGAGTTGCAAGTTTGATGTGAGGGATGACCTTTGCAACGTCTGGTTGATGAGTTTTGATAAGATCAAGGTTATCACGTGCATGCCACAAATCTAGGAAAGGTGACACTTGGCAAGAGGTTTTTGAAATGATCCTTGGATGTAACCTCTTGCTACTAAAAATAGATCCCTAAATCTAGGGATGCCTTTCCATGTTACCTTGGGAAAAGAATTCCATGCATGAAAATCATTTTTAATCATGCAAAGATGACTTCTAGTTTTGTTCAAGACTGCCGCCAAGACTCAAGTTCGTGGAATGAATTCATAGCTTAAGATTATTCATAAGTCTTTATTTATTGTATTATGAAAAAACTGCGAATAAATAAGTAAATGCCAGAGGGAGGGAGTAACAGAATATTATTTATATGAAATAACGGAAATTGAAAGCTCTCCGAGCTGATACAATGAAGTAGATAAGTAAGCCTTGATCCCCTTTTCAAATAGAGAGGGGCCTCTTAAAAGAAAAGGGGCCGAGCAGAGTTGGCTATCCCAGACGGATTGTGCTATTCCTAAAAGGAACAGGTGACTGTCCCTCAGGATTATGCAATTTCTGGGTTGAGGAGTTTTCCAGGGTCAGATTGCACAATTTTCTCAAGGAAGCCCATTTGATTGCATTGCGCAATTTTTGAGCCTAGCACACTGCCTGACTAATTTGTGCAATTTATCCTAGCTGCTAGGCTGGCTGTCCCAAAGTGATTGTGCAATTTTTCGGAGCAATAGGTAACTACTGCCTAGAATTGTGAAATTTCTAGGCTGAGCAACTCTCCTAGGATGAATTGCACAATTTTTGAGAGGAATCTTGGTTTCCCTTTAGAATTGTGTAATTCTGAGAGGGAGCTGCTCAACCAACAACTAACACTACGTCTGGAAATAAGCCTGTGAAGGAGGTGGAACAAACTTGTGCACATGCTAACAAGACTCTATGAAACAACTGAAGCTAATGTTCTTTACAATGCAAGACATGCTGCTGAGGATGGTCGGTAGGGAGGCTCCAAAATGAAGCTAAGGAAAAATTTTGTATTGTGATTGTAGCCGCTACAACACTTGGAAACACACTAGTAGAACTCTACCTCTCTAAATGGACCTTGTTCATGAAAAGCAAGCCTAACACCTCCAGAAGTATTGTTCAATTGTTTGTTCGTCTAGGTTTCCACACTTGCTCGATTGTAAGATGCAGCATCTGCCAGGCTCTTGGTCGGTCGACACACATTCCAAGCCAAGCAAATAGAGTTGTTTCGATTGGGGATGAGGGGTATATTTGTGCACAAGTCATATGATCATCATAGTTTTAGTTTCATTTATGGTATTGCTCCATTGCCAGTAGGCCTGGATAGTACCCTGATGGAGTCACGCAGGAACACAAGAATTGCTCCGCTACCAGTGAGCTTGGCTAGTACTCCGGCGGAGTTACTTGCATCACCTCTCTACACATGAAGCCTTTCTCTTCTTTCACCTTATTCATTTTTTATTTTTTTCAAACTTTTTCATATTTTCATTTTTTTCATTTTTTCATAATTGTGCATAAAATTATTCATTTCATAGGCAGAAGAGGGATCCTAAATTATTGAGAGCAGAAGAGATTGTTCCTTAAGAGAATTAGTTTATATATACCTTTGACATGATTGTTAAGGTTTGCCCCCTCACCTTACTCTACTTGAATGAGCCGACATGGATTAACCCAAAAACAACTTACTAGAGTAGGTGATACTAGTTCGCATGCAAACGTTGTGTTTTCACCAAGGTTCACCTCGAACAGTACGTATTTTCCATTGATGTATCATGGACTAAAAGTAACAAGTTCTTCATGAGAGAGTGGACAATAGATAACCAAATGTTAATAGTTGTACAAGTCCTCGTGTACATTACCCAGGCTTGTTTCAAGAGTCGCACACGGTCCATGCGAAACTAACCTATGAACGAAAGCAAGCAAACAAAACAAAATGCAATGCAGGAAGCAGAAGCAAATGTGTATGAAAAGTGAGTAAGAAAACAAACAAGCAAGAAGGAAAACACAAAAGGAAAGAAGCAAACATGCATGCAAGAAAAAAACTCTAAAGAAAACACTACTCCTACTCCTAAGCTAACAGTGTATGGGTCATCTCACGTGAAGTGATACTTCCAATGCAGCCACCGATGAATTGGTCGACCCATGTTGGTGAAGGCATGGTTTGGAAACAATGCAGTTGCAAAAACTAGTAAGCATGAAAGCTATAATGATGAATATGGACACACTCCGAGCTTATAAGCGTCCACATAAAAAAAAATGAGTGAAAGTGCATGACATGCACTATGTGGACTTGTCATGGTGTTGTGCTACACTGCATGTAGATGTCGAGTGTATGCATTCTCTTGACTATGACATCCAAGAAAACATGAGAAAGGTAGACCACTTATATTGCGCAAGTGTGCTTGCTGTGTAAGATTCCTCCAACGAATGAGCAATGGGATCATGTAGTTCGAGTGGAGGATGCGAAATATGAGTGTTGGATTGATCTTCAATGCATATAGATGAGTGATGAGGAGCCTTGTATGTTTCAACAATTTCTTGATCGGAAGTGAAACAAACCTAAGGACAGCAAGGACCTGCCATAAGCATCAGATTGGGTTGAAGTGCCTCGACAATTTGCGGGGTTTCGACTTCGTCGATAGATAGATCATCATAGACTAGTGTCTTAGACATATTAACAATGATTGAATCAACATCGTGATCAAATGAAGAAGTAGAGATAACGACAACCAAGATCAGAAAATTCAGGATGTTTGTCAACATCCTCATGATTTGATAAATTAGGCAAAGGGGCAGATGAGAAGCAAGGATGTTCACCCTCTGTGTTTTCAGAAATGACAGATGATAGATTGGATGGATTTTCATAGGAATATGTGTCCTCTCCACTATGTAATGACAGACTGACAGCCAACGTGTCCTGTGAATGATCGAAAGTAGAAACATCCAAAAATGGGTTTTCACAGGGGAAATAAACAATGGCAGAATCACAAGGGATGTCAGGATAGTGAAGCTGAGGCCCAGATGGAAAGGAGTCATCCTTCACTATCATTTCTTCTTTATATTCCTACACACACTCATCATGAATGATGGCGGAGTTTGGCTGCATAACACCAACACCGTCAACAACTTGATCCTTGTTCACAACAGGTGAGGAGTCCAGAATCGAAGAACACAAGACAATACAACTTGGAAGATCAACAGAACATGGGGACGGAGGTGAGGGAACACATCCATGTGGCAACCAATAGGATTGCAAGCCAAATATGTGCAGATATCTAGAGTTGGTGGGGTGGGAGGATGTGACCGTTCAACATATGTGTGTGCATAATCTCCCACATCACTCTACAGTGGTGGAGTTGTTTGATGAGTTGAAGGCAGGCAGTCACTTGTGATAGCAACTATGCCTACCTTTGATTTCACAGCTTCATCACTGCAGTGTGCTGAGCAGGATCCAAATGATTTCAAGAATTGTGGATTTTCAGATATGTAAAGAAGATACTCAAATCTTCCTTCGATAAATTCCCAATCAATTTCATCTTCAGGAAATCTGCATGAAAGATTACAAAACAGTGTGCTAAATTATTCAATGTATTCATCAGGTGCTTGTCGTAATTTTAGAATTTCTTTATCCAATGGTTTATGGTTAAAATGATTGAACGCAGTCTATCTCTGCCACCATATGAGCAAGAGAATGAATATATTTTTTAGGCAATGTGGCACACCAATGCAATGGGTTCCCTCGAAGTGTGTAGAAGAACAACGCGAAAGTCATGTATTCTTCAAAGATTCCATGTCTTTCGCATGAGCCTACAACACCGATCGCATGCCTAACCAAGGTTGCATAGCCTCCACCATCATATGTTTTATGTGACAAGTTATCTGAAATCTCTTCCGACATTTCCAAGTCGTTTCCATAAGACATACACTACGGAATAGAAACTTTGTAGTTAGTCATGACAGATATGAAAATATTAAAAAAATATGTGAGTACACAACTTGTCATCTAGCCCTCCTTCTAGCGCCAAAATGGTTATGGTGCTGGACCCACCAACATGTCAGGGGATCTCCCTGGTAAGATGTCCCAGCTAGACCTCAGACCATTTGTTGTTGGAGTCCCAGCACTGGGTCGTATGGTATCACCTTGACCAAGATGGTGCACAAAGGCAGGTAAGATGTCCCTGTTGGTAGCAAGGGTGTGACATATGTAGTAAGTCAAGGAAGGTACATGAGTAGATCTAACATACATGGGGTGAGGTGAGTGTGCCCCTTGGAAACCTGTGAAAGCACAGAGTTAAGAAGGGAACACATGAGCAAAGATACATCACAAACTAGAAATAAAGTGAGCTAGCAATCCAAAGTGATGGTTAAACCAGCAAGACATTTAAGTAAGATTCATACATACTTATATAAGAAAGCCATACATGCATGCATAAAAAAACATATACATATATTATTAGAGTCGACAAGTTAGCTGAAATACAATAACATCATATGCATGAAACGTGTTGGCTCTGTTATATTAAGAAGTGAAAGTTCTAATCATACAATACAACCATGACTGATGAGCACCAATATTGCAACAAGAATGTTGCAACTCTTGGGGCTACCAACTTTACTTTATCGGCCTCGGGTTCATACAAACTTGGAGGTGAAAGTGATGTATACACAAGTAAAAGTGATGTTTCTTCCTTTTGTCACTGTTCAGCTGGCGAGAGACCAATAGGGTTTTCAAGCAAGACTTCTATGGATTCAGAAGAAGCTTGATAACTAATGAAAGAAGGAGGAATCTACTCTATGAAAAAGCTTATCTACTGCAATAATGAAAAAGACTGAAAGTCAATGCTAAAACACACCATTTCCTAACTAACTGCTAAGAAATTGTGCTTTACAATAATGCCAAGACAATATGTATGAAATTCTACTATCCTAAGCATGGAAGTTTAAAACATCAAACATTACTGTTATGCATATAAAGGAATGAAATAAATCTGTTTTTTCTTTTTGTTCTTTTTATGGAAAATCAAGTGTAAACCCTAATCTCTTTTGGTGATGTGGCAGGTGGCTTAGTGATGTTGGTGGATGGTTGGAAGGTTTGGGAGACCCTTGGGTGACCTGGTGTGGCTTCCTATAGGTTTTCCCTCAGTTTGGCCTCAAAACAAGCCACTACAAGATGTACTAGAAACCTACAAGATTCCCTATATTTCTATAGGATACAGCCAAGAGCAAAAAGATGGTTGCTAGAGGTGATGGAAGGCTTGGGGAATGTGGTGGATGGGTGGAATGGAGTGAGAAAATGCCTAGGATCACTCAGAACTCAAAACCAAGGTTAGGAGATGGTTGGATTTGCTCAACATGCTTGGAGGAATTTCTATGTAAAATGATGACATTGGTGGAGGTCTTCATGAAAGCAAGGAATGATTATGGATGGATGAGGTTGGAAAGTGGTTGCCTGCTATGATATCTCTTTGTACTTATGAAGCACCTGCTCTACATCAAACATTTATAATTACCGTAAATTCATGTAAACAAGAAGAATTCTAACAAGCTAGAAAAGAAGAACTTAATGAGCTAATTGTCTACTTCTTGCATGAGGGAAATTACTGAATAAAATGGAATCATGGATGAGATATACTGTAATACTGAAGAGGGAAAAGATGTTAATTAAATCCTACACTTGCAAAACTGATCAAATGTTTGTTCAGGTATAGTAAACTCTAAATCTTATGAGAAAATTGAAATCTGTCTTTTTGGGGCTGCATAAGGGTATTTTCCTAAAATCATGATCCCTGAGGGAAGAGGTGAGGCAAAGACACCTACTAACAAATTTGTGGTGCTCCTTTTATCCCTGCTAACCTACTACTGAAATAAAGCAAAAATGGAAGAAAACTAATAAACAACTAATTAAATCTACATTACTTGCAATGAAATACTTCTAAAGACAATTTAACCATGAATCTATGCAACTAAGTCAAGCATACAGATACAAGAAGAGGATGCTTTTCTTCTAGGGTTGGTCCCTAACCCAAGAGCTTTAGCCCTATGAATTAAATCAATGCTGGATCAAGACAAGATCATTTTCATTATCAAAACAGAAAATTACATCAATCTCTTCCAGAAGTCTAGATCTCGAAAATAACTAGTGTTTTTAAAACAAAAATTCGAATCCTAATGAGGCTTTAGGCCTCTCTACTTATACAATTGAAGTCCCCAACGACTTACTTAAATATCGGGAGGCTCGTCTCCCAAACTTGAGATGAGCTAACTCTTTATCTATCACTTGCTCGGTTGCCTTTTGATCTTCATGGCTTGGTTGAGTGCACTCTGAGCTCGTGTGATTAATGGAGGAATATTCGAATGGGGGAGGAGTGAATGAGGAGGATTTACCTCCTACAATATCTATCCCTTGTCCCATTCGAGTTTCAAACCTTAGTCTTGCCAAAAGTCCATGATTTTCTCTTCCAAACCTGCATTCAGTGCATATTATTCCACTAGGCATAATATCTCACTTTAACTCATCTCATTAAACAAAATATAATCAAAACATGTAATAAATTATGAGAAGAGTTTATTTTACTAGCTAGGAGCTGAATTAAGGCCCATATAATTACCCAATGATGAGGCTCATCATCACCCCCCTATTAAAAGTGTTTCTCATCCTCTGAGCAACTCAATCAATATCCATGTATTTCATTGCTTTAGTAGCCTCCTTGGCATCCCATGCTTTTGCTATGGTTTCCTCTTCTTGTGCATAGAATACTATTGTTGGCTTAGTGGGGCCTGACCCAGGTTTAGAAGTGATTTAGCCAAGAAAATCCCGATACTACTGGCCCTTTCAGCAATAGTCCATGGAGCGCGGACTAAGGTCTCACTCGAAGTAGTATGGGTGGGTGCTGGAACCAGGTTTCTGCACCATGGGGATGTCTGATATGGGGCGATAGGTATGCGATGCAACCTTTGCGCTTACTAGGTTATGCACACCAGTGAGCTCCTTGCGTTCTGTGGGACTACCTTCACGCAGCTCCAGCCATAGTACGACCAATGTTAATTACCCAAGTCTTCCTTAATTAGGTTTTGTTCATTAATTACTTAGAAGGTTTTCATACATAAGCATACATAAAAGTGCGCGCATATAAATAGATACCATTAACGCATAACATCAAAATAAAGATCTATGAAGCAGATGCACAATATGTCGAATCAACTTAGCTTTATTAATGGTCCTTTTCAAGTTCAGTTCAATATAGACCATACTTCGCCCTACACACTCAGTTGCAGGGGTTCGTGCACTCAACTGCAGACTCTACTAGCCCTCTACGCACTCAGCTGCAGAGCCTCTACCTCCTACTACGACCCAATACACTTCTGATCCACTTCTACCTTCTAACCATGCCTTCACATTTATCTATTACTTATTTTTTCTCCAAAATTGTCTTTACACTTAGAGCCTCACTCTATTTATACAATCCCATGGTCCATGGACCATGGGTAGGCCGACACAACTTTACATTAATTTAAAATTTTTAGGGCAGACAACCCTATGACTCATCCTAGACTTTCACACTCCGCACTCGTACTTCACAACGTTTTTACATTACATTGACCAAAACTCGGGCTTTAAGTCCCAAAAACATGTTGTGGGGGGATCTGCTGCTCAACGATCCCCCAACACAATCTTTGTGACTCGTCCCGAGTCACTGTGTGGTGATCTTGGTATTAAGCCCTTCCAACTATGACTGGGTTGTGCGAAGGTCCGCAGTCCTCTTTTCTACCGTCGGTTGAATCTGCTCTAGTCCTGCTTCTGATTCATCTGCATCTGACTCGTTTCTTTTCTTTGGTACTGACTTCCAGTACCCGTGTTTATAGCCCCACGCAACTGTCCGGCTCCTTGGGTCACGAATACTGTGCTTTAGTTGGTTAGTAAAATAGTTGGCCCACCCGTGTAGGGCTTCAGGTAACTACCATTTAATTTTCTTGGGAAGGGTTCTCCATTAAGTTTGACTAGCTGGACCGCCTCTCCATGTGTAACCTCTTTTACCACATATGGTCCCAACCAGTGCATTCTGAATTTTCCAGGAAATTTTTCGAACTTGTTTTCATACATCAGCACTAAGTCATTTACTTTTAAGGTGCGCAACTTGATATGGCAGTCGTGCCAGGCTTTCTCACACTATTTTTGTACCTACTGGTGAAATCCAGCCAGAAATCATTCTTCCTCGAATTCTTCTAATTGCGCGAGCCTTTCTTCCAAAGATTCATGGTCCGACATGCCTGTGAGTGCTGCTATTCACAGGCTAGGTACAATATATTCCATTAGCATGACTCCTTCTGTACCATAGACTAACCGGAATGGTGTTTATCCCGCCAATTTCCTACATGTTTTCCTGTATGCCCATAACATAGCAAGAATGCACAGGTCCCAGTCATTCTGCTATGCGTTACATATTTTGATCAACGCAGTCTCCCATATTTTATTGAATGCTTCTACTGTTCCATTATCATGTGGGTGGTATGGTGTACTTTTTTTGTGATAAACTTGGAACTCTTCCATGAGCGCGTTGATGGTTTCATTCAAGAAATGTGTTCTGCAACCACTCATTAAGATTTTCGGGCAACCAAATCGTGTCTGTTAGGTTCCTATACCAAGTTGTGAAGGGGCTGCAAGAACTCATCACTAGATGTGCTGGAACCATGCCAGGAGAACCATGCATAGTCTGAAAGCTTGGGAAGCACACAACGCGAATAGGAAGAGAGATGAGATTGACCGCGCAGATCAAGGAATATGAAATGGATCAAGTGATTTTGGATCTAGGATGAGACGCGAACGTCCTACCAAAGTAGACGTGGGAGCACATGGGTAGGCATGCACTGCAATGGTCTCCTATTCAATTGCGAATGGTGAACCAGCAGAAGGTCCTACCTATAGGAATATTGCAGGGAATAACGGTAAATATCGAAGGTACAAGTGCACTAGTAGATTTCAAAGTGATAGAGAATTTTGATGACAACAATCCCTATCTTGTGCTACTGGGAATAGATTGGGCCATTGACATGAATGGAGTGATAAATCTAAAGAAGCGCAACATAATTTTTGAGAAAAATTTACTACGCGTAATGGTACCTTTAGACCCTACGGAAGGATCACGCTACACAAAGCCAGTGCACGATTGCTATAGCGGCGATGATCTAGACTGTATCTACAAGATAACCATGCAAGAGCAGGACTAGGTAAATCCAACAATGAATGGCAGACTCTAGTGGGAGCGCAAAATCTCTTGCACCTCAGATTCGGATGAGGAAATAAAACGATGGTAGAACTAGTTACACAAGGCAACCACGCTCAACTGTAACATGATGACAAGGTCACTGCACTGCATGGCAAAATAGGTGAGAGATCTACCTATGTATGATAGGTTGACCAAGGTGGATGATTTCTTGAACAAATTTGAAAGAGAAGTATAGTGAAAACAACGTTTCAGTGCTCTGAAATGGGTACTACATGCTACGACTGCAAGATGGTGGGGTACGCATCAAAGAAGTTTTGAGGACTGGCACGAATGTAGAAGGATGATGTGCATACGGTTTGGAAAGCCTCAAATGTGAATGAAAGCTGAGTATGATGGATGAAACAGCCTGTGTGCCCAGCTTTCCAGATGGGTATAGGCGTATGTTGCGTAACCTACATGGACACACACCATCCCTACAATAGGAAACATGACCGACAATCAGGAGTGGGCAAGACAATGGCGTGAATGACCCCTTTGGTTGGGACTAGGAAGTATGGTAAGACCAAGCACACAGAAGCATATTCATGCAAAAGCTTTTGAAAAAGTACGTGAAGCACTGAACACGGTCCACCATGTGAAACGAACTGACTAGGACCTGCGCGTACCAACGGTTCTATAGGCTTATAGGACCATGTGCAAAACCCTAACCACACGGGCACTTTCGAAGCTGAAGTATGAAGTGAATGTTGTAATCCCCATAAAGCATGAAAAGCCTAATCCACGCATAGTAGCACCAGTAGATACAATGGTTCACAAAGTATGGAAAGAAGGGATCACACAGCTGCAAGAAATAGGACGCATGGGACTTGAGGAAGAAATCCAACAGAGAAACCTTAGATTCCACAAAATTGAAGAGGAAAGGGTACCGTTAAGGAAGAAAAGCACTCTGATAGACGTGGAAGTTAAGAAGATGGAGGACAAAATAAAGAGAGATTTTCTTGACAAAAAGACTAGAATGGTAAGGCAAGGTGCGTGCGATCATGATGACAGGATTAAGGTCTGTTACCATGCATGGATCAGTCTGATGCCTTGGCTTGGACCACATATTTCTAAGCACCGGGATCAAGATAATGTGTTGCAAGTAATAAAGTATGTGATGCTGACCATAATAGTAAAAGGTAGAGATTCTCCAAGCAACATGATGAATAATTGGATGAAACTTCATGGGTGGTGCAACCACCTGACTAGCCAAGGGAAGGATAGTCTTAGCACTCCAGGTAGTTGGAAGGAAGCGTGGGACTATAAACTATTCTTCCCAAGAGCTACGCGATATTAGAGATGCACGCAGAAGCAAAGAGTGACAAGGTCTGTGACCATGCACAGGGGTTGCGCTGCCGCGCAAGTTGGCTAGAAAGTGACCATTGAAGTCACTATTCATGATGGGATGCTTGACTTGAGGCCAAATGGAGTTGGTGGAAAGCATTTAAGAAGTGATTAATGGGAAAATTATGGGAAAATCTGCTGCTAAGGGAGCATTAATGGACCGGATTTGTGGGGAATGGTCAAATTCAAATTCCAAAAGTGCTATAAAATACAAAGGGTTTCCTAGCAAACAACACTTGGTCATTTGCTAAGTGACCGATCGAGTAGAACCCTGATTTTTGTGAGTCAAGCATTGATTAAGCCCTTAAATTCATGAGGGATATATTGTTACACAAATACAATGGCAACAACTAAGGATGGTATGGAGATAGCAGAAGTGACCACCGAGGAGGCCGTGCAGGCCCTAACTATGAGGGATGTTCCAGAAGGTGCCAAGATTGTGGTAGAAATCCTAAAATCACCACACACGCCAAGATCCAGGAAGGAAAAACAACCAATGGCTCCCGTACACATGTCCACGCTGAACCCATTGTGTAGAAAACTGTCGATGGAGGAGAGAGGGAAAGTCGTCACTATAGAAACAAATAAGGAAGAAGAAGATCTGCAGGATCTTATTATCGCAGAAGAAGAATATGAAGGCATGGAGGTGGATACTCGACCTAGCACTTTGCGACAAAACTTCCCACCTATTTCCAACCTGCAAAAGGGAAGGCCAAAGTGCCAAAGGACCTGGACGAGTGTAAGAGCTCACTCCAGACCCCACTCCTCCCAGATGGTGTTATGTTTGAAGGCATGCACCTGGGTCACGTGCCGAGCTTGAGGTTCGAATATTGGGACCTTGCTGACCCCGAGAAGTTCCCTCACCTTGAGACTGAAAACCTCATGAAGCAAAACACCGCGGGGGTAGTGACACCATTAGAGCCATGGAAGTGGTTGCGCAGAGTGGAAAAGGTCGAGCTGCTGAACCTACTCTAGGTGTCGCATTTCCACCGCGTCCCAATAACCATTTTTTTCATCAGGAAGCTACTCTGCCTGGTGCATGACGGGTGTTTATGGCTCGAGGAGCCCATCCCCATCATGGCAGACTTGATTCATCGCATCTCCCGGCTTCCATGTAAAGGTGAGGACCCCGCGGACATATCGGAAAGGAAGGGTAGTGATTTGGCCATCGCGGAGGCCATGAAGAAAAAATACAAGTTGTAAAAGAAATAGAGGGGCTACGCCATCTCCAGCATCAAGGACAAAGCAGTACGCGTGGCAACCCAAATCCTGGCAGGAAAAGTTATGCGCAAGTGCCACACAGATGAGGTACATGCACCAGTGGTTGCACTGGCCAAGCAGTGCATAGACGGGGTCCAGTTTAATTGGTTTGAATTCCTCTATACAGAATTTTTAGAGAATTTTTGTGAAGCCTAGGAATAGGGAAAAATGTTCCGCTATGCATAGTTGTTGTTGTCCATAGTGCACGTAGCTGGGGAATTTCCGGAGGATAGTCAATTCCCCATAATTGATAGAGATTTACTGGAGGCTACGAAGTATGCTTCGATTTGGGCCATGAAGGATGCTAAAAGGATACGTGACAGCAAGATCTTCTGCGTGTTCATGGAGATGAACCTCAGAATGTGGATCGACCGTAAGCCGTGGCTGTCACCCACAATTTACAACAGTCTGCAGAGTTTTGCAGAATTTAAGGTAGACATCAATAACATATATATCAGGGCGCACAAGGACCCAACTAAACAGTGGACAAAGCTACCCTTTGTAGCCACCAATGACACCATTTTCAATGTCCTAGAGGCATGGCCGCAAGAATGGTCCACCCCAGACATTGCAAAGATCAAGAAGTTGGTAGCACAAAAGAAGAAAGACGAGGCCAAGCTGCACATCGCACATTTGGCCAAAAAATGAAGGAAGGAAATAGCACCAGCAGAAGTGTGGGCAATGAGGGACACGACACAAAAGTAAGCTGAGCAGGAAAAGGCCGTAGCAGTAGCAGTAGCATAGGAAGCAACCGTGAAGGCAAGTGAGGGCCAAACAACGCCTTCGCAGGGGCAGGAAGCAAAGGAAGAAGAAATTGAAGAAGGAGGCACGGACCCATCAACCGCATCAACACAGATGAAGCGCCAACATCTAGTAGAGTGGGCAGGGTTGCGGAAGAAGGTCAAGGCCTTGAAATTGTCCATTGACTCGATCACCCTAACCGAGGGTGATCTACATGACATCGGCGAGACGGTGCACAATGTCACTAATGAGGCTCTCCACAATTTCATGCAGGAGAACTAGATTGTGTTGGGGGCACTCCGAGCGTAGTTGTAGGAGTTACAAGTGCACCACTCACAGGTCGGTACCCTTTCGACCAACCTCACAGTCAGATCCACAGCAGCAGAGCATATTTTGAGCACGCGGATGACGAACACAATAGTGCTATCGGAAGGGGCACTAGTGACATCAAATGAGGCTGACAGGCCTTCGATTAGCGCAATAAAAGGTCTCGGTGTTAATCTAGCTGCCCTCTCGCATGAGACATTATATGTGTTGCAGGATGGGATAACTGTAGCACTTCAAGCTAGGGAGAGCGGTGTGGTCTAAGTCCTTAGTGAGCAGAAAATAAATATGGAACAACTAAGCTTGTAGCGTGACGAAATGGTGTCGCAAAATCAACAGCTGGTATAGGTGATAAACAACGCTTGCCAAAGCATCCTGAAGCTAGCTATCCCAGCAGATATACCAGTAGAGGCAGGGATGCACGGGTTAGTAGTAGGGGTCTACAAGGCCAGGGAGGAAATGACCAAGGTTTAGCTGGAGGTGAATCTTCAGATTGTCGAGCTACTATTAAAGGCGCAACCATCCACTCCACTAGAAGTCAGAGAACAGCACGCTAGTGCTATCACAGCGGTATTGGAGGAAATTGAAGGTGCAATGCGAGACTGCACCAGCATGTTGGAAGAATCACTTGGAGTCCTCTCAACTCTGTAGGAGGACCCCAACATCCAATGCTTAGAGACAGAGGCGCAAGAACTCCAACAGCAGTATGACAGTGTCTGAGGAACTAGTAGACGGTGTTCCTCACCCAAAGGCTTGCGTGGATGCAACAAGCTAAAGCACTGAAGGAGCAGGTGGACGCAGTACGACATAAGGAAGCAATCCTAAAAGTGCGCGTCTAGCCTTGGATCGACGAGGCCTTCACCATCACGACAGACATCGAAGGCAAGCTTGCACACATATAGGGGATGCACACATTAATTCAAAGAAGCACTCCTGACATAGAGGTCTCAGAACAACATATGTAGCAAACCCAGCAAGCAGTAGCTCAATGCACTGCTAACCTCTGCCTAGTTCGAGAATAGTTGGTGGGACTCCATGCAAAGATCGTCATGCCGACAGAGTGACTCAAGTATGAGTCACGATGTTTGTGTTGGGGGCCTGTTGAGCATGGAATCCCCCCAAGGCATGTTTTGGGGCTCAAAGCCCAAGTTTTGACCGAATCGTGTTGTAAATCTCTGCAAATTACGGGCATGGGGCACGAAAGTATGATAGAGTCACAGGGTTGTCCGCCCTAGTTTTGTAATGTAATTTTGGTTGGATAGACCTATCGATGGTCCACGGACCATGGAATTGTATAAATAGAGTGAGGCTCTAAGTAAAGAAAGAGGGAGCAGGAAAAAGTCTAAGTGATTAAGTCGCAAGTTGATGTGTGTCTTTGGGTTGTAGAGTAGGAGAAGGCTTTGCAGCTAAGTGCGCAGAGGCCTAGTAGTCCATAGCTAAGTGTGTGGACCCCTACAGCTGAGTGCGCAAGGCAAGGTCGAGTATGTAACCAAGGAAGGAATTAGTAAAGAGAAGTTTTGTTAGAATTCTTTGTATCTGTTCTTGGGTTAATGAATGATTGATATAATTTGCAGATATACTATTTATTTACTATGGACACCTGTATGAATGGTTTATATTGTTAATTAGACTTAAAGCACTCAAGTAGGCAAAGTTAATTAACTTACATTGGAATACCAGTAAGGTCTTGGGTAATAACGCAGAGAGTGACGTTCAGCTCCTAGGTAGGGTTGCGCGAAAGTAGTATATCAAGCCACGAAGTACAGGAAATGTGAGCGAAGAAACTTGCGCATGGGGCCAAACCACGAGCTAGTTGAACTCCTCAGACATCTCCAGGGTGCGGAAACTTGGTTCTAGCACCCTCCCATACTACTTTGGGTGAGACTTCAGTCCACGCTCCGCGAATTGTTACCGAAAGGGCTAGTAGTACCAGGATTTGTTTGGCTAACTTAACTTTGAACCTGTGTCAGGCCCCATTAAGCCAACACTCTTCTACAAGGTCTTCGAAACCAATATAATATGTCTCATATTCTCTTCTTTTGTTTGGTTTTATACTAAAATGTCATCCAAATAAATAGTGGCAAACTTACTTATAAACTACTTCAAGACATCATTCATTAGTCTCATGAAGGTGATATGTGTGTTAGTAAAGACCAAAAGACATTATTAACCACTCATATAGTCCATTATTAGTCTTAAATGTTATTTTCCACTTGTCCCCTTGAATTTGGTGGTAAACATTCCTCAAGTTAATATTAGAAAAATAACTAGCACCACTCAAACAATAAAATAAATCATCAATACGTGGAAGAGGAAATATGTGCTTGATTATGATTTTGTTTATGTCTCGTGAACTAGTGCACATCCTCCATTCACCATATTTATTTGGGCTAATAATTTTTGAGAAACACACATGCTTAAACTTTCTTTGATAATACATTTTGTCCAACAAACTTGCACTTGTTTCCCTACCACTTCATTCTCTTGAGGATTCATACTATAGGCTATTTCTTTTGGAAGACTTGCCCTCAAAATCACATCTATATGTTGGATGATGCTTTGAATAGGGGGTAGTTTACTTGGTAATTCATCCACAAATATATCAACAAAATCATTCAAAATATCCTTGACTTCCTCTAGAGAATAATTTAAACTTGTGCTAGTGAGAATGACATTAGGTTTAATAATTAAGACAAAATGGTCGTCCTTTTTAACCTCTTGCAACAACTCTTTTTCACTCATTAGCAACATACTAGGACCATCTTCCTCTTTATCTCATTCATATTGTAAATGCAACAATGTATGCTTGCGACCGTCCTTCTCAAGTGTGCAAGTGTTACTTTTACCATAATGGATAACTTTCCTATCAAACTTCAATGTCCTTCACAACAAAATATGGTAAACATCCATAGGGATTACATCACACAATATTTTATCCTTATATCTTCATATCTAAAAATATACCTTACATTGTTCATTGACTAAGCTTTAATGACCTTTTTGCAACCATGAAACTTTGTAAGGGGTAGGATGTGGTGTTTTTTTAAAATATAGCTTCTCTAGCATCTCTCTAGAAACAACATTATTTTTGCTACCACTAGCAATTACAACCTTAAAACACTTACCTCTTGACATTGCACATGGTCTTGAACAATCTTCTCCTTTGAGTTGGTTCTTTAGTTTCATTTTCTAAGTTAAATTAGAACTCTATTCAATAATAGGGATTCCCCTACTTCAATAGCTTCTTTAGTTGCCATTGTACTTGAAATATCTTCTTTAGACTCTACCACATGTGCAGACCTCTAACCTACTAGAGTATTCTCTGGGAATTCCCATGACACATGGCCAAATTTTCCACATATGTAACATTTGGGTTGATACTATCTTCCTCTACCTTTTCCTCTGGAGAAATATCTTCTTCCTCTTAATTTACATCCTCTTTGTGGCTACTTTCTTGGACTCGTACTTCTTCTTTCATAGGTTGAAATATTTCTCTATTACTTGATTGTCCTTTGCCTCTAGCATAGCCTTTCCCTTTTCCCTTTTGACTCTATCTTTTAGAAATATTTTCCTCATCTTTCAAAGAATCTTGGTAAGCATCCACAAGTATGTTTATGTTGATGATACCAATCTCATATGGAATCTCATACCTCAAGCCATTAAGGTATCTAACAACCTTTCAACATCATCTTCAATGTGTCTTGCTCTAATACTCAATTTATAAAATTCTTTAGTGTTGAAAAGTGTGCAACAAGAAATGCTAAATTTAGAATGTGCTAAAAATAGACCTGCTAAACATAGCATGTCTAAAAATAGCATGTCTAAAATTAGCAGTTTGGTCAGTGAGGTCATTGGCCACATTGGGTGAGAGGTGAAACTGCTAAAAATAGAAAGTTATAAAAATAGCATTTATGGGTCCCTTCCTATTTATAACAGTCCCTAGTCTATCTATAGGAAGTAAAATTAATTTTGGTCTTAACCGCAGTTGGAAATATTAACTCATTCATTCATTTGAGTTAATTAGTTAAGGAAATTCGAATTTGAAGTTTTTGTGAGCATGCACATGAGTTGTCCCACTGATTGAGGAATTTATCCTTAATTTCCTCCACTAATTGAGGGAATAAGTATGAGTTCTATAATGAGAGAATCAGTTGACTTAGTTCTAACTAGTCAAGTCCAGTTAGATTATTTTAACAAGTTGTTAAAATAATAAAATATAGCTTCTTAATGCTTGCATGCATGTGACAACTATTATTTTAGATAACTAAGGATTCACTCATGGATAACTGTTGCATGTCAGTTCTATCAGAGACACAATTGAGATCAGATGTGGGACAATGTACTATCAGATGCTTGACTATTTCTAGTAAGTAGTTTTTCATGATTGAGGAACTAGTGTCCTCAAAGATTGCATAGTTGGACCATAGGTTGACTTGGTATGTTTGGAATTAATTGCATATGCTTTTTCTATTATTTCCTAAGCAAACTATGCAAGGAAATAGGGATTGGACCATAGGTAAAGCCTTTATATACAGGGCTTGGTTGGTTCATGAGATATATCTTCATATCTTCATAGTTCATTGAGAACTGAATAGCTTGAGTGCTAATTCTTTTTGTATTGTGAAGAGGATTTCCACTTGATTGATAATACATGGTTGGGGTTTTATGCTAGTGCTTTCCCCTGGATATATCTTGTGTTATGTGTGATTATTTCTCTTGATCAGTTATGCATGTTTCTACTTGATGTTGCTCATGAATTTGATTATGTTTCCGCTTAATGTTTTGTAGAAGTAGAACAAGTATTATGCTTTAGGACATTGCATATATTGGTTTGTTCTACAGGTGAAATTTCTACATGGTATCAGAGCACAGGTGATCAACCAAGAATAGTACACTAGTAGGAGGAATTTGAAGTTTCTTATTCAGGACATAGATCTCAAGTTCTTATCACATCTATTTCATCGATGGCGTTCTATGGTTTGAGGCTTGAGTATGCCCTTGATGGCAGCTCAAACTCTATAGCTTGGAAGGATTGCATGGAGGCAGTTTTGGAAGATAATGGCCTTAAGGATTTCATTGATCAAGACATTCCTAAGCCTATTAACAAGACTGAGTAGGTGGAATGGAGGAAGTGTGTGGCGAGAGCTAGGAGAATTTTCTTGGAGGGAGTGCGAGATCACATTGTCTCGAGCCTCCATGGGAAGGAGACTCCGCAATGCAATGTGGAAAACATTGAAAGATTTATATCAGAATAGCAGTGATCAGAGGAAGCTGGAACTGAAGGACAAACTTTGAAAGATCAAGTGTGAAAGGGATGAGATGATCTCTATGTATCTGACCAAGCTCATCACATGCAGGGATGAGCTTGCAAGTGTAGGGGTCATGACATCGGATGAGGATATGATCAGTCTAGCACTCCTTGGCCTTCCTAAGAGCTGGCATAACTACCAGGACTCGATGAATGGAAGGGAGAAATTGTCAGATTGGGAATGACTATCATCATATTTTATGCAGGAAGAGATCAGACGGAGCACCAGAGATAGTTCTTCATCCATGCATGATGAGGAGAACAGTGCCTTAGCAAGTAAGGTGAAGAAGGTGAAGGAGAATGTTTCTCTTTTTGAATCTAGTTCTTCCAATGACTGGAAGAAGGTTGACAAAGCGAAAGTGTGATGCTTCCATTGTCATGAGGTGGGCCATTATGTTGCAAATTGTCCACGGATGAAATCCAAGAAGCGATTCGGGGAAGGATCTAAAGGTGAGGCACTTGCTTCACAGTTTGAGTTGGATTTCAAACTCTTTACATGCATGGTTTCATCCATGATGGGAAGTGGTTGGCTTCTTGACAGTGGAGCTTCTTTCCACATGACTGGAAACAAGAGTTTGTTCAGTACTTTGGAGGAGAAAGATCTCTAGATACTCATAGCGATGGGTAATGATGAGAGTATAGTGTCTCAGGTGTAGGCACAATTATTTTTCAAAGGGAGCATGGATCTCACCTTTCCTTGACCAATGTCAAGTATGTACCAGGACTAAAGAGAAACACGGCATCGATCTCGATGCTGGAAGACAGAGGCTATAATGTAGTCTTCAGTAAGGGAAAGGCTTTCCTTAGACACATCATCACTAGACAGGTGAAGCAGATTGGTTAATAGGTCAAGAACCTATATGTTCTTGAGGTTCAAGATGCATGCAAAGCCTTGAGAAGCAAGGAAACTGATGGAGACTTGGTGGTTAAGGGGAGGGTATATTACCTCTCAACATGCAAAGCTAGAAGAAGTCTCAGACGATTGTGGAGGAGCCACAATTGGTGCAGGAGGTTATGGAGCAGCCACAACAGGGGAAGCTGAGTGGAGATAGAGTAGAGACATCTACTCATGCAGAGACCTCCAGTAGGGGGAAACTTTGAGCCAAGTGGGCTGAGGGATCACATGCAGCCATACCTCCAGGTAGGAGGTGGGGTGATATAGAGTGATCGTCCCAAGGAGGAGGGGCAGGATCCTTGAGGTACCCAACCTCTTGAATGAGACCTTGCTACAGGAGCCCCGATGTGGAGTAGCAGGAACTGACTGATTGGGTAGAGACAGATGCAAATGGAGTGGCAGAGAGAGCGACAGTGCAGGGAATCCCAGGACAGCGCATAGCTAGTAGGTTGCAGCAATGCGAGAGGCACAAGTGTTTTTCACAGTGCTAGGTGGCACGGAGAGGTGTGTAATGGTGCAAGATGCATGGAGATGTTGCAGTAGCGCAGATGTCAGAGAGGAAGCACTTGTCAGCAGCAGGTAGAGCTTCAGCATCATAGTATGTTCCTAGCCCAACAGAGTAGTCAGTTGGGAGTGTTTTTGTTCCAAGTGTTGTTGGAGCAAGTTGACCGAGTATATGTGTTGCATGCAGAACATTCCAGAGTTACAGGATTGGATTTGAGAGGAAGCCTTTCTTGTTGAGAGGGAGTGTTGAAAAGTGTGCAACAAGAAATGCTAAATTTAGAATGTGCTAAAAATAGACTTGCTAAAAATAGTAGTTTGGCCAGTGAGGTCATTGGTCACATTGGGTGAGAGGTGAAACTGATAAAAATAGAAAGTTCTAAAAATAGAATTTCTGGGTATCTTCCTATTTATAGCAGTCCCTAGTCTATCTATAGGAAGTAAAATTAATTTTGGTCTTAACAGCAGTTGGAAATATTAATTAATTAATTCAGTTGAGTTAATTAGTTAAGGAAATTCGAATTTGAAGTCTTTGTGAGCATGCACATGCGTTATCCCACTGATTGAGGAATTTATCCTTTATTTCCTCCACTGATTGAGGGAATAAGTCTGAGTTCTATAATGAGAGAATTAGTTGACTTAGTTCTAACTATTCAAGTCTAGTTAGATTATTTTAACAAGTTGTTAAAATAATAAAATATAGTTTGTTAATGCTTGCATGCATGTGACAACTATTAATTTAGATAACTGAGGATTCACTCATGGATAACTGTTGCATGTCAGTTTTGTCAGAGACCCAGTTGAGATCAGGTGTGGGACAGTGTACTATCAGATGCTTGACTATTTCTAGTAAGTAGTTTTTGCGTGATTGAGGAACTAGTGTCCTCAAAGATTGTGTAGTTGGACCATATGTTGACTTGGTATGTTTGGAATTAATTGCATATGCTTTTGCTATTTTTTCCTAAGCAAAATACGCAAGGAAATAGGGGTTGGACCATAGGTAAAACCCTTATATACAGGGCTTGGTTAGTTCATGAGATATATCTTCATATCTTCATAGTTCATTGAGAATTGAATAGCTTGAGAGCTAATTATTTTTGTATTGTGAAGAGGATTTCCACTTGATTGATAATACATGGTTGGGGTTTTTATGTTGGTACTTTACCCTTGATATATCTTGTGTTATGTGTGATTATTTCTCTTGATCAATTATGCATGTTTCTACTTGATGTTTCTCATGAATTCGATTATGCTTCCACTTAATGTTTTGTAGAAGTAGAACAAGTATTATGCTTTACGACATTGCATATATCGGTTTGTTCTACAGGTGAAATTTCTACATATAGTATATTCTTTCATTGGAATATACCTCTATATGAGGTTTTGCAACAACCTGAAAATATTTAGCAGGTTATCTTAATTTGTCCCACCATTCTATCCCATCTTCTAATCTTAGGCTTTCCTTTTCCTGTCCTATCAGCCAGTAATTCATCCCACCACATGGACTTTTGTCCCTTTAGACTTGTAATGGAAAACTTCAATTTATTTTTCTCATCTACAACTTCATAACAAAAATAGATATCCATGCAATTAATTCAATCCATTAACTCATCAACATTCAAATTACCTTCATATGTAGGTACTTCCAACCTTGTCCTAACATCCAATTTGGTAACCATTCTCAACATTATTTCCTCTATTGATTCTCCTCCTCCTCCTTCACTAGAAAATTATTCCTTGATTCCATTGGCATCTTTGACATCAACTCCTCAACTCTAGGTAGTATCCAATGCCACCAACCTCTCTTGAATACACCTCATCTCCTCCTCAAAGACTGCATTTTCTATAGTAATTGTTATGCCCACAGGTCTCCATCCATTTATTCCTCAAGCCTTTACTATTTTCCTTTCTACCATGTTCGAGAGAAATTGTGTTATGATTTGGTAAAACTTTGATACAGGTGTCACCTCAGTATTCCCCCTTTCCACCTCTTTTCTCCTTATTCTACTGTGTTTTCATCCTTCAATGCATTCTCCATGTGACCTAGCGCCTATCGGGTCAAAGTTTTACTATGGACTATTACTAAAGCTCCACAAGTGTCCAATATCTCGATGCTGAGATGGATCTGACAACTATTGGGAATGTTTTTCCTCATTATCAGTTGATAGACCCCAGGATGGGAACTAAGTTCATGACTCTTGTGGGATCTCTACCACTATAACACTTCTCACAATCTTGATGTTATGACAGACTTCAGTTGATGGGAATATTGTTGTTACTCAGAGTCATTAACAGTTTGGACCTCCCATCGCTCAGTTTACCTGTGGGTGGCGGTGGTAACTACAAATGTTAGAGATTTATTCCCATCTTTTGAGGCTACCTATTTTCAATATCACCCACTTCTCGCTACTAGCACTAGTGATTCTACCTTTGGTTATCAAAAATCCTCCTTCCAATGGTGTGGTTATTGTGGGAAATGAATCAATGACCCAATATTATCTCGGGGCCCTCCAAGTCTATTGTGTCTTAACAGGGGGTTGTTCAATATTGAAATTCTTTCCATGGGACCCTTGTTAAGGAGACTAGTAAATGGTGTGGTTGTGGTGTGGGCCCTAAAGTGTTGAATGTACATCCCTTAATCGAAGCATTTTGGTTTTCTTGTTGGGAATTCCATGTGGAACCTCATACCAAGGAATATCCCTACTTCCTTGATATATATATATATATATATATATATATATATATATATATATATGCAATTTCAAAATCTAAGATCCAATTATTTACTTATGGCCACACATCGTGTTTGACTCAAATACACTGACTCCTTGATACAAAGACTTACACTGCAAACATGACCTATACCACTATTCAACCTCTCAGTAGGGTCCATGATATGATATTGATTATTTGTACACAAAGCAATAAATATGTTGGTTTAATCATCTCCCCTCTTTAAAATTATCACTACAACCATAAAATTAACACGCATAGTGAATAGAAAACAAATTTGTCGATATTTTATTATGCAAAATATGAAATTACATAGATTTTTGTGTCTCATTTCAAATGCCTAACACTACATAAGAGACCGGGATATTGCTTCTCTACTCTTATCTTGACCTAGAAAAGGTATTCAAATGCAAAATAGATTTTGTAACTAGTAGGACTCGAGTATTCCTACAATTTTCCATATTCTAGAATCTAAATTCCACTTCACTAAATATAATATTTACATCTTTCCCATAAGGACACCTCAACATAACCTTCAAATAAACACAGATTATCCTAGCTAAATATCATGATTTATAATAATTACAAAAATGAAATTGTACCTATCGGAAAAATCAAATTCTTTGTTAGGATTATCTACATAAATTCTAGTTTTGTTTCCCTAGAGGCAAACCAAAAAATATAGACCTGTAATTCTTATTTTTCAATCATTAATACAAAATCAATATAATTTAGAAAAACAACTGTAATTTCATTAAATTCTTGATTGGATCCCTTGTAATCATTTATAAGGACTATTGGATTCATTGTAATCATTATATTTAATTTTATACTATTAATATAAGGCATCATATCTATCTCTCTTTTGAACAATGAGATCATTGTAGGTATTTTTGCATTCACAATGTGATGTTGGTTAAGGGCTATGTTTGACTGTGGAATCAAGATATATTATACTTAGTAACCAACTTGAATAATTCTACTAGTATTGTGATTTCTCATAATACTAGGATTTATCCATATTAACTCTAAATCTACCAAGCACCGAGAGGGATCAAACCTGTCAAGATGCAAACCTCTTTTTTAGTGAAAAACTTGAGTAAAGGTTTGCACTTTGAGATATTTGATTTGTCTTGGTTATTCATAGATCCATAATTAAGATGGATATTTGTTGGTTCTTAATAACACTATTTATATTATATATAAATTTCACATCTCTCTATATAAATATTCTTATTTTAAATTTTATAAAAACCTTGATAACACACATAGTTACATAAGTGCGCACTTGCATTTTTGTTTGAAATGTCTAAAAAAAAATTAATTTATTTTTTAATGTGATATCTATATATGTGTGTGTGTGTGTGTGTGTGTGTGTGTGTGTGTGTGTGTTTATTAGTTAAATTTAAATATGAAGTTATGAAATATCATGTTTTTGATAACAATCATCATTATTTAAAATTATTTTTATATGATATACATATTATGAGTTTTTTTTTCTTGAAGAAGTTGTTCATACATTTATTAATAAACACAAAATTACATTATAACAAATTGAACAAAATCTACTTATTATATATATTATTTCTTTTTATTTTTTATTAATTTTTTAATTGAGGTGACATTATGTTTTAATATTTTTTTATCTAATGCTTCATTTAAACAACTCATCTGATGTGTCACTACAACATCTACAACATATTAGGCTGTAGAGTGTCTCTCATCGCAACAAACTTAATATAATATAAAAATTTCATATAAATGTATAATTGTCATAATGTGTATCTTGGTGCATTGCTTACACTATATCATTCATGTGTGGCATACTAATTAGTTTGGTTTCCTTAGGGGCATACTAGAAGGTATACACTCGTCACACTTATTTTTTATTAGTAACGCAAAATTAGTCTTCAAAAAATGAATTAAAAAAAAACATAACTATAATGATATTGGATTCTTGATTGGATTCTTTGTAAAGATTTATAAAGACTATTGGATTCATTGTAATGTTTGTATTCAATATTATACTAATAATCTAATACATTGTATCCACCTCTCCTTTAAAGGATGAGATCATTGTATATATTCATGCATTCATAATGTGATGTTGGTGAATGGTTATGCTTGAATGCGACACCATGATATATTAGGTTTAAAAACCAACTTGAACAATTCTAAAAGTGTTGTGATTTCTCACTGGACAACCTTAATATAACATAAAACTTATATATGGATGTATAAAGGTCATAATGTGTATCATGGTGCAATGCATACACTATACAATTCATGTGCGACATATTAAAGTGTACTTAGAATAAGTATAAAACACCATCCACAAAGTTCAAGTTGATTTGATATTAATGTCCTTATAACAAGTATAAATCTAGTTGATTTATTATCAATGTCCTTATAATGAGTATAAATCATAATCTACATGTTTAAAATGATTCATTATCACTGTAATAATGAAAAATATCTCTATGTGCAATACATCATGAGAAGAAAACTTTATGTTGCACAAAAAAAAAACTTTTTCCTCATGCAAAAAAATGTTTTTGGTCATCATATATCATCACAATGAATATTCCTTTATCTCAATACATCATGTTAATTCAAGGTCCCTAGCAAACGCATAAAAAAATTTATTTTAAATTTTTTGAGAAATCTTGGCCAAAACTTCTTTTTCACAATATGTCAAACATAAACCAACCTTGCAATGTGATAAACATAATCTAATTTTCCAATGTCACAACAAAACATGTCATTACAATGTGACGAACATTACTTGATGTCACAATATGATGAACATTACTTGACATTGCAATGTGACAAACATTACCTGATGTCACAATTTGACAAAAAAAATTGATGTCTTATGTTGACAAACATAATTGAAATCACAATTTATCAAACATAACCCAATGTTACAAGTGAAAAACATGGCCCAAAATCACAATATGCGAAGCATAGCCCTTCAGAACAATGGTATGAACACATACCAATGGAGCAATGAGCTAAACATAACTCAATGTGAAAATGTGACAAACATATCCCAACATCATAGTGAGCTAAACATGACTTGACATTGCAACGTGGCAAACATAACCTAATGTTGCAATTTGATAAACTAATTTTTCATTGCATGTGACAAAGATAAAACAATGCTAAGATATGATGAACAAAACCCAATGTCATAATGTCACAAGCATAACTTGATGTTGCAAGTGACAAACATAGCACAATGTCAAAATGTGATGAACAAAACCCAACATTACAATGTGATGATCATAATCCTAACATCATCACATGATGAAGATAACTTGATGTTCCAATTTAATGAGCATAAGTCGATGCCATAATGTGACACACATAACTTGTCGCTGCAACATCTCAAACAAAACCCAAAATAATATCACAAACACATTCTAACGTCATAATTGAACATAACCCTTCACCAACATCATGTGATGAAATGCAACCAAGGTATACTATAGTGAACTATGCTTAATGGAGTTCAAACATAATCAACCATAGTTTTCCATAGCCAGTAATGGGAATCGATATTAAACCATAGTTAACCATAGTAAATCATAGAAACCATACTCAACCATGTTCAACATAGTCACAATTGTTAAATGTTATTGGCCATGGCTAACCATAATCAACTATAGATTTCGATGCTTAACAATAGTAAACCATATTCAACCATAGTCAAACATTGCTCAACATCATAATGTGATAACCATAATTTGATGTCACAATATGATGAACATAACTCAACATGACAATGTTGACCTAACATCACAATGTGTTAAACAAAACCTAACATCACAATGTGATGAACATAACCCAACATCATAATGTGACAAACATATCTTGATCTTATAATCAGACATAACTCTTCGCCAAGGTCATATGTGTTGCAACCCAACCATACTAAATTATAGTCAAATATGTTCAAATATAGTCATCCATGGTTAACCATATTCAAACATGGTCACCCATAGTTTACCATGGTCAGGCATACTTAATTACAATTAATCATAACCACCTATGATTGACATGGTCTTCCATAACCAATCACACTCAAATGTGGTCAATCATAGGCGATATGGGTAAACATAGTCAACCATGATCAACCATCGTCAACTATAATTTACTTGGGAAACATGGTCACTATTGTCAATCATGGTCAACTATAGCCTTTCATGGGAAACCATAATCAACAATGGTCAATCACGGTTAAGCACAATTAACCATTGTCAACATGGTTAACATGGTCAGCCATAGTAAAAGATGGACACCCTTAATCACCCATCATCAACCATGGTCATACATAGTCAACCATCATTAACCATAGTCACCCACAATCAACATGGTCTTCCATAGTTTCCTATGGTCTATCCATGTCAACCATACTCAACCATGGTCAACCATACACAAATCATTAGCAACCATAGTCAACCACGGTCAACATGGTCACCATTGTCAAATGTTGTCAACCATGATCAACCATAGCCAACTAAAGTCTTTCACGGACTACCATAGGCAACTATAGTCAACCATGGTTAACATGGTCAAACTTGGTCAAATATGGTCAACATGGTTAAATGTGGTCCACCTTAATGAACATTACAATTGTGGTCAATCATTTTGACCTCCGTCATACATATATTGACCATAGTAAACCCAAATCAACCATAAGTTGACCATATTCAACCATTGTAAACTATAGTTGATCACATTCAACCATAGTCAACTAATTTCAACTATGTACAACCATGCTCACTTATCCTCAACCTAGTCAACAAAGTCAACATAGTCAACCATACTTAACTATGGTGAACCATAAATAACTACTTTCATAGTCTACTATAATCAACAATGATCCACCATAGTCAACTATGGTTAAACATGGACAACCATGTTTAATTATGAACAATCATGGTTACCCATAGTCAAGTCATATGTTAATCATAATAAACACCTATCAACCACAACTTAACAATAATCAATTATGGTCTCTTAATCCTCTTTATGCACAATGGCTATCAATTAAAATAATCACATTATTAAAAGTAGTTGACTTTTTTTCACCAAATAAAAGTGGTTGGCATAATTTCATGGGAAATGTGAATTTCTTCCCATCATCTGGCTAGAAATTAAATTATTAAAGACGGCACAAATAGATTCAGCAACATCAAAAACCAAGGACACCCAAAATACTGAAATTTAACAACTATAACATGATGTTTTAAAATTTCCACCATATTTTTTCAAAAGCATGCTAGAATTTTTATATTCTCAACAAAATGTGCCCAGTTTAGATTACGCGAGCTTTTTTAAAAATCAAAGATATCTGAAAAGTGAAAACCGTATCGATGAAAATATGTCGACGACTTTTAACTTTCCACGGCACTTTAAAAAGCTTCATGGGATTTGTACTCTCTTGATATAACTAGATGCGCATTTTAAGCTTTTGTCATAATTTTCATATCTAATATGTATCATGTCCACTATATTATGGAAATCTCAGATGCGCATTTTACGCTTTTGTCATAATTTCCACTTATATTCCGTAATATATACGCCATTTTACAGGTTGTGGAAGAGCGATTGTTCCAAAGCGTTTTACGCTTTGTTAGGCGCGCAAATATTTTATTATGCGGGAATAATAAGCTCATCGGATATTTTAGGTTGTTGTGTATTCCGGCATCCCGCATAAAATTACGGCCTTCATTCTTCAATGTCCAAGAGATTTCGTCTTAGGTCAACGCTATGCATTTATGCAATTTACGAGCTAAATATTCGCTGAGATCGGTGGAGACCATATAAGGATATGTGGAATAATTTCAGCTGATGTTTAAAGAAGTAGCAAAGTGGCCATTATTTTTCTGGAATAAAGTCCGTATGCCTTCGGAAAAGGACAAGCACTCGCCGACATCTACGTTTCGCCGGCTAGCATTGTATTTTCAGGCAACTGCTTCATGATTGACGGAGGCCGCAGTCTACTCTGGCGATTGATTTGACTGATGAAATGGTTCGCATAGTCTAAACAGGCGATTCCTATTTCCAATTCCATAGAAAAGTTATTGAGTTTGACATATGCCTTCAATAGCCTCAGTTTTTTTTTCTCTAGTCTAAACAAGTCACCTGAAAACCATAGAAATTTCTGGGTAATTTTGAAAAAATAAAATAGAAAAAAAATTCAGGGATGTAGAAATTTTGATAATTCTGGTTATCGTTAAAATAACCAGAATTTTTATGATTTTGAAAAAATAAGGTAGAAAAAAAATTTAGGCATGTAGAAATTTTTTGTAATTCTTGGTTATGGCTAAAATAGCCAGAATTTTTATGATTTAATTCCATTTCCCAATCAAAATTTATATAAACATTTCTCGAAAAAATTCTAACCTAGAAATTCGGCTCCAACCAAATATTTTGATTTGAATAATTTTTTTAATTAAGGAAAAAGCTTGATAGTATTATAAAGCAATAATCATATAAATACATGAGTGAAGTCTGAGATAGGAGAAATAACTTGGCTGTGCAGCCGGATAGGGAATAGTGCCTGCAAGCCAAAAGTCCCACATCCACCAGAAGAAGAAGTCTTTCTGATTCGAATAACTCTATAGAGTATATTACAATTCTAACTTGTAATTTTCATAATTTATAAAAAATTCTAGTGAATTTGTAAAGAAATCAATCTAAAATATAGAATCTTTTTGCAAAACAAATACCGTATAGGAAAATGCATTGCAGAAATGATTACTGTGGGTTAGCTTTATGTATTTTCAGAGGCTTTTTGATAAGTTTCAGACCTGTTCCCTGCATTGAACCTTACAAATGTGTTAGACTTCCGAAAGAAGAACCTACTACTTAAATGCGACCAGTAAGATTTTCCAAGAAAGCATACGATTGGGTAAACATTTTTTCCCTGTAAAGCAGCTTAGTACAATACCCTTTGGGCCTGTAGTGAGCAGGAGGGACTAATAAAGCAGTCTGCACTGAGCTGGGATTAACAACTTACAGTGCTCTGCAGTGGACAGTAACTAACAACTAATCATGTAAGCGAGCTTAATGTTAGTGTTAGAATATGCTACTGTAAAATTTCCCTTTTTGGATATCTAAATACAGTAGAAAAAGAAATGTATAGTTTATGTTTTATTACCAAGCTGCACTGTTCGTTCAATTAAACAAAAGTATGAATTATAAATGTTATTCCCATGTTACTATTCCAGTTGCACTGCTCCTGGAAGCAAACAAATAAAAATAAAAATATTTACAATTACTTAAAATACTTTTTAATAAAATAATATAAGAATTCACGAAACATATATAAGAATTTATGTAAAATGAAAAGATAGATAAGTACATTAATAAAGAGAAACCATACCTTAAGAACATCAAATATGAACGGGCCATCTCTATAAAAAAACAAAGGGCATCCCACATTCGTCATCATTAACTCGTGCTTAAAGGTCTTTTCATCTTCGTTAACTTATGAAGTGACATCCTTTCGAAACAATGTTTATTGAGATTATTCAAATAACTCAATTATTACATCTAAACATTTAAAAGAAACTAAACATATTGCAATTAGTATTATGCACTTTAGGCTCGTATCGTTCTATCCATTGGACCTGAAGGAGGTTCTTTTTGTCTTAAACAAATAAAAAAAAGTGTATTTTAGTTTAATTGGTTCACTAATATATAAATAAGAAATTTCCAAATTACAAGTCATTCAACTTTAAGATTATTCAAATAATTCAATTATTACATCTAAACATTTAAAAGAAAAATAAACATTATGCACTTTAGACCTATGGGAGGTTTTTTTTGTCTTAAAGATATAAAAAAAGAGGTGTATTTTAGTTTTATTGGTTTACTAGTACATAAGATAGGGAAATTCAAAATTACTAGTCATTTAATTAGTGTATTTTAATTTAATTGGTTCACTAATATATAAATAGGAAATTTCCAAATTACAAGTCATTCAACTTTATAATTAATATAATGTATATTAAGATTATTCAAATAACTCAATTATTACTTAAAAGAAAAATAAACATTATGCACTTTAGGCTTGTATTCTATCCATTGTATCTTTCTATCCATCCAACCTATGGGAGGTTTTTTTTTGTCTTAAAGATATAAAAAAAGAGGTGTATTTTAGTTTTATTGGTTGTACAGGAAAATTCAAAATTACCAATCATTTAATTTTATAATTAATATAGAATATAATTTTTTTATTATCCATTACAATTACAATTACACGATTAATTTAAAAATTACATATAAAATGAAGTCTATCTACAAATCATTTAACCTTATTGTTTTACAATAAATTTTCTCTAAAAAACATTATAAAACTTAAATGACATTAAGAAAATAAAAAAGCAAATATAGAGAAAATATATAAAGCAAGAGTAATGTATAATGAAATTTGTGGATAGTTCAACAAATAGCACTTAAGCAAATAACATTTGTTAGAAAATACACTAATAAAGAAATTCAAATTATTAAATTAAATTTCTTTTTCATCATAATATTGTAAGAACCTTAATCATGTATCAGATCTTAAGTACATTTTTAAATTCAATTTTTTTTGTTTAAAGTATTTTGTTAGATAAAAGTATATATATGTATATATATATATATATATATATATATATATATATATATATATATATATAGTACTTATAAATTAAGATTCAATTTATCATATAAATTAAAATAATGATTCCATAATCATATTAAATTTAATTACGAAGCACTTAATAAGCACATAAAAACTCAATACTTACATTATAACAAAATTCTTAACCATGGATATTCACTCTTACTTTACCATGAATATTATTAACTTGTAAATAGGGTTTTTTACAATACCATGGATTATCAATACCACATTCTCAAAAACCATAACTCATTTCAAAATAAAAATATTTTACAAATATTTTAATCTAATTTAATTTTATAACTTTTTAAAATTAAATTTAAAAGAAACAAGGTAGGGGGAGATGTTGTAGTGGTGTAAATATTTATAAACATTTACATATGGACTCAAATTTCATAAAAATAAAATAAAAATCTTAAAATTGATAATGATAATTATTAATAAAACCAACCTAGATACATCTTAACTTTAGATCTATCAAATGCGATATGCAAAACTTTTTTAAAAATAAAATATATTTGATTCATCTAAATACTTAATAAATTTAAAATTAAAATAAATCTAAATATTTTTTTAAATATCTAAATAGAATAAAATATTACTTATACCAATTAAACACATTTACAATTTATGTGTTATTACCATGCTCACTGTACGTTCAAATAAACAAAATGAGTTATAAGTGTTATTACCAAGTTATTATTCAAGTTGCACTCTTTCCTAAAACAAACAAATAAAAATAATAATATTTACCATTACTTAAAATACTTTATAATAAACCATATAAAAATTATGTAACATTTGATAAAATAATATAAAAATTAATATAACATGAAAAGATATATAAATACATTCATAGGCATCTAAGTTTGTAAGGAAGAGAGACCATACCTCAAGAATATCAAATATGAATGGGTCATCTCTATAAAAACAAAGCATTTCACATTCTTCATCATTGATTCATGTTTAATGGTTAATTTTGTTTTTCTTCGATTTGATGATGGTGATGATGGTGGTTAATGTTCACTGAGACTAAACTTTAGTCTATCAGACCTAAAGAAAACCATTTATTTACTTTGATTTAAGAATTTATGCTTATGCTCAAAAAGCTTGGAGAGAAGCCTCCAGAGCTCACTATAATTTTGACATCCTAAAAGGCTAGGAACATCAGTGTTGCAATAAAGATTATGAAACTGAGATATAATGTGATTGTACGTGGGATGAGGAAGTGATGTTCATATTCTCACAGAGATGGCATATCCTTTCTATCCATGATATTTTAGGAACTGCCCAACAACCAATTTCACTATAAAACTTATGGAAGTTCGTTCTTATCTTAAACAATTTATAACTATTCAAATAACTCAATTATTACATGTAAACATTTAAAAGCGAAATAAACATATTACAATGAGTATTATGCACCTTAGGCTTGTATCCTTCTCTCCCTTGGACCATTGGGAGGTTCTTTTTGTCTTAATGAAATAAAAAAACGTTTATTTTAGTTTTATTTGTTCACGGGTAAATAAAATAAGAAATTTGCAAATTACAAATCATTTAATTTATAATTAATATAAATGCAAAAATTTTATTATCTATACAAACTACACCTAAAATAAAATCCACTTACAACTTATTATTAATAAACAATATCATTTTTTTATTATCAATTTACAATATAATTTTTTTATTATCAATTTACAATTACACATCAAACAAAGTTATCTACAAATCTTTTAACCTTATTTTTTTACAATAATTTTTCTCTTAAAAAACATTATAAAATTTAAATAACATGAAGAAAATATAAAAACAAATATAAAATTTAAATAACATGAAGAAAATAAAAAAAAAAGATGTATAATGAAATTGGTAGAAACCTTAGCAAATAGCACTTAATCTCATAGATAATTAAGATAATGGATAACTGAGAAGAAAACACCAATAAAGAAACTCAAAATATTAAATTAAATTCTATTTTAATAACAATGTTGTAAGAACCCTAATCTAACAACTATATTATGAGGCTTTAACTCAAAAAAATTAAAATTCTTTATTGATAGTCAATTTGTGTATTTTTTTTTTTTACAAAAGCATTTTACATTAAGCAATGGAAATAATGACCAAAACATAAATTACTTGCATGTATTCAACAAAAATCACACTTCAAGTATATTTTTGTTGTGAGTGGTGTTGTAAAATTTCGTATATTTAATTTTGTTTATTATTTGAATATTTTTTTAGATAAAAGAAAATCATAATTTATATATCACATTAAAACATATAGCATATAAATAATATTTATAAATTAAGATTTATTTTATTATACAAATAAAAATAATGATTTCATAATTATATTTAAATTTAATTAATAAACACAAAAAACTCAATACTTACAATTAAGTTACAATATAACAAAATTGTTAATTATGGATATTCCTCCCCACTTTACTGTGAATATTATTAAATTGTAAATAGAGTTTGTGATAATACCATGGCTTATCAATACCACATTCCCAAAAACCACAACTCATTTCAAAATATAAATATTTTAATTTAATTTAATTTTATAACTTTTTAAATTAAATTGAAATGAAACAAGGTAGGGGGGAGATGTTGTATTGGTGTAAATATTTGTAAACATTTACATATGGGTAGAAATTACATAAAACTCAAACTAAAAATAAAAATAAAATAAAAATATTAAAATTGATAATTATAATTATAATTAACAATATAGCCAATCTGAGGAAGTAGATAGAGGAGCTCGGAATGATGGCGAAGAACTGCATCCGCATTGCCAGAGAACGTGTGGAGAAAGCCCTCCAGTACTCCTACAGGGACCGTCGTTACAAGAAACGGGACATGCGCGGCCTCTGGATTCAGAGGATCAATGCAGGCACTCGCTTATATGGGCGGAGACGGCGGACTGCGATGACGGAAACCCTGGTTCGAAGCGGCACGAGGAAGGGGCACACAGGCGCAGATACTGACTGTGCCTCCTCGCCGGATCCCATAGGCACGACCCCGGACAAGGCGATCTTCCAGAGAGCCCCAGCAAAGGACCTTGGGACCCAAGAAAACCCTCGGCAGAGTCTGATTGACTGTACGCAACCTGTCCAGGGCAAGGTTCTGTCAACTGATGGCTACGATGCCCGATCTGGCCATGGGCAAGGCGAGTTCATTACTGTTGGGCTCATCCGGATCAGCCCCAAAGCCGCACACCCCATCGACCTTGGAAAAACCGTCTTGGCCTCCTGCATGCACAGGACTACAGACGTTAAGGAGATCGGCCAGAAGCATAGCCCAGATCGGAGTTTCCAGACCCCTGGGGCAGGTGTGAGGTGGGAGGAAATGCTGATCGAGGACGAAGCCGATGCAAGTAGACCTCAAGGCAACGTATCTGCGGTAAGGGTAACTCCATTCTTTACTTATCTTCCCTTTATACCAGATCTAGTACAAGAGGCATTTGCAGGGCCGACTTATAGAGCTGGATCGGGTATCTGGACCACGGAAGGTGGTCAGACACTCAGATCCGCCATGATGCCCAATAAGCAGAATAGTCTGCACCAAACCCTACTCTAGATGCTAGATAACAAAAAGTCTCCTTCACATCGGGCTCACATTAGACAGATTGGCCAAAATCCTGCAGGTCTGACACCCCGGATGGAAAATCGCCATGGCAAATGTGCTCCCAGAAGCACAAGAAGCCCTGACACTCGGTCTAGGCTCTTCTTAGACTCCTTTCAGATCCAAATTTCTCAGCCCTCAGGCAGAACCATCCTGCATTGGGTCAGTTCTTCAGATCTGGTGCTGGGTCTCAAACTGGAGCTAGAACGGTGGATTGGGATCCCTTCAGGCCTTCAGAGACTCCTCTTTCAAGGCAAGCAACTTGAAGACCTTCTTCCCCTCTCTTCTTACAGCATTTCCAGGAACAACTCTTTGGTGGTAACCCTTCGTCTGAGAGGAGGTGCAGCGGGACAGTCATCCTCTGCTCCTCCTTTCTCATACAAAGATGCAATACACTCTGAGAACCCCAAACCCCCGGAAGTCCATAAATCTAAGCCCTTTTTGGTTGATAAAATAGACGATGTCCCCTCTGTTGAAATCACCCATGATGATCTTGCAACCCAACTTCAATAATTTGCAGAAAGAGCCATTATTTGTAGATTTAACGGACTATGGCCACGATCTCAAGATCTCTATGCATGGATCCATGCTAACTGGACTCATCATTGTAAGATCATTTTCTGTTCAAAAGGCTACTTCATTGTTCTATTTGATAACAGTAAGCATTATAAAAAGGCTTTAGAAGAAGGCCCTTGGTTCATGGGAATTGCAGGGCTCTTCTTGACCCCTTGGTTCCCAGATTTTGATCCAGCAACTGCCGTCATTACCAGGACACCTGTGTGGATCAAGCTTCCAAATTTACCTGCCCACTTATGGCATACTATTGTATACAGAGCCATAGGAAACACCTTGGGCAGTTTCATCAGTGGAGATTTCTGGCGGGAAACCAAAGGTCTCCACACATATGCCAAAATATGTGTGCAGCTGGATTTAAGCAAAGGACTTCCAGACCAAATCATTCTCAAGATCAATGACTTTGTTTGGACCCAGAATCTTGATTACGAAAACACTGCCTTCCGCTGCCGCCACTGTCACCTAACAGGGCACCTACAGAATTCTTGCCCATCAATCAAGGAAAATTTTAAGGACGGAAAAATTTCTTGAAGTTTAAAAAAATTGGCGAATCTCACTAATCCCTAATATGCAAACTATAAAATGTTTATTGATATATTTGTAAGATTATTAAAATATATAATGATTTTATATATAGTCTCTATATAATGTTGGCGATTTTTAAGGTAAAATAATTTTATATTCTGAAATTTGGGCGAATTGCCTTTTATAAAAATCGGAAATTAGCGAATCTTTTTTGTGGAAAATCATGGAAAAATAGCCCACTGGGCGAACATTAGCCCCTAAAATTTTCCATGCCATCAATGCCTGCAAAATCGAAAAAGGGCAACTTTTCAAAGACCAGACCCAAACGTTGGACCCCTTGTCCTCCGCCGCCAGCAGTAAGTTCTGATTCCTCAAGCTCGGAAGATGAGGAGAGCGATGCAGAACCGGACCAGGCGCCTCAGACGATGGATCCGTCCACTGATACTCCTGCGCACACCACTGTCACAGCAGTCGCCCAGAAACGCGTCCATGAGACCTCCTCTTCTGAATCAGAAAAGGAGATCCCCCTGTTGGAGAACTCTAGTCTTCAAGTTGTTTTAGCTCATACTCCCCAGGATGGTTGGATAAAAGTCAATAAAAAGAAAGGGAAAAAACATCGTGTTGAGAATTCTGCCCCTATGGGGTAATTGTCAGATTCTGCTCTCAAGTTAATAGATGTAGCTCCGTGAATGGTTCACCCCTTCTCCGGGACCGAGGTTGATAGTTTCATCATTTCCGGTCGCCCGGTTTCTTGTCGCTCTGGATTGTACTATATTTTACTCAAAAGAAATAGTTTAATTTTACTGAGAAAAAAAAAATAATATAGCCAACCTAGATCCATCTTAACTCCAAATCTATCAAATGTCAAATTTCAAGAGGGATCAAATCCCTTGAGATGCAAAGCTCTTTTAGAGGTAAAGGAGATTCGACTCCTATCGACGGTTAATAGATCCAGAGTTAAGATGGATCTAGTTTGGTTTATAGCAATTAATGAAGTGACTAAAAGATAGGAGATGACCCCTATGTAGGCCACAACTCATTGGGGATATTCAATGGCTAGCCAAAATTTTAGGGAATAATATTCAAAAGTGGGCTAATTTTCCATGCTTTTCCTAAAATAATGTTTTGTTGATTACCTTTTTTTTAAAATTATTCACCCAAGTTTTATAATATAAATTACTTTACCTTAAAAATTGCTAAAATTCTATATACAAATTGTATAAAATTATTAGCAATTTGAATACTTTTACAAAACTATCGGTAAACCATTTACAAATTTGATATTATGGGCAAGTAAGATTTGTCAAGATTTCTAAACATTAAGATAAATTTCCATCTTTTAAATTTTCCTTGTCAATAATTCACTCACTTAGACTCAACTCAACAAAGAATTATGCAATAAAATCATTGTAATAAATGCATGGTCTCCAACTCTCTATAAGCTATTGTATGGGTAACAGGCTTCCAACATATGCAACGGTTCCTGTACGACTACAACTGAGTAACACTCCCTACCACCCCTTTTACTAGTGTAAGTTGTAGAAGGTGTTACTAACAACTTAAATCTAATTTTTAAAGTCTAATGTAAAAAGAAGGTCATTAAAAAATTCTCTCTAAAAATGTTGCTAAAATTAAAAACTAGGGTTTCCATCATGTCAATCTTGGTGAAAGGTTTCCAACTATATATATATTTTTTATAGAGCTGTATCGCGGATCAAAAGTTACACTCTAGAGAAAATTTGGCCTATTAATTGGGTGACATCAACATTATTATGCCATTTTTGGATTAGGTGCACATGGCAGCGGGTCACATTGTTCGTTGGTTTCAAACCTTTGGAGGGAATCCCATATACACGATGGCATATGTTGTAACCACAAAACATAGCCATCGGGTCGGGGAGTCCTGACGATGCAACACACTCCTCATTGGAACCCCACAACCCTCCAAGGTGAGACTCTAGTGGAGTCTACTTGTCATGTCGGCATTGACAACAATGATACAACCTGGCATGTGGATGTTAAGCCATGATGCCCGAGGGCTAAAAACAAGGTGAGACTTACCGCATCGGTCCATGAGGGGTCGGAGGTCTTAAATGCAACCAAACGGTTAAATTACATATCAAATAGAGTTTACATACAAATCATGTAACCTTATTTTTTACCATCCTTTTTCTCTTAAAAAAACATTATAAAATTTAAATAATACGAAGAAAATATAAAAGAAAATATATAGAAAGAATAGGGTAGAATGAAATTTGTGGGAACTTTAGCAAATAGCACTTAAGGTGTGATGACCCCGAGAAATGTAAATATTGGAATTTTACTGTAGTAAAAGATAGAATTGAAAGACTATTTTTTTTTTAAATTCTAATTATATTATTTTATTGTGGGTTAAATATATATTGAAAAGAAATATATACTTCTTGAAATGCTGGCAACCTCTGAAAGGAAGATTGGAAGAGGAAATCAGTTATGAAAACTGGATGAAACTACCCTCCCTAACTGGAGAGACTTCCAAGGGAAAAGGAGGGGTAGAGACAAAAAATTATGTGCTGTAGAGACAGACAGAAAGAGAAAACAAGAAAAACTGGTTAAGTCTGGTTAGGACCAGATAACCAGGCACAAGTTGCATGTATCTTGTTGAGGGCTGTAGGCCTGCAAGATAGCTCGGGGGGAGATTCCAGTCTTGGCGATGGGTCTCGTGGTTGGGTGGACAAGAGCAAAACATGGATGACAGGTGAACTTCTGAAGCATATATATACAAATCTGGCGAACCAGGTATGTAACAGTTTTTGAAGAAAATTAGTTCAACAGTGATTGTAGATAATACTGTTAGCTAAAATCACAGTAGTTGGCAGTGAAGACCCATTACATTATAAAAATCCCACATCAATATTATGTTGTTGTAATATATCTGATTCAGGCAAATATTATTGATTTATCGCTAAATAACTGTTAAAGGGAAAACCTGATAGGCTTCAACAAAAAAAAAATATATAACAATGAGTCGGAGATCAGAAGTACTATGTAGATTATCCGAACAGTTAGTGCATTCATAGAATGAATAAGTTATCTTTAAATTACTTGAGTTTATCCATAATTAAAAAGAAGGAATGTAAAAGGCCTCGAGCTATTTTAGACTGCCAGACAGGGGTATCAGAACTGTAATACGAAAACCCACTGGACAAATCATCTAAACGTACAGTGTGAACATAGTTTAGAGTTTAGAAACTATATGAGTCTGTGGTAGCGGGAAAGATTGCTCAAACTTTGAAACAATTACATGTAACCAAAAGATACCGAAAGGGGTAAATATCAGGGGACAAGAAACAGTTTGCTTAAGCTGTGAAACCATTACATGAAACCAAAAGATACCGTAGAGGTAAATATTACGAGAATGATTCACTTAAGAAAATATTCAAGAGGAATACAAACCAAATCTAGATTCCGTAGTATTCCATTCAAAGGACAACAAAATTCAACCACATAAACTACTCTAACCGTGGTCGTGGACACGACAGCAGAAGTATCTACATGTATGCACATATATTCAAACCAAGTAAACACATATACTCAGTAACGACCTTAACATTCCCATTATAAATTAAGCTTGTTAACAGTAAATACCCATATGCTGGTAAGAACAGAGTTTCGTATTAGTTAAAAGGAGCATTTAAACAAGAACGAGCAGCAAGGAAATAATAACTATCCTACCCTTCTTGAGGACAATAGCAAACTGCTATAGCTTGAAAACCAGAGGTTACATACCATCCACAGGACAAAATTAAACAGCTAACCGATTCAGAATGGCAAGCCAATAATATCGGCCGAGCATACTGAAACACAAGCGGCATGCTATTAAAACTATCCGAGGAAAAACCAGAATTGAACCGACAATTACAGAGCAAGATTTTATTAAAATAATGAAATTGGAAGTGAAAATGAAATATATTCATTAAAATATGAATAAAACACCCTTTGAACAGAGGGGTCCATATTCAGCGGCCAGTTCCACAGTGGCCTTATCATTTATACATAAACAGTTGCATCTGGTTGACTAATCATAGAAAAACAAGTTTGCCTTCAAATAACTCAATTGCTGTAAAAGGTTAAGGCATATCCCGCGCAAGGGAACCGACTGTTCCTCACAACCCAACAGGGTAAGCCGGGAACACGAAACCTGGGAATACGAGAACACATGCAAAATCATGAGGATCCTATTCTGGGAATCCTCGCTTGGATTATAGAAAGCAGGAAGCCAGTAAACATAAGAAAAAGAGAAGAAAACAAGCATGTATGAATCACAGCCGACTCAGGCACATCAAAGGAAAAACCCCAGTCATCGCATCAGGACCTTACGACCGATTTGCATACCTGGCACACAACGGAGAAGGTCGAAACACTGAAGGCCCGTCAATTCGCAAGCAGAGAGGATGCATCGCTATAATCCTTACCTTCATACAACAAATAACAAGAGACAAACTGTTAACAGATGCATGCAAAACTAGTAGTGGAACTCGTGAGATATGCGTGCAGAACTAGTAGCGATACCCGTAAGAAGGAAATAACATATAGCGAAACTGTATCTAATTTCTAAAAAAAAATGATACATTACCTGCATGGTAACTCTGGGAATTAAGCATAAATTCTCTGAGCTGTTGATGAAGCCCTGGAGGAGGTGAGAAATGGAAACGATTCCAAAGAGCAAAGAGACAAGCAGAATCCGAAATCCATTCCCGAACCAAATGAGCCGCGAGAGAAACTCCAAAGGTTTATGAAGAGATCTCAAACCCTTAGACGGATCTCCGCCCTCAGATCTGAGGCATTAGATCTCCACCGTAGGAAAGGAGTGGGAACCCAAGGCGTGAAGGCCGAGGGTACGAAGAACGGCGAGTCACATGGCCAAGTAGGTGAGCCAGGACACCTGTGCTGGGACATTAAAACAGCTGCCCTGAAATCTTAAATGCCACCAACAACTCATCGCCGGAAAAGTTATCGGTTGTAACAATGCATACATTCCGTTTGCTGAATAAATGCACATGTAAACCATGCAGATGAGCCGAACCGTGAACCAATTAACTATATAGTTTGTCAGGAAATAAAATATGTCCAAATTGTATCAATTCCGAACGGCTATACGTAATGATAATCTATGTGCGACAGTAGTTACGTTAAAGGGGTTTATGTAAGGGTATCATAAGTTTACCATAAAAAAAAATTTACTTTTATGTATTGTGGAAGGGTCGTGACAAATTGGTATCAGAGCCAAGTTGCAATACTGTGACCTCTGGAACAGCATGTTAAAAATGTACAGATAACCATCTCATATGTCTGTAAGATGGAGAACTAAATAAACTAACTCCTTTTCTTGTTCCATTTTTAGGGGTGAGACACAGGAAAAAGAAAAAGAAAAAAAACGCAAATAGACAATAGACAGAAAAACAGTGATTATGCAGAGAGCTGGCAGCGCTTCGCATAGATCGATGGCAAGTCAGGACAACCCAGAGATGTGGGTACAGCTGGGCGAGGAGACACGTAGCACAAACCTTGCAATACTAGAGACGGTTCAGGAACTGAAGAATGAGATGGCACGATTACGTGAGGATAATGCACGACTGACGGTGGAACAGGAAAGAATTCTGAAAAGTTTGTCAGATAGGCAGAACCCACCACTAGCTAATCCCAGTGCGGAACAGCAGAGAATGACAGAAGAACGAAACTACCAATCTGAACCTGAAAAATCAGAAGAAAGGGAGGACCATTCTGATAATGTATTCGAGCAGCAGACTTCAAAACGTCAGAGAGTGGAGCTACAGGGAGAATTTCGAAAAATTAAACACCCACATTTTGATGGGGAACAGGAAGAAGCGGCTGAAGCATGGTTAATTAACCTGAACAAATATTTCCAGTTGTATGAATATGACCACAACTCGAAGGCACGATTGGCCATCTTCCAGTTACAAGGTAAAGCAACCCTGTGGTGGGAGGAGGTCAAGATCGTCAAGGGGGTAAGCGAACAGACCATAACATGGGAAAAGTTTCAGAAATACTTCAAAGAGAGATATCTAACTGAGCGCTTCTATGATAAAAAAAGCAAGGGAATTCCACGATTTATGGTTGGGACAACAGACTATGGATGAGTTTATCAACCGTTTTACCTCCCTGCTTCGCTATGTACCCTATATTAAGGAAGAGAAAGCCAAGGTGCAAAGATTTGTTAGTAGTTTACCTCTATATATAAGAGAAAAGATTGAGTTTGACAATCCTAAGACGATGGATGAAGCTATCCGCAAGGCTAGAATCTGTTACCAGCAGAATAAACAGAAAGGAGATGCTCTAAATAAAATATGGAATGAAGAAAAAGGTAACAAAACAATTGGGAATAGTAAAGGAAGTCGCAGCAGTGGAAGTAGGGGAGCTGGCAAAGGGCATAACAGCAGAGTTATATCAAGAGGGTCACTCAGGACTAGGCCAATCAGTGAGTCTAGAGTGAGTGAACAGCCTGTTAGGAAGGAGGGCGAAGGAATAGCCAGACCTCCAGTTTAATGCTGGGGCTGTGGAGGACCACACTACGTCAAAAACTGTCCGCAGCGAAAGGGTGCTGATCAGATATCTCAGATTCATGAAGCATCGACTGTTGGTGAAGTGGGACGTAGCGTACCAAGGATTAACGCAGCCTTGGATGACCGTCAGGCGGAATACCAGCCGACTATGGTGGAATTTGAAGGTAAAATTTCGAATCTTCCTATAGCTGTACTAATTGACCCAGGAGCTACTTTAAGTTATATTAGTCCAAAGATAGTCGAACAGTGTAAGTTACAATCTGAAAAATTCAAGAATCCATGGCTGGTACAGCTAGCGATGGGGGCCAAGAGACAGGTCTTGGCAAAAATTAATGATTTCTCTTTAACCGTAGCAGGACAGCCAATAGTAGCAAATCTGAATATACTTCCTTTGGGCTCATATGACGTCCTGATTGGGATGGATTGGCTAGAAAAGCATTGGTCACTAGTAAACTGCAAAACAAAAACCATTTATTACAAAGATGACCTTGGAGAAAAACAAGAAATGCAGGGGATTAAGCGCCCCGTGCAGCTCCGGCCAATCACTGCATCCCAACTAGCTAAATGTATCAAGAAAAGATGTCAAATTTATGCCATTCAGGTAGGCTATGCAAATTCAAAAGATAAAGCAGCCACACTGGAAAACATTCCTGTGATACAAGAATTTGCGGATGTTTTTCCAGAGGAGATACCCGGGCTGCCACCTAAAAGAGATATAGACTTTACCATTGAATTGACACCGGGGGCAGCACCAGTGTCAAGGGCACCTTATCGAATGAGTGTACCTGAACTGACAGAATTAAAAATGCAACTGCAAGAGCTACTAGACAAGAATTATATTCGCCCCAGTGTATCACCATGGGGAGCCCCAGTGTTATTTGTCAAGAAAAAAGATGGAATGCTTCGAATGTGTATAGATTATCGTCAACTGAACAAGCTCACGGTCAAAAATAAATATCCTTTACCTCGGATTGATGAACTTTTCGATCAAGTGAAGGGTGCAACAATATTCTCTAAGATCGATTTGCAATCAGGTTACCATCAGATTAGGAGTAAAGAGGAAGATATTGCTAAAACAGCTTGCAGGACACGGTATGGACACTACGAGTTTGTAGTGCTACCTTTTGGGCTGACCAATGAACCTGCCACTTTTATGTGTTTAAAGAACAGTGTGTTTCATGGGTTTTTGGATAAATTTGTGTTAATATTTATTGATGATATTCTAATTTACTCCCGTTCTAAGGAGGAGTACGAGGAACATCTCAGATTGGTGTTACAAACTCTTCGAGAACACCAGTTGTATGCTAAGTTCAGCAAGAGTGAAATCTTTAAGGAGGAAATACAGTACTTAGGCCATATAATTACCAAGGAAGGGATTGCAGTAGACCTGGAAAAGATAAGGACTATAATGGAATGTCCTGTACCAAAGGATGTGGCAAACATCAGGTCCTTTATGGGGCTAGCTGGTTATTATAGAAGATTCGTAGAAGGTTTTTCAAGGGTAGCATACCCTATCACCTCATTGCAGAAAAAAGGAAGAGTATTCAAATGGACCTTAGAGTGTCAGCAGAGTTTTGAGCAACTTAAACATTTACTCACCACCGCACCCATCTTGAGTATAGCTGATCCTAACAAGGACTACGTGGTATGTACTGATGCAAGTAAAGAAGGTGTGGGCGGTGTATTGATGCAAGAAGGAAGAGTGATCGCGTACGAATCAAGAAAGCTAAAGGAGCATGAGCAGAAATATTCTGCATACGATTTAGAATTGGCAGCCGTTATTCACGCACTAAAGATGTGGCGGCATTATCTCATGGGGAGAAAATTTTTGTTGCTAACGGATCACCACAGTTTGACAAATTATTTCAGCCAACCTACCTTAAATACGAGGCAAGCCCGCTGGGCGGATTTTCTAAGTGGTTTTGACTTCGAAATCAAGCACTTAAAAGGGAAGGAGAACCGTGTGGCCGACGCATTAAGTCGGAAGGCGCAATGTTTGTATGAAATTTTGTCCAGTAAATGGAGGAATCCTTTGATTGAAATGATAAAAATAGCAGTGGATCAAGACGCTGAATATCAGCAAATAAAACAACAGGTACAACAATCTTCCAGCAGGAAAAATCAACAAGGATATGAATTGGATGATGCTGGAATGCTGTACTATAATAAGAGGTTGTATGTACCTAATAAGGATAGTCTTAGAAATCTGGTGTTGGATGAGTTTCACATCAGCCACTATGCAAGACATCCAGGGTACCAAAAAATGATTACCGCCCTTCGAAAAGAGTACCATTGGCCGGGAAAGAAAAAGAATGTAGCTGAGTACCTAGCAAGGTGTTTGGAGTGTCAACAGATTAAAGCGGAGCATTTACACCCAGCAGGGCTATTACAACCTTTACCCATTCCAGAATGGAAATGGGAAATTATTTTTATGGACTTTATAACAAGACTACCACGGACAAAAAAGAACAACGATTCTATTATGGTAGTGGTAGACAAGCTGAGTAAGGCAGCACACTTTATACCTGTGCAGTCCACTTATAGGGCTGTGCAAATTGCTCACATTTTTATGCAGAATGTGTTCAAGCTGCATGGACTTCTGAAGACAATAATATCTGATCGTGATGTAAAGTTCACATCAACTTTTTGGAAGGCATTGTTTACCGAACTGGGAACACAGCTGAACTTCAGCACAGCCTATCATCCCCAGACCAACGGTCAAACAGAACGAGTCAACCAAGTAGTGGAGGACATGCTAAGGGCATGCGTAATGCATAAACTAGCTCAATGGGAGGAATATTTACATTTGATTGAATTCGCCTATAACAATGGATATCATACATCAACCCAAATGAGTCCCTTTGAGGTCTTGTATGGGCGGAAATGCCGCACACCCTCAAGCTGGGGTGGACCTGAGGATAAATTAAGATTGGGGCCAGAAATGCTCAAAGAAATGGAGGACATGGTTAAAAGGGTACGGACTAATTTAAAGGCTGCTCAGGACAGACAAAAGAGCTTTGCAGATCGAAAAGAAGGTTCAAAGAATACCAGGTCGGTGACCATGTTTATGTGAGGATCCAAGCCAGGAAGAGTACCCTGCAATGGAGCGGTTGTGCCAAACTTGCACCTTGTTATTTTGGACCTTTTTAGGTCTTGGCAAGAGTGGGGCCGGTGGCTTACCAACTCGCCCTGCCAAGCCATATTAGAATCCACAACGTCTTCCATGTTTCTATACTAAAAAATATGTTTACGACCCTAGACATGTGATCAAATGGCAGGATGTACGGGTAAGAACTAATATGGTTGATCTAATTAAACTTTTATTCCAGAAAGGGAGTAACTGGAATTGTTGTTGATTGCAGGTCGAACCGGAAGGCGAGGTTCTGGTCGAGCCACTGAACATCCTCGATCGGAGAAAAGTGCAGCTGCAGAAGCGAGCTATTACCCAAGTTAAAGTGCAATGGCAGCACTATGGGCTTGATGAGGCCACTTGGGAAGATGAGGAGCTCATTAAAAAAGCTTACCCGAAATTTTTTTTGGGGATCAGACATCGGGACGATGTCTAATCTCAGGAGGGGGAGATGTGATGACCTCGAGAAATGTAAATATTGGAATTTTACTGTAGTAAAAGATAGAATTGAAAGACTATTTTTTTTTTTTAATTCTAATTATATTATTTTATTGTGGGTTAAATATATATTGAAAAGAAATATATATTTCATGAAATGCTGGCAACCTTTGAAAGGAAGATTGGAAGAGGAAATCAGTTATGAAAATTGGATGAAACTACCCTCCCTAACTGGAGAGACTTCCAAGGGAAAAGGAGGGGTAGAGGCAAAAAATTTTGTGCTGTAGAGACAGACAGAAAAGAGAAAAACAAGAATAAACTGGTTAAGTCTGGTTAGGACCAGATAACTAGGCACAAGTTGCATGTATCTTGTTGAGGGCTGTAGGCCTGCAAGATAGCTTGGGGGAGATTCCAGTCTTGGCGATGGGTCTCGTGGTTGGGTGGACAAGAGAAAAACATGGATGACAGGTGAACTCCTGAAGCATATATAAACAAATCTGGCGAACCAAGTATGTAATAGTTTTTGAAGAAAATTAGTTCAACAGTGATTGTAGATAATACTGTTAGCTAAAATCACAGTAGTTGGCAGTGAAGACCCATTACATTATAAAAAAACCCACATCAATATTATGTTGCTGTAATATATCTGATTCAGGCAAATATTATTGATTTATCGCTAAATAACTGTTAAAGGGAAAACCTGATATGCTTCAACAAAAAAAAAATATAGAACAATGAGTCGGAGATCAGAAGTACTGTGTAGATTATCCGAACAGTTAGTGCATTCATAGAATGAATAAGTTATCTTTAAATTACTTGAGTTTATCCATTATTAAAAAGAAGGAATGTAAAAGGCCTCGAGCTATTTTAGACTGCTAGACAGGGGTATCAGAACTATAATACGAAAACCCGCTGGACAAATCATCTAAATGTACAGTGTGAACATAGTTTAGAGTTTAGAAACTATATGAGTTTGTGGTAGCGGGAAATATTGCTCAAACTGTGAAATAATTACATGTAACCAAAAGATACTGAAAGGGGTAAATATTACGGGACAAGAAACAGTTTGCTTAAACTGTGAAACCATTACATGAAACCAAAAGATACCGCAGAGGTAAATATTACGAGAATGAATAACTTAAGTAAAGATTCAAGAGGAATACAAACCAAATCTAGATTTCGTAGTATTCCATTCAAAGGACAACAAAATGCAACCGCATAAACTACTCTAATCGTGGCCGTGGACACGACAGCGGAAGTATCTACATGTATGCACATATATTCAAACCAAGTAAACACATATACTCAGTAACGACCTTAACATTCCCATTATAAATTAAGCTTGTTAACAGTAAATACCCATATGATGGTAAGAACAGAGTTTCGTATTAGTTAAAAGGAGCATTTAAACAAGAACGAGCAGCAAGGAAATAATAACTATCCTACCCTTCTTGAGGACAATAGCAAACTGCTATAGCTTGAAAACCGGAGGTTACATACCTTCCACAGGACAAAATTAAACAGCTAACCGATTCAGAATGGCAAGCCAATAATATCGGCCGAGCATACTGAAACACAAGCGACATGCTATTAAAACTATCCGAGGAAAAACCAGAATTGAACCGACAATTACAGAGCAAGCTTTTATTAAAACATTGAAATTGGAAGTGAAAATGAAATATATTCATTAAAATATGAATAAAACACCCTTTGAACAGAGGGGTCCATATTCAGCGGCCAGTTCAACAGTGGCCTTATCATTTATACATAAACAGTTGCATCTGGTTGGCTAACTATAGAAAAACAAGTTCGCCTTCAAATAACTCAATTGTTGTAAAAGGTTAAGGCTTATCCCGCGCAAGGGAACCAACTGTTCCTCACAACCCAACAGGGTAAGCCGGGAACACGAAACCTGGGAATACGAGAACACATGCAAAATCATGAGGATCCTATTCTGGGAATCCTCGCTTGGATTATAGAAAGCAAGAAGCCAGTAAACATAAGAAAAAGAGAAGAAAACAAGCATGTATGAATCACAGCCGACTCAGGCACATCAAAGGAAAAACCCCAGTCATCGCATCAGGACCTTACGACCGATTTGCATACCTGGCACGCGGCGGAGAAGGTCGAAATGCTGAAGGCCCGTCAATCCACAAGCAGAGAGGTTGCATCGCTATAATCCTTACCTTCATACAACAAATAACAAGAGACAAACTGTTAACAGATGCATGCAAAACTAGTAGTGGAACTCGTGAGAAACGCATGCAGAACTAGTAGCGATACCCGTAAGAAGGAAATAACATATAGGGAAACTGTATCTAATTTCTAAAAAAAAAATGATACATTACCTGCATGGTAACTCCAGGAATTAAGCATAAATTCTCTGAGCTGTTGATGAAGCCCTGGAGGAGGCGAGAAATGGCAACGAGTCCAAAGAGCAAAGAGACAAGTAGAATCCGAAAGCCATTCCCGAACCAAATGAGCCGCGAGAGAAACTCCAAAGGTTTATGAAGAGCTCTCAAACCCTTAGATGGATCTCTGCCCTCAGATCTGAGGCATTGGATCTCCACCGTAGGAAAGGAGCGGGAACCCAAGGTGTGAAGGCCGAGGGTATGAAGAACGACGAGTCACATGGCCAAGCAAGAGACAGGACACCTGTGCTGGGACATTAAAACAGCTGCCCTGAAATCTTAAATGCCACCAACAACTCATCGCCGGAAAAGTTACCGGTTATAAAATTGCATACATTTCGTTTGCCGAATAAATACACATGTAAACCATGCAAACGAGCCGAACCGTGAACCAATTAACTATATAGTTTGTCAGGAAATAAAATATGTCCAAATTGTATCAATTCCGAACGGCTATACGTAATGATAATATGTGTGCGATAGTAGTTATGATAAAGGGGTTTATGTAAGGGTATCATAATTTACCATAAAAAAAAATTTACTTTTATGTATTGTGGAAGGGTCGTGACATAAGGTAATGGACGCAACTTAGAAAAAACACTAATAAAGAAACCCAAATTGTTAAATTTAATTTCTTCACCACAATATTGTGAAAACCCTGATCTATATGATGAGGTTTTCGCTCAAAAAATTTCTTTATTGATAGTCAACATGAAAGTTTAACATGTATAATTATTTTCATAATTATTAAGAAAATAATTCTACTTTCATCCATAGGAATAATGCCTAAAATATAGATTATGTGCATGTATCTAACCATTATATTATGGAGAAATTACATTTCAAGTACATTTTTGTGGTAAAGAACGTTGTACAATTTAGTATAAGAGACGTTGTACAACCTAGTATAGGGAAAATGTGTAGGTATTATATGTTAGATGTAAACAATTTTTAAATTCAATTTTTTTTATTGTTTAGAATATTTTTTTTGATAAAAGGAAAATCTAATCTATATATCACATTAAAATATATAACATATAAATAGTAGTTAGAAATCAAGATTTAATTTATCATATAAATTAAAATAATGATTCCATAATCATATTTAAATTTAATTACTAAGCACTTAATAAGCACATAAAAACTGAATACTTACAATTAAGTCACACTATAACAAAATTCTTAACCATGGATGTTCACCCCCACTTTATCATAGATATTGTTAATTTGTAAATAGTGTTTTTTTACAATACCATGCATTTATCAATACCACATTCCCAAAAACCATAACTCATTTCAAAATAAAAATATTTTATAAATATTTTAATTTAATTTAATTTATAACTTTTTAAAGTTAAATTTAAAAGAAACAAGGTAGGGGAGATGTTACACTAGTGTAAATATTTATAAACATTTACATATGGGCTCAAATTACATAAATTTAAAAGTAAAAATAAAATTGATAATTTTAATTAATAATAAAACCAATTTAGATATTTCTTAACTCCAAGTCTATCAAATGTAAAAAAAAAATCAAATTCCTTAATATACCATTCTTAAAAAAAAATTAATAAAACTAAAATTAAAATAGATTGAGATAAAAAAAAATTATAAATCTAAATACAGTGAAAATATTACTTAAACCAATTAAACTCATTTATATAATAAAAATAAAAATATTTAAATTGCTTAAAATACTTTTTAATGAAATAATATAAAAATTCATATAACATTTAATAAAATAATATGAAAATTCATGTAACATGAAAAGAGAGATAAGTACATTCATAGTCATCCAAACTTTGTAATGAAGAGAAACCATAACTTAAGAACATCAAATATGAATGGGTATCCCTATAAAAAAAAATGACAAAGGGCATCCCACATTCCTCATCACTAACTCGTGCTTAATGGTCAATTTTGATTTTCTTTCACTTATTAAGTGACATCCTTTCAAAACGATGTATATTGTGACTATTCAAATAACTCAATTATTACATATAAACATTTAATAGAGAAACAAACATATTGCAATGAGTATTATGCACTTTAGGCTTGTATCCTTCTATCCATTGGATCTCCGGGAGGTTCGTTTTGTCTTAAAGAAATAAAAGAACGTTTATTTTATTTTTATTGGTTCAATAGTACATAAGATAGAAAATTTGCAAATTACAAATCATTTAACTTTATAATTAATATAAAATACAAAATCTTTATTATCAATACGAATTTCATATCAAATGAAATCCATTTACAAATTATTATTAATAAACAATACATAGCCTACCTACACATCATTTAACCTTATTTTTTTACCATCATTTTTCTCAGAAGAGAAAAAAACATTATAAAATTTAAATAACATGAAAAATATAATAAGAGCAAATATAGAGAAAATATATAAAGCACATTATAAAATTTAAATAACATGAAAAATATATAAGAGCAAATATAAAGAAAATATATAAAGCAAGAATGATGTATAATGATGTTTGTAGACACTTTATCAAACAACACTTAAGCTAATGGATAACTGAGAGGAAAACACCAATAATGAAACCTAAATTGTTAAATTAAATAAAATTTTCACAACAATATTTAAGAACCTTAATCTAACAAGATGTTTAAAAAAAAAATATCGATAAACATCAAACTTTAACATGTATAATTAATTTTTTAACAATTATTAAAAAATTCAAACATTGGAAATAATGATCAAAACATAAATTACTTATTTATTGTAAAATCTATTATAGGGGAGATGTTAAACCGACCAAAACATAAATTACTTATTTATTGTAAAATCTATTATAGGGAGATGTTAAACCTATTATAGGGGAGATGTATAGATATTAGATGTAAACAATTTTTAAGTTTATTTTTTTATTGTTTAGAATATTTTTAAAAAAAAAAAAAATGATAATCTATATATCACATTAAAATATATAACATATAAATAATAGTAATAAATTAAGATTAATTTAATTATATAAATTAAAATAATGATTCCATAATTATGTTTAAATTTAAATAATAAGCACATAAAACTCAATACATACAATCAGATTACAATATAACAAAATTCTTAATCATGGATATTCACTCCTACTTTACCATTGATATTATATCAATTAACTTGTAAATAAAGTTTGTTATAATACCATACCTTATCAATACCAAATTCGTAAAAAACGTAACTCATTTCGAAATAAAAATATTTTATAAATATTTAAATTTAATTAATTTTTATAACTTTTTAAATTTATTTTATAAATATTTCAATTTATTTTATTTTTATAACTTTTTAAAATTAAATTGAAAAGAAACAAGGAAGGGGAAGATGTTATAGTGGTGTAAATATTTGTAAATATTTGCATGTGTTGGAATTACATACAACTAAAACGAAAATAAAAATCTTAAAATCGATAATTATAATTATAATTAATAATAATACCAACCTAGATCCATTTTAACTCCAGATATATCAAATGCCAAGAGGGATCAAATCTCTTGGGATGCAAAACTCTTTTAGAGGGAAAGAGATTTGATTCCTCTCTGCACTTGATAGATCTAGAGTTAAGATGGATTTAGGGTGCATTATCCTAATCAATGAAGTGACTAAGAGATAGGAGATGACCCCTATGTAGGGCCACAACTCAATGGGGATATTCAATGGCTAGGGAAAATTTTAGGGAATAATATTCACAAGTGGGCTAAATTTCCATGCTTTTCCTAAAATAATGTTTTGCTAATTACCATTTTTTCCAAAAATTATTGGCAAGTTTTATAATATAAATTACTTTAATTTAAAAATTACTAAAATTCTATATAGAAATGCCATGAAATTATTAACAATTTAAATACTTTTACAAAATTATGAATAAATTTTCTACAAATTTCATATTATAAACAAGTAAAATTTTTCAAAATTTCGAAACTTTAAAATAAAGTTCCATCTTTTAAATTTTCCTCATCAATAAATCATTCACTTAAACTCAACCCAACCCAACGAGGAAATATGCACTAAGATCAATGTAATAAATGCATGGTCTCCAACTATCTATAGGCTATTGTATGGGTGAGAGGCTTCCAACATATGCAACATCTCGTCGTAAGACTCCAATTGTAACACTCTCTACGACTCCATTTTACTAGTGTAAGTTGTGGAAGGCATCACTGACCTCTTAAATCTAATTTCCAAAGTCTAACGTAAAACTGAGGTCATGAAAAACTTCTCATTTAAAAAAGTTTCTAAAATTAGAAAATTAGAAATTGGGTTGCCATCATGTCAATCTTGATGAAAGATTTTTGACAATACAATTTTTTGATTGAGCCGTGTCCTAGATCAAAAGTTACACTCTAAAGAAAATTTGGCCTATTAATGTTGGCGACATCAACATTATTATGCCACATGGCACCTATGCGATTTTTCGATATTTGGATTAGGCGCACATGGCAGCGGGTCACATTGCAATGGGTCACATTGTTCGTTGGTTGCAAACCTTTGTAGGGAATCCCATATACATGATGGCATATGCTGTAACCACAAGTCATAGCCATGGGGTCCGGGAGTCTAAATGTCACGCCCCTACACCTGCGGTAGTCTTTCAACCGCTTATAGCGAGGTGCAGCACCACCGAACACTTTCTTTTGACCAATAGTAATGTTCATGGACTACGCCTTCACATTCGATACTTAGTTTATTTTTTCATTACCAAGTATTATTTTTATCCTTTATACAAGTGAAAGCCCACAAATTCACATAGACAGCATTATACAAGAGAAATTCACAACAGTATAAAGGGAGGGGCAACTCCCTGCAATATGAGTCTGCCCGAATCAATATATTATACAACTTTACAAAGTTACAAAGCTTTACAAGTATACTTGGAAACACCAAGTTTTTTACTTAGCCAAATTTACACTTCTCACACGTTCATGTGATAACCAAGATTTCCTTGCCCAAGTCGGGCGGGCACACCCTCACACGAGCTGCCTTTCCTCACTTCACAGCTGAACCTTGTTTTCGTGCATGACGGGCGAGTCACTCCACCAAGTCACCAAGACACCGTCTTCGCACAACCGGCTTCACCAATATTCCATTGTGCACCCGGCTTCACCACGTTCCACCGTTCTTCAACTTCGCACCGGCGGTCGACTCCACCAAGTCTCCACCGTTTACCTGTTGAGAATGCAACAAGATGATGGAGCTTAGTGGAAAGAAGTCGCCTTCACTAAGTGGGCCAGCAGGCTATTTTTGGCGCAAAGTCTATTTTTAGACTATGTCTATTTTTAGACATATGGATCATGGTCTATGAGTTGTAGGATGCTATTTATGGATGATTGGTCATGTTGGGAAAAATAGATGGACTTCTATTTTTGGTTCATAGCGGAGTGATCAGATTCTATTTTAGACTGCCAGGCTAAAAATAGAAACAGTCAAATATTATTAGCCCTTAGTAATATTTGGACTCTAAACATTATCGTATTCTCTTGGAGCACTTCAGTTCGAGCTACGGATGTGCCACATGCAGCTGACAGAACGAATCACATGGTTTCTTATGTGTTAGTTGAGCTATTGCATGGAGGACTTCAGTTAGAACTCATGCATGTGAGTTCTATGGAGTTGGATGTGGAGTTGATGGAGTTGTGTTCAGTTGAACTAGTTGTATTCAGTCTAACTGGAGAATACACTAGTGATGAGTTGTGTGAATTGATTGTTAATTAACTCACTAATTATTAACTCATAAAGTAATTGAAGAATACATCAGTTAACTTAGTGCATGGACAGTTCAATAGAGACAGGTGTTAGAGGTAAGTGAAAGGGTGAGTTGTGACTATCAGTTGTGCATGAGATTTGCACAATCATGGATTGAGTATGCCCATGAGGATTGCACAGCATATGCCCAGTGAAATAGCCTGTGCTCACGTGATTTTCACTTGGTATTGTGCAATAGAGGCAGGCAAAGCAGCGGAGGAGATTTGAACCGGTGATTTGTTCGGATCTGAGCTAGTTTTGTGTGTAACAGGTGGAGATAGTGTTGGATACTTGTGAGGAGTATTGTACTATGCATTGTTACATTTTCTCAATCATTAATATACAGATAGTGTGGGGTTTTCAGCTGTAAGCTTTCCCCGGGTTACATACTGTGTTAATGTGTGCATGCGATTGACGTTTCATTGTTTTTAATGCTGCTAAATTGATGATCAATATAGAGGAGGTTATGTATTATGCATGTATTCTGCAATAGTGTATAATCGGGATAATATTTGTGAATAAGTGTTTATTATTCAAAATTTCTACATGGTATTAGAGCTGTTGATCATCAGATCTACTATTCAGAAAGTGTTTACATTCTATTTCTTCAGGCAGAGTCTGTAATCGGGCCAGGTAGCCTCTGGATTCATCCTTCCTTTGGAAGGTGAGGTATCGAGTAAAAGCCCATACAGTCAATCTCTGTACGAGAAATACTTTGTTCTCACGAATCTTAGATCAGAGGTGGTTGAGTTTGGAGCTGGTGGAATTCAAATTTGCAGCAGTGTTTTCTTGGTATCAACGTGGCAATGTCTTTCAACAGATTGCGATTGGAGTATGCTCTTGAGGGCAGCTCGAACTATATTGCATGGAAGGACAGGATGGAGGTGGTGTTAGATGATAATGGGTTGAAGGATTTCATAGAGGCTGAGGTCCCAAAGCCTACTGATACTGCACAGGTTGATGCTTGGAAAAAGAAGACAACAAAGTGTCGAAGGATTCTGTTGGAGGGAATGAAGGATCACATTATGTCCAGCCTGCATGGAAAGGCTTCTCCATACTTGATGTGGAAAGCATTGACAGATCTATTCCAAAGCAAGAGCGATCAAAGGAAGCTGGCGCTCAAGGATAAACTCAGAAACATCAAATGTGAGAAGGGAGACAGTATTCCCAAGTATCTCATGAAGTTCACTCAGTGCAGGGATGAGCTGGGAAGTGTGGGGGTGACTGTCGATGATGAGGACTTGGTGAGCTTGGCTCTCCTTGGTCTTCCGAAGAGTTGGCATTCCTATCAGGACTCTGTCAATGGTCGGGAGAAATTGCCAGGATGGGAGAGACTTTGGTTAGATCTTGTGCAAGAGGATATCAAGCGGAATACCAGGGACGTATCTTCATCAAAGGGACCTGATGAAGAAAATTGCGCTTTGGCTGCCAAAGCAAAGAAGGGGAAGAGCAAGAAAGCTTCTCAGTCTGGTGTGAAAGGCAAGAAGCAAGACATGTCCAAGATGAAGTGTTTTCACTGTCACCAGCACGGACACTATGCCACTAATTATCCGCAGAAGAAGAAGAAAAAGCAAGATGCTAGATCTGCAGCAGGAGAGGCTCTAGCCTCGCAGTTTTAGCTTGATTTTTCATTGATCGCATGCATGGTTTCAAGTGTGATGGGATCAATGTGGTTCTTGGACAGTGGTGCGTCTTTTCACATGACAGGAGATCGAGATTTGTTTTCTGATCTGGAGGATAAAGATCTTGGAGTAAACATCAAGATGTGCGATGATGGTAGATACAGTGCGACCGGTATCGGTACCATTTCCTTTGAGAGGGAGTCTTGTAAACCCTTCGTATTGAAGGAAGTGATGCATGTTCTAGGATTGAAGAAGAATCTTATCTCTGTGGCGATGTTATAAGACAAGGGATATGATGTTGTTTTCAGTGAGGGAAAGGCTTTCTTGCGCAGTAAGACAACTGGAGAAACCCGGAAGATAGGGTTTGAGTGAGGAACCTTTATGAGTTGCATGTAGATGGTTGTACAGCAATGGCATGCAAGGCAGAAGGATTGGTGAGCCGGGATGATGGCGAGCTGTGGCACAGGAGATTGGGTCACCTTCACCATGGAGCCTTGAAGATACTGCAACAAATTAGTACTGGGATTCCTAAAGCAACTCTTGCGCAATCAGATCAGTGCAAGGGGTGTACTTTGGGAAAGTTTGTGAAAGCCACCTTTCACGAGAAGGATAGTCGCGCCACAGCGATCCTTGAGAGAATTCACATAGACGTGTGTGGACCTTTCTCAGTAGCTTCGACAGCAAAACACATGTATTATGTGATTTTTGTTGATGATTTCTCTTGTAAGTGCTGGATCTTCTTCATGTAGAAGAAGAGTGAGACATACTCAAAGTTCTGTGAGTTCAAAGCACTGGTCGAGAAGGAGTCGGGGAAGAAGTTAAAGGCTCTTAGGAGCGATAATGGTGGTGAATATATCTCTGGTGAGTTCAAGGACTTTTGCAGTGCAGAAGGGATTCAAAGAGAGCTCATAGCTCCCCATAACCCACAGCAGAACGAGGTTGCTGAGCGAAAGAACAGAACGATCGTGGGTGCCGCACGGGCGATGTTGCATGATCAGGGCCTACCCCTTCACTTGTGGGCGGAAGCATGCAATACAGCAGTTTATGTGCAGAATCGTTGTCCTCACAGGATACTTGGCATGAGTAAACCCGAGGAGGCTTATTCTGGTAAGAAGCCTGATCTTTCTCATTTGAGGATTTTTGGTGCTAACATTTACATGCAATTGACAAAGGATTCCAGGAAGAAGTTGGAGAAAACCGTAGAGGTTGGGATATTTGTGGGGTACACTGATACGCCCCACAACTTTCATGTGTATTTTCCAGACATTGGCAAGACTGTTGTGCAACGGGATATAAAATTTCAGGAGGAGAAAGCCATGATGTGTTCGCTTGAGAGGGAGCCACACTTGCATGCAGATGAGGAGCTATTAGTTCCTAAAGATGAGCTTCAGGAAGTGGATCAGCCACAGGATGAGGTTCATGGAGTGGAAGAGACCACTCATGCAGCGCCAACCATTAGAGGGCGAAAGCGCTTGACAAAAGCTGAGCGACTGGCTCAAGATGTAGAGAAAGTTGTACGACCACCTACATCCCAACGCAGGCAAAGATAGTCACCTGATTGGTACATTGGATACATGGCTCTTGTGAGAAAATGTGTTGTGACTGAGCCATCCTCTTTCGAGGAAGCTGTGGCGGATCCCCCATGGGTAGACGCCATGGTGGAAGAGTATGATTCGATTGTCAGAAACAATGCATGTGAGATTGTCCCAAGACTGGAAGGGAAATCAGTAGTGGGTTCGAGATGGATCTACAAAGTTAAGCAGGTAGATGACGGGAGTGTGGAGAAGTACAAGGCAAGATTTGTTGCTTGAGGCTTTTCACAGATAAAGGGGATCGATTATGAGGAGACCTTTGCACCTGTCACAAGGTATTCTTCCATACGGACGATTCTTGCTCTCTCAGCGCAGATGGGGTGGCACATTCATCAGATGGATGTGAAGACCGTATTCCTCAATGGAGTCATTGAGGAGGAGGTGTACATAGAATAGCCCGAAGGTTTAGAGATCTTCAGCAACGAGTTGCATGTGTGTAGGCTCAAGAGAGCGCTGTATGGGTTGAAACAAGCACCACGTGCTTGTTACACATGGATAGACAGTTATTTCACCGGACTTGGATTCTCCAAGAGTGAGGCGGATCCTAACCTATACCAGATTGTGGTGGAGTGTAAGTTGCTTATCATTGTACTTTATGTAGATGATTTGATTCTAACGGGTGATGAGCTATTGATACTTTCATGCAAGGGTGATCTTGCTAAGGAGTTTGAAATTAAGGACTTGGGCCTCCTTCATTATTTCTTGGGATTGGAAATCTGGCAGCGCAGTGATGAACTATTTGTTTCTCAGGGTAAGTATGCTTAGGAGATATTGGATAAGTTCAACATGCATGGCTTCAAGCCTGTTGATACTTCTCTTCCTGGAGGTTAGAGGAAGGAGGATGCCACTTCAACAGAAGAAGTGGATGCCACTGTTTATGGACAGTTGGTGGAGTTGCTTATGTATCTGGTCAATATGCTATTAACCAGCTTTCACAAGCTGTGGTTAAGCCAACCAAGCTCTTCTGGAAGGAAAGCAAGCATGTATTGCATTATCTCATAGGCACATCGTGATATGGATTGTGGTACAGACAGGAAGATGAGGTGAAGCTATGTGGCTTCACGGATGCAGATTGGGCAGGGAGCCCAACGGACAGAAAGAGAACATTAGGAGGGGTCTTCAGTATCGGGTCAATAGCAGTTTCTTAGTACAGCAGGAAGCAGAGATCCATGGCACTCAGTTCAGCAGAGGCCGAGTATATGGCAACAAGTTTGGCTGCATGCGAGGCTATATGGATGAGGAAGATCCTGGTCGGTTTTTTCGGTTCTTACTTGGAGCCTACTGTGATTTACTGTGATAACCAGAGTTGCATTAAACTCTCGTATAATCCTATATTTCATGATATATCTAAGCACATTGAAATCAGGTACCATCATATTAGAGATTGTGTGCAGTGGAGAATCATGTTACTTTCATACATTCCAACGGAGGATCAAGATGCTGATACCTTAACGAAGGCACTCACCAGGAGAAAATTTGAATACCACCGAGGCAGGATATGGGTTGCTGATAATCCATATCTTGTTCAGAGGGAGTGTTGAGAATGCAACAAGATGATGGAGCTTAGTGGAAATAATTCGCCTTCACTAAGTGGGCCCGCAGGCTATTTTTGGCGCAAAGTCTATTTTTAGACTATGTCTATTTTTAGACATATGGATCATGGTCTATGAGTTGCAGGATGTTGTTTATGGATGATTTGTCATGTTGGGAAAAATAGATGGACTTCTATTTTTGGTTCACAGCAGAGTGATCAAAGTCTATTTTTGGACTGCCAGGCTAAAAATAGAAACAGTCAAATATTATTAGCCCTTAGTAATTTTTGGACTCTAAACATTATCTTATTCTCTTGGAGCACTTCAGTTCAAGCTACGGATGTGGCACATGCAACTGACAGAAGGAATCATGTGGTTTCTTATGTGTTAGTTGAGCTATTGCATGGAGGACTTCAGTTAGAACTCATGCATGTGAGTTCTGTGGAGTTGGATGTGGAGTTGATGGAGTTGTGTTCAATTGAACTAGTTGTATTCAGTCTAACTGGAGAATACACTAGTGATGAGTTGTGTGAATTGATTGTTAATTAATTCACTAATTATTAACTCATAAAGTAACTGAAGAATACATCAGTTAACTTAGTGCATGGACAGTTCAAGAGAGACAGGTGTTAGAGGTAAGTGAAAGGGTGAGTTGTGACTATCAATTGTGCATGAGATTTGCACAATCATGGATTGATTATGCCCATGAGGATTGTGCAGTATATGCCCAGTGAAATAGCCTGTGCTCACGTGATTTTCAATTGGTATTGTGCAATAGAGGCAGGCAAAGTAGCGGAGGAGATTTGAACCTATGACTTGTTCCGATCTGAGCTAGTTTTGTGTGTAACAGGTGGAGATAGTACTTGATACTTGTGAGGAGTATTGTACTATGTATTGTTACATGTTCTCAATCATTAATATACAGATAGTGTGGGGTTTTCAGATGTAATCTTTCCCCCGGTTACATACTGTGTTAATGTGTGCATGCGATTGATGTTTCATTGTTTTTAATACTGCTAAATTGATGATCAACGTAGAGGAGGTTATGTATTATGCATGTATTCCACAATAGTGTATAATCGGGATAATCTATGTGAATAAGTGTTTATTATTCAAAATTTCTACATTACCAACCGGCGGGTACTCCTACCCGTGCCCTCACCCAATAACCAAGACAGTGTGCTACCTCCATGTGGCCTCGCCCAAGAGCAGGCACATCGCCAATCTATGCCTTCCCTTCTATTTGTTGTGGCTACACCTAGTCTTGTGCACTTCTCCTTGTTGGATGATGAGCGAAGTTCGAATGCTCAAATGCCTCCACGCCTTTCTTGTTTATACGCCTCCATGGAGTGGTCGCACCATCTCTCGCCCGACTGTCATCTTACCTAAACCAACGCCTTTGTTAATTTTTGAGGTTGGTCGGCTCATCGACCAATGCCCCAAACACAACTCTCCATCGTCGTCTTCGTATGTGGATTTCCCACATTCATCCACCGTATAAACACATGGTTCACCGTCACATTCTGCACGCATGCCTCCATGTTTCGCTTTGCCATGTTTGCTTATTCATGCGCACTTTGCCCTTAGCCAACCTTCACACTTCTTGTTTTGTCTCCTCGCGTGCCCAATTTTCGAACCAACTTGTCACACTTGTGTCGGTGGGCGTGCGAAGGGCCCCTTATATCCTCCTCCACCTAAAATCATTGTTGTCCTCGACAACATATCATCCTGGTAGCCATCCACCAAGATCAATATTTCCATATCCGAATAGTCTTATCCATGATATCAACTCCTCCACATACTGCAAACATTTCTGCAACATATGTAGAACCACTGTCTCCATCATGTCTCGTCCCGGCAACCATCTGTCACCAAGATCACCATACCAAGGTATACACCCCATCGGTATGTCATACATCGGAAATCATCTCAATCCATGACCATTGACCATCTTATCGCAATATCCACATGTTTTTCCCCCTCGTGGAAGGCTGTCCCTTCCATCTCAAGCTACATGCCCACTGCAACATCTTGTGTTGACCTCATCATGTGTTACCATCATGTGAACTGCTGCCATGATACTCCAACAAATGCTAACACATCTCTGTATGCGTTGTAGCCCCATGTTTGAACTATTTGGGTAGCTAATCCAACTGTCATGCCCAACCATGAGAATGTACATCCTCATGCCATCACCGGTTGTTTCTTAGAACATACCGTCACATCCTCAACTCGATCAAGAATCCATCTCCATATAAGTGTAAGCCATGCTCAGGTCCATGAAGTAGTCCTCATCTCATCTGCAACATGTTGTCCATGATGTTTCCTATCCAACATCATCATCCATCTACAAAACATCCATCTCCTCAAAGTGAAGAGGTCATCTCATGAAACTCCGACTCTCGATGTTCCACATCCAGGTCCATGAAGCAACCTCCATCATATCTGTAATGTGCCATCCCTCAAGTCTACCATAGAAACAAGTATACACCTATCTCATCTATCCATGTGCTGCCCATGATCATAGCTCAATCAACTCCCATGTGTCAAAAGTGGTTAAGTCTCGGCTCAAGCCATGCCCAAGTGTTGCCACCAAGGCATCATCATCATTGTAACTCCATCACTCCAAAGTGTCTCATATCGATCCTCCACATCAAGTCACTATTTCAAGCCATTCCCATACATGTACTCGAAAGTATGCATCCCATTCTGCATCAAAGTCTCTGACCTGAGATCCTCAATGCATCAGATCCTCTAAGTCCACCATATATGAAGTCCCTAAAAGTCACAACCTCATGTCATCATGAGCTCCGTGAGTCATCTCCAACCAACACTCTAGAAAGCATACAAGTCTCGGCCCAAAGGTCTCTGCAAGATGCCTCAGCACTCCATGTAGTAGGAATGCTCCATAGTCTACACACAACTCCATCCAAGTCCATGGCCTTGTTGTACAAGAGTGCACAACCTCTCCATTGGCTCATAACCAAAACATCTCCATGTCACACAAGCAAATCTTCCTGCACAACATCCTTGCCTTGGCACTCCTCATTGGATGTCTATAAATGACACCTCTACAAGTGCTCCTACATCATGTCCCTGCATAAGACTTCCATGCTCCATGTCTCCAGCCTGATGTCCATGACTAAGTTTCCATGTAGTCCAACCAAGTAGACCCATCACAAAAATTGGTCATCTCATGCAAGTCTGCATATTCCATCTAGTGAACTCGGTCACCCAACTATATCATCATCATCACGAGTCCCTTCCATCATAGCTCCACCACTGAAGGTTCCACCAAGACTTTCTCTTCGTCTCGGCCATGAGAAGTCCACCCAAGCATCATCATATTCAAGTGTGTGCCCTTCAACCTATCCACGAGTCATGCCGGGCACTTAGCCAATTCTCCATGTGGCTAAAGGATGACCCAATCCTTCGCAATGATCATCATGTTCCTCCCTTATCATGGGCCTTTGTACCTTCTACCATAAGGTCACAAACAACCCCAACAAGTCCTGCAACAGTCAACAATCCTTACTTCTCCATACAAGGTCTCATCATAGACACCCATGGTAAGATGACCCCTTGCATCGGAAAACTAATTTTTCCCTTCCCTGCTTGTGGTCCATCTACCAAATTCTCAAGAGAAACACAAGTATTAATAATACTTACATCATCATCATGAGGCTCCTCCATGTGAGTATCCCCATGCATCCATGTCTGAAAACTACACGATCCTGGTCCAACTTTATCAATCTCAAGTTCATCCTCCATCATTGTCACATCTGCAACATCCTCGATCATCACAACTTCCTCTTCCTTATCATCACATTCTGTAGCTTCGTTCTTATGAATCAAAGCTATGAAATGCTTCTTCTCAAGAGTTAGCCATTTCCACTTCTCTCGAATCAAGTCCTGCCTTATCTTCAATTCCTTGAGTTCTACATCAAACAAGTCCACTTCCTTTGCAAGTCGATAGGCTTCGTCCCTATTCTCGTCAGAAATCCCTTCCTTGACCAAGGCACGAAGAGCATCCTTTGCTTTGAACAAGCCTTTGCCCCATTCTGCAAATCTTTGTTCAACCTTACTTGATTCTTCAAGTAGACTCCCTTAAAATTCCTTGAAGGTTGCAAAACCCATTTCCTACAAGATAGACATCCTCCTTGATTCTTCACCAAGTTGCCTACAACCATGAACCAACCCTTGTTCCACTTGTATGTGAAACCAACTTCCTTCACCTACAAGTACCTACTTCCACTATCATCAATTGTTAAGTGCTTAAACACTTACTTCACCCAACTTCCTGCAATACTTATCCAAGTCTTCAGACTAGCTCTAATACCACCTCTCACGCCCCTACACCTGCGGTAGTCTTTCAATCACTTATAGCGAGACGCGGCACCACCAAACACTTTCTTTTCACCAATACTAATTTTCATGGACTACGCCTTAACATTTGATACTTAGTTTATTTTTTCATTACCTAGTATTATTTTTATCCTTTATACAAGTGAAAGCCCATAAATTCACATAGACAACATTATACAAGAGAAATGCGCAACAGTATAAAGGGAGGGGTAACTCCCTGCAATATGAGTCTGCCCAAATCAATATATTATACAACTTTACAAAGTTACAAAGCTTTACAAGTATACTTGGAAACACCAAGTTTCATACTTAGCCAAATTTACACTTCTCACACCTTCATGTGATAACCAAGATTTCCTTGCCCAAGTCAGGCAGGCACGGCCTCACACGAACTGCCTTTCTGCACTTCACAACCGAACCTTGTTTTTGTGCACGACGAGCGGGTGACTCCACCAAGTCACCAAGACACCCTCTTCGCACAACCGACTTCACCAACGTTCCACCGTGCACCCGGCTTCACCACGTTCCACCATTCTTCAACTTCACACCGGCGGTCGACTCCACCAAGTCTCCACCGTTTACCAACCGACGGGTACTCCTACCCACGCCCTCACCCAATAACCAAGACAGTGTGCTACCTCCGTGTGGCCTCGCCCAAGAGCGGGCGCATCACCAATCTACACCTTCCCTTCTATTTGTTGTGGCTACACCTAGTCTTGCGCACTTCTCCTTGTTAGATGATGAGTGAAGTTCGAATGCTCAAATGGCTCCATGCCTTGCTTGTTTATACGCCTCCATAGAGTGGTCGCACCTTCTCTTGGCCGACTGTCATCTTACCTCAACCAACACCTTTGTTAATGTTTGAGGTTGGTCAGCTCATCGACCAATGCCCCCAAACACAACTCTCCATTCTCAGCTTCGTATGTGGATTGCCCATGCTCATCCACCGTATAAACACATGGTTCGCCCTCACATTTTGCATGCATGCCTTCATGTTTCGCTCTGCCATGTTTGCTTGTTCATGCACACTTTTCCCTTAGCCAACCTTCGCACTTCTTGTTTTGTCACCTCATGTGCCCGGTTGTCGAACCAACTAATCGCACTTGTGTCAGTGGGCGTGCCAAGGGCCGCAGGCCCTTACACTAACAATGCAACACACTCCTCATTGGAACCCCACAAGCCTGCAGGCTAAGACTCTAGTCGGTCTACCTGTCATGTTGGCGCTAACAAGTATGATACAACTTGTCATGTGGATGTTCAGCCCTAATGCCCAAAGGCTGAAAACAAGGTGAGACTTCACTCATCAGCCCATCAGGGGTTGGAGGTCTAAAATGCAATGAAAAGGTTAAACCAAGTTCCAAAGTTCCATTCTTATCGCTCGAAACAAGACAAGACCTACCTCATTGCCCCGTCGGGGATCCAGGGTCGAAGTTATTTGATGTTGGGGTGTTACACGGAAAAATCAACAATCATACTCACTTTATATTATGCCAACAAACTCGAAAAATTATAAGTGGCATGAGGCCCAATTACTTAACATCATTGATTACATGAGTGTGAGGCTACTCAAAGCTTTCCGTGTTTAGTAAATTGGTTTTGCATAGTTTATTTAGATGGGTGATATCATTAGCCCATGTTTAAGTGTGAGAAAAAAGAAAAGTATGCAGCTTCAAGCTTATCTTCACACTGCACGCACATATGATGATGATGATGTGTGCTTGGGCAAGATATTCGCATAGGTTTCACCTAAGAGCGCGCCACCCAATCAATTTTCACAACATAAAAGCACATACCCGCATGCATATCATCTTATATGCATGTCAAATTGATATAGAGATATGAATATGATAAATGAAAATTGTCATGCAAGAAGTCAAGCCAAAATGAGGGAGGGGAACCGCCCAACTAATTCTTCAATACACATGTATATATTTCTCGGTTGTTTATAAATGCCATCTTCGCAGAGTGAAATTAAGTAGTTAAATGTAATTGTTCAAATAGAGTTTTGAGATTAAAAAAGGAGGTATATGCATATGTATATGTATATATATATATATATATATATATATATATATATATATATATATATATATATATATATATATATATATATATATATATATATATATAGCTTGAGTGGGCCTAATGATTAAGAGCATGTGTTTCCTCCTAAGAGGTCACAAATTCAAAACGGGGGGGGGTAGAGTATGTATACCTTCGTAGAGTTATCAATGAAAATTGCTATGCGGAGGTGGGTCCCTTGTCCCACAAACAAGGGGGTCTTATACACCAATTTGGTGTCTGGCTTGCTTGTGACCTAAAAAATGGATATTATATATATATGTATATATATATATATATATATATATATATATATATCTATATATATATATATATATATATATATATATATATATATATGAAGACGTGAAATGTGCGCAATATGATTTGGCATTTATCATAATATATAATCTTAACAACATACATGAAAACATTGTTACAAAATATATGAAATTCAAATTATAAAGTTATATATAATCATATACTATAAATACCTATGTCAGTGATGGATCCATTTAGCGTAAAAAGAGGAAAAATAAGTTTAAGTTTTTTCAATGTATTTCACAGAGAGATATATTCATCAAAATTTCAAGATTCACAATTAATAAGCATAGACCATGCTATTTATTAGGTTAAGTTTACTTCAATTGGAGATTAGAGAAGGGATTTCCATTATCCTCCTAATTGTAGGGCAATTACATTGCTTTGTCCGGTAACTAACCACCTTTGTGTCAAGTCTAGATTATAATGAGCAAATTCATAGGGAAATAAAGTAGTCAAGTTGAGAGATTGATATCACTTGTAGGTGCTTTATCAGTGGTATGGAATGCACTGATGGTTTAACAGTCACAACAAGCACCACTAGTTTCACATCCAACCACAAGCACTAGTGATTGGTTGTATGGGTGGTTTCATAGCCTCAGATAAGCACATGTGGTTTCATAGCCACAACAAGCATCGACGATTTCACAGTCTCAAGAAATAGCTATTATGCTTAGTCCAATCTCCCCTTGTGCCCAAACTAGGAACACGAGGTAAAATCGAAGACTAGGAAGTGATCTGGTGCAGGTTGAATGTTCTCTATGAGCATCATAGTAGTATTAGCACTCCACACGCTCTCTAAAAAATCCAAGTTGAATGCCCTATCTGATTTGGCTAGCATATTTATGGCGATCATGTTGCATCTTGTGTAAGACGGAGAGGGCACCCCTTCCCCTCATGCTTCCTTACTTAGCATGTTACCCTTTTAATTCATGATAAAGGAAAGTTGTGACAACACTTCCTAGTCACATTAATAACCATATCAGATCAGTGCATCTTTTCCCTGCCATAATGGTTCAACATTAAATTTAGTGGTATGGGTATCATAGTTTATGTCAAGTGGGTGAATCTAAAGATCCCATCTCCCCAAACTATGGACCATCATCCTTTTCAACTATATTTAAATTAAATAAAAAAATATAACTTTCATTAGGAAATAAAACATTAATATATAATTAAATTATTTTTAATTCAAAATCAAGTACAACACATGCTCAATCATTTTAATATTAATTAAAGCATTAATTACATGATTAATAATTTTTAATATTAAGTACAATATTCATACATCTTGATACCACAATCAAGACATAATTGAATTTCAGCATAAATAATTACATTATGTTTAAAGAGAGTTTTTTGTTAGTAACGATTATCTCATTGGATTGCACAATTACATAAAATGTTTATAATTATAATAGTCCACACAGGATGTCAATAGGGGTTATCTTTGGTGGTTGGGAGGAAGGAATGGAATCCTACCCACCCGAGTTCAATTCCAATAAGTGACATGAGGGATGTTGATAGGATTGATAGTATATGTATATTCCTCATATGAAATATACAACGATGTACTTGTGAAAAAAGAAAATTGAAAAAAAAAAATTAATAGTCCATGTAGGGGATGTTACAAACCCCACCGCCTTAAATCAACCCTATCTTTGGTGTTCTACAAAACAAAAAAACACAACAAAATTTGAGATTTATTGGTACAACTCCTTCACATCTGTTACATATTGAACAAAAAAAGGTCCAACACTGTCATCTGATTTTCACACTCCCATGTTGCCTCATTAGGTCCAAAGTGCTTCCATTTCACCTGGACCTATTCTATTACCAGTTACAAAGCACAATCTGGCTCTAGTGTAAGATGTATAAAGGTTTAGGTTGGAACTCTCCCTCAGGTTCCACCTATATCATAGACCAATCAATCACATGATTAGATTCACACACATACTTCTTTAGTAAGGATATGTGAAATTAATCATGTGCCTTTATGGTGGGGGTAAGGCTAGTCTATAGGTCATTGGCCCCACTCATTCCACAATCTGAAATAGTTTGCAAAACCTGGGTGCCAACTTAGGATATGATCCCACTTTCAGTGAACTCCTTCTCATTTTAATGTGGAGATGTGATCTCCATCTTGAAATTATATATGCATTCTCTGTATATATGCATAGCTCTTTTGTCTATCCTTGGCTTCCTTCAACTTCCTTTAATACTTAAATGACCTCCTACTCCATTTCCTTTAACATATAAGTTTTGAGAGTTACTTTGTTTACTACGTCATCCCAACCAATGGGTGTATTACACCTTTTTCAATATAGAGCCTCAAAGGGGCTCACATTTAATGATTCTTGATAGCCATTATTATATGCAAATTAAAATAAGGGACGAAACTATTCCCACCTTTTTGGCTAGTGCATAAAATACATTTTGAGCATGTCTTCTAACACCCTATTCACTCTCCCGATTTGTTCATCAGTTTGACGATGGTATGATATGTTGAATTCTAACTAAGTTCCAAATCCAACAAATAATTCTTTCCAAAATTTCAACGTGAATTTGGAATCTCGATATAATATTATCTTCTTATGCATTACATCCATTTGAATATCTATTCAATATGAATGGATTTGTGGGTGGACTTGGCAGGTATAAAGTGAGCTTCCTTACTCAATTTGTCCACCAGCACCATGATGGCATCATGTTGTCTCAACGTCTTTGGAAATCATTTGCTGAATTCCATTGATATGAATTCCCACTTCCACTTAGGGATTGGAATTGGTTGCAAAAGTATGACTAGATGTCTGCATTCCAACTGAACTTGTTGATATTGTAGACACTTGGAAATGTTCTCCGTGACTTCCTTTTTCATTATTGGCTAATAATGTATATTATTTATAGTTTTTTATCATCTTCTAGTATCCTAAACAACCTCAATAAGGTATTTTATCAAACTCATCTAGAATGAGTTTATTTAAGTTTCCCATGCAAAGTATATACCACCAGACTTTCAATTTTAGCAGTCCATCATCTATGAGTGTGTAATTCTTACTCAACGGTACTTCTGGCTCCTTCACATACTAGAAGTTTCCTTCTCGTACCAATGCTTCCTTGATATTTTCCTTGATGTTAAATTCACAAAAGCTTAGGGCTATCAAGTGAGCCACTTGCATGCTTCTCCTAAGTGCATTTGTCACCTTGTTTTATTTTCCCTTCTTGTACTCTATTTCAATAGTCAAATTAATTGATGACAACTGACCATATAACATGTCTTGTGTTAAATTTGGGTTGGTCAAACAAATATTCTATCCCTCCATGATATGACATCAACATGAATTCCCTTTTGAGCAAATAATATCTTCACCTTTTTAATATGTGGACAATTGTTGTGAGCTCTATGTCATGAGTGACATAGTTTCTTTTGTGTTCATTTAAATTCCTTGATTCATAACAAATTGCATCCCCTTCATGCATTAGTACTCCACCCAACCCTTCCCTACTATCATCCATGCAAACTAAGAATTATTTATCTGGATCAACTATCCTCATGATTGGTGTATGCTTAGGCAAAAGTTCAAGTTGCTCAAAGATGGTTGCACACTCTGATGTCCATCAAAATCTTACCTGTTTCCTTTCCAATACTGTAAATGGATGCCCAATCGTTGAAAAGTCTTAGTTTAATCACTAGTAATATCCTTCAAACCCTATAAAATATCTGACTTCTATTACATTTCTGGGATTGGAATACTCCATGTTGGCCTTGATCTTCTTGGGGTCCACAACCAGACCTTATTTTAAGATCACGTGCCTCAAATATTGAACTTGTGTCTTAAATAATTCACATTTTCTCAGTTTAGCATATAAATTGTGTTCCTTTAGTAACTATAATACTACCTTTAAGTGCTCCTCATGTTCCTCTATGGTTTTTGAGTAAACCATAATACCATCAACAAATACTAGCACATATTTGTCTAGGTATTAGCTAACAACATTGTTCACTAAGAATATAAATGTGGTTGGAGCATTTGTAAGACCAAATGGCACCACCACAGACTCATAGTGCACATATCTTATTCTCGACGCAATCATTTGCATGTCTTCATCCTTAATCCTAGCTCGGTAATAGCCATACCTTAAATCAATTTTTGAAAACACTGCAGGTCCTCTTTGATGGTCAAATAAGTCATCAAGTATTGCCAATGGCTATCTATTATTTATTGTTTCTTTGTTCAATATCAATAGTTGATGCAAAGTCATAGCATACCATCCTTATTCTTCATGAATAAATTTGGTTCCCCCCAAAGTGACACCCCTGGTATGATTTTCCCCTAACTTTTGTAATGAAATAATACTCTAGGTTATAAATGAATATATTTTTATGTAATGGCCTCAAGAGTGGGACCACATTTCCGTGATCTAAGAGGGAAGAGGAAACTTGACTTATGTGATGCTAGCTAGCACCATTGCTTGATTTATAGGAAGTTAGCAAGAAAAAGGAGCATGATGGGGTGACCATGAGACATGATTAAAAATAATTTGCATAACAAAGGAGGGGTTGAAACTCCTCTTGTGGGAGCACATGAAGATCATTGGAAGGGTTTGAAAAGTGGAGGGAATGAAATTCCCTAGGAACTTAAATTGTCACCTAAAGGAGCTCAAGAAAATTCATAGGAAATGGGAGTGAATGCTTGAAAAACATTGGTTGAGAAACCACTCAAGGTGCTTTCCTAGCTGATTAAACACTTGAACATATAAGTGATTCCTATCCTCTTTGAGTTGTGTACGTCTTCCTACTAAAATTTCTAAAGAAGATTCCCCTTAAAACGTTGATGTGGCTCGGGGGTGACTAGTGCAAGTGATTCTAGCTACATTATGTTTAAGGTTGGGCAGAAAATCAAAGTCCCACCTTTAGTATGGTCATTTTATTTATTGTAATCAAGTGCATTTATTTGAAAATTGTGAAATTGAAGCCTGCACTTATGGAATTTGATTGTATATATCTAAGAAATATTTCATGGCTATAAAATGTTGGTGCATATAACTATAAGCTAAATCAATGGAATTGTATTGAGTTGCAGGTGAATTTTATGTATATGTTCAATATGTTGATTCATTACCTATGTTAATGTTGAGGAATGATGATTTATGTGTGAATCGATTAAAACTAATCCCTATACAAATGATAAGGAATGGACAATTCTTGCATGTTTGATAAGTTAATGTTTTCTCACACTCCTTGTTGCTAAATTTTGCATATTAGCCATACTGTTGATAAATTGTTTAAGATTAACAAAAATGGATGCCATTATTCTTATGTGAAAGTGATGTGTTGGATCTCTAACAAATTTCTTAGGAGTGGGTTTGTTCCCGAGACCTTTATGAGTAGGTACTTGACCTTAATAGTCTGAGCATGAAAGAAATAGGTAGATCACCATGAAACACTTGAATGTTTGCATTAAAAAACATTAGAGAAATTTTGAAGTCTAAAGTTGGCCTCAAAACAAAAAATCACAACCAATATCAACTTTCTAAGAACTAATAAGATCCAAGTTTAAAATGTCAAACATGGGGGATGATTCACCATTTTTGGAGTTAAAAAATAAGAAGATTAAAAAAAAAAAAACTACTTTTTCAACTAGTATTTTCAACTTATCTCCCTATGGTTTACCCAAATTTTGAGCGAGATCATTTGTTGGATGTGAAATTTAATTCCTCATCTAACTAGTACCCATGTTGCATACTTTCATCGACCATTCTAAATGAAAAAGGAGAAATACAGGAAAAACGTGATTGCAATCACATTGTTTCATGTAACAGGGTCCATCAAAAGTATGTGACATGGGTACTTCTTGGACGAGTAATTAAATTCCACATCCAACCAATTCTCTTGCTCGAAATTTGAGTAAAATCATAAGGTGATAAGTTGAAAAAGTATTTTTTTCTTTGTTCCATCTAAAATTTGATGATGTAATCTAATCTTGTTTTATTATTTTCACTATTATTTTATAATATTCCCGAGGAGATCCATTTTAGACCTAAAAATTTCTCTAATGCTAATATGGCCATCAACCTTATTTTATAAATTGTATAGCTCAGGAAGGATAAACCCATTACACACACACACACACACACACACACACACACACACACACACATATATGTTATTTACATGTCAACTTGGCTTGATGCCTTAATAAGCTTAGGAGGTATTAACTGTGATGCAAGAGCATCCAGCTCAACAATTTCATTGTATTTTAGTAGACATAGGGGGTCTTGTGTTTTCAAGGAAGTTGGTTTCCTGAGTATTAAATTAATGTAACTATTAAGGTTTCCAAGTAAGTTTATGAGATATATTCAGAATAGGAATTAATTAGATATTGTGAGGAATATTGTAAATGTTCCCAAATGTTGGAGAACATGAGAGATTTAGACTAGTTAAGATTCCATAAGGATTGAGAGATTTGGAAATCAATTGTAAATTTTAGATTAGGAATTAGTTTCATGGTTTTTGTAACTAGAGGGGAACCCTAGGGATTAGTTGAGTCAAAAGTGGGTTTATTTCAAAAGATTAAGGACCTGAACCGAAATGGGTTACAAAACCTTTTGTATAAATGGAAGCCTAAAAGGCATAGAGAGAGTTAGTTAGTGAGAGAGTGAGACTCAGAGTTTAGAGATTAGATAGGGTTTGACTTTAAGTCTACGGGCAGGAAAGGAAAAAGGCCACTAATTAGAAAATCCAGCCAGAGAGAGAGATTCATTATGTAAATAATTGTTTATAAAGACAGAGAATTCTATTCCTGAGTTGTGTGGTGTGTATTGATTAATGGAATTATAAATTGTGGGTGAATTAGAGTAATTTTGCATAGTATATGTATGCAAGTGGAATTAAATTAGAACACAGAGGTGGAGAATGAAGGATAGTGGTCTGATCCTTTGAATTTGATTGAAGGATCAAAGTTGAAGTTCAGATGTGATAGTGCTTAAAGTGCATAGAAGTAAGTTAAGGAGGAATTTGTGCTGAAGAACAACCAAAGACTAGAAACCCTGGAGAAAACCTAAACCACAGAAGAACAGAGAGAGGACAGTGCACAGAGGAAAAGTACAACAACCAGAGGTGATTGAATAATCTCAGAAACGATAGATGCATAAATAATCATATAGGCGAGTTGAATGAATAGATGAGAACACTGAGGAAAGGAAAGCAGGAAGAAATGAAGTAACTGTGCACAGGAACCATTGGATCAGTCAAATCAATAGACATGATTGATAAAATAGGATCGGCAAAGATCTATCATGCAAAATAAAGTCAAGAAGTGAAGGGATCAAATTTAGCCACGTGACAGCAAAATAATGGAGCGGTCTATGGAAGCAATAAGTAGTATCTCGCGCAGTCTCAAAATGGTAAAATATATTTTACAAATTCATGCAATTAACCTAAGGGGTTGACACGTAGCACATCGGTGGGGAATCAAAATTGCTTATCTCATGCACTCTCAACATGTTATATATTGTGCTAGTAATCACGTGAGATTACATGATCATCGTTGGATTGATGTAAATGAAATATACATTGGAGATCGATCGGGCTAGTTGGTGCGTCATACGTCGCGATAGCCGTTGGATTAGACGGGACAGATCGATGATGGTAATTTGTAGCACCCAAAAGTCAAGTGTTTAAATAAATACATTAGTTGTGTAGCACGCAGTTGATGGTGATTGGTCAGGTTTGTTGTGGATCGGACAGTAAGAAAATCCATGCTTATAATCTGATTAACGTGTGATTAAATAGCTTCCGCTTAAGCATTTAATTAAGAGCATTAAACCTTGGTTTAAGAAGGTTTTACTAAGTAGGAATATTAAAATTCCTGAGACATAGTGTGACATGAAATTTTATTTGCATAATGTGGGTAGATGTGGTTTAGGCTGCATCAATTTTGGTATTAGAGCTGAATAAGGAAACTCTGCGTGTAAGAATTATTTGAGAAAATTTAGAACAGAGTTATGTTTTGAAGGTGTGTATACATGTGAATGGTGATGAAAGGAAGCAAGAGGAGATCATATTTTAAATTTGACAAATAGTAGGCACACATGGATAAGGTGTGGCAGAATTTGCAGATGAAAAGAAATAGAGAACAATCCATTCAAAGTGTAGTTGAATGGGAGAACAAGATCATGAAGAGATCTTGAAGGTGAGATGATATGTTTTTTTTATTTTTATTTATTTATTATTAATTTTTTTTTTTAATCTGGTTTGAAGATTGTGGTTGCAGAATTCAGGTTGTAGGCAAAAGAAGGTATCTCAGAAAAAGAAAAGAAGCAGTAATGAAGAAAGTTGGTAAAAATTTCTGAGTGAAAGAAGAGGTGGCCAGAACCTAGTATTTCATTTGTGATTGAAATACAAGAGGACAATTGTGTTTCTAAAAGGTGCAGATGAGTTGAAGTCTAGAAGGAGAAGAGAGAAGTGCTCAAAGAGGTTCGAGAGAATAGTGAACCAAGTTCTTGCCAAAAGACCAAGTACAAAGGAGAGCTTAGTGAGGTAAGTGACAGTAGGGAGGACTTGTTGTTACAGAGGCTTTAGTACAACTCATAGTAAGTGAGTGAGGAACTCATGAAGATAGAGGAGAAAATGACTACTGATAGTCATAGTAAAGGTTCTAAGGAAGACCAGAGTAGAAGAAAGGTGGAGAAAGAGGATGCCAAGGCAAATGACATACAGAGAAAATTAAGTGAAGAAGAATATGAGAGGGAGAAGGCTGAGATTGCAGTTCATCTTGAGATATTGATGAAGATGTTGCAGATAAATAAAGAAGACCAGAGGCATGGTTGTGTCATGAGGAAGAAAGTAAAGTGGTAGAGGCTACAAGAGATTAGAAATTAGCAAGTGAATATTCCGTTAGCAGCAGAATTGATGAAGCTTGAAAAGGTAATGAATGATAAATTGAAATCTGAAAATTATGGAAGAGTATCTTTCAGAAGATAAATACTATGAAGTAAAGAAGGATGGAGAATGTCTCTTGAATGAGAAAAATAGTGAATTATTGCAGCAGAAATAATTTAGTAATACATTGATGTTTGAAACTGTTACAACACAGGAACAATTTCTTGTGAGAGAAGGAGATGAGATTCAGTTTGAAGAGATGATGTGTGAAGCAACACTTGATACTGTTGAACCTTGTAATTTTCAAACTGATAATTTGTGCATAAATTCAGGAATTATAAGTGATGATGAAGTACTTATGAAGTTTCAAAGAAAAGTTAAATTGCTGGAATATTTGCTAGAAAATTGAGAGTATGACAGTGTGATTGTGGAGGAAGGAGTTCACTACAGTGGATAAGAGCAGAAAGACATCATTGAAGCAGATGGTGTGGAAGAGAGACTTGCTGATAGTTTTAGGAGACCTTTAGAAAATTCCTTAGAGAGGTTGAATCAACATACTAATGTGCTAATAGAGAAGGAAAAATCAGAGCAACATACTGAGATGTTGTCAGAGAAAGAGAAGGTAATGAGGCCTTATATTTTTAATTCTGGTAGTTGTTTTATGATTATAGGATTTTATGAAAAGGAGACAGACATGTTTCAAGTTGAAGAATTAGTTTTAGAACTGAAGAAGATGGGAAGTTTCCAGGTCGGACATGATGATGAGGAAAATGAAAAGCATGAAGATACCATGCTTGAAAAAATTAAATTGACTGGCTGAATCAGTCAAGGAAGTGAAGGAAATTACTGAGGGTTGTCAAGGAAAAGGAAGGAAAATATGTTGGAATTGATGAACATCATAGTGATATATTTGAGAGGAATCAAGTACAAGGGGAATTGGAGGAAAATTTATTTTTTGAAAGTAAATTTATAGATATTGGATAATGGTTGTTTGGAAAGTCACAAGAGGGTAAGGATGAAAGGGCGGTAGTAAGAATCCGACAACTTCAAGGAGAAGATAAAAAATAGCAGTCTGAAGATAAATTGGACATAGAGATTGAAAGAATAATAAGATTGATGAAGAAGGAGCCTTAGAAGAAAACAATAGTAAGAGGGCCAAGTAGCAGCAAGAGAAAGACAACAACAGACTGTGAAAGCATAGCTAGTGGGGCAAAGCAACATAAAGTGTGGAGACCTGGAGAACAACAACAAACAACAACAACAACCAAAGACAAATTACATAACAAAGTATGGGATCTAGGAGGACAAAGATTGGGAGCACATGATCTAGAGATCATGATTATTTTAACCTTGGGAGTCTGATGCAAGAGCATCCAACTCAACAATTTCATTGTATTTTAGTAGACATAGGGGGTCTTGTGTTTTCAAGGAAGTTGGTTTCTTGAGTATTAAATTAATGTAATTATTAATGTTTTTAAGTAAGTTTATGAGAGATATTAAGCATAGGAATTAATTAGATATTGTAAGGAATATTGTAAATGTTCCCGAATGTTGGAGAACATGAGAGATTTAAGCTAGTTAAGTTTCCATAAGGATTGAGAGATTTGGAAATCAATTGTAAATCTTAGATTAGGAATTGGTTTCATGGTTTGTGGAACTATAGAGGATCCTTAGGGATTAGTTGAGTCAAAAGTGGACTTAGTTCAAAATATTAAGGATCTGAACCAAAATGGGTTATAGAACCTTTTGTATAAATGTAAGCCTAAAAGGCATAGAGAGAGTTAGTTAGTGAGAGAGTGAGAATCAGAGTTCAGAGATTAGATAGGGTTTGAATGTAAGCCTACGAGAAGGAAAGGAAAAAGGCCACTGATTAGAAAATCAGGCCAGAGAGAGAGATTCATTATGTAAATAATTGTTTATAAAGACATATAATTCGATTCCTGAGTTGTGTGGTGTGTATTGATTAATGGAATTATAAATTGTGGGTGAATTAGAGTAATTCTACGTAGTATATGTATGCAGGTGGAATTAAAGCAGAATGTGGAGGTGGAGAATGAAGGATAGTGGTTTGATCATTTCAATCTGATTGAAGGATCAAAGTTGAAGTTAAGATGTGATAGTGCTTAAAGTACGTAGAAGTAAGTTTAGGAGGATTTTGCACTGAAGAACAACCAAAGACCAGAAACCCCAGAGAAAACCTAAACCACAAAATAATAGAGAGAGGACAGTGCACAAAGGAGGAGTACAACAATCAGAAGTGATTGAATAATCTCAGAAAGGATAGATGCATAAAGAATCATATAGGTGAGTCGGATGAATATACCAGAACACTGAGGAATTGTATAAAGACGAAGAAAGGAAAGGAGGAAGAAATGAAGTAACCATGCATAGGAATCATTGGATCAATCAGATCAATGGACAAGATTGATAGAATAGGATCGGTGGAGATCTTATCATGCCATGTGACAACAAAATAATGGAGTGGTCTACGAAAGCGGTAAGTAGTATCTCGCATGGTCTCAAAATGGTAAACAATGTTTTTCAAATTCATGCGATTAACCTGAGGGGTTGACACGTAGCACATCGGTGGGGAAGCAAAACCGCTTATCTCCTACGCTCTCAACTTGTTATGTATCATGCTAGTAATTGCGCGAGATTACGCAATCATCGTTGGATTGATGTAAATGAAATATAGAGTGGACATTGGCCAGGCTAGTTGGTGCATGATATGTCGTGATAGCCATTGGATCAGATGAGACAGATCAACAATGGTAATTTGGAGCACCTAAAAGTCAAGTGTTGAAATAAATACGTCATTTGTGTGTGTTAGGATATTCCGACACATAGGATATAGTTAAGTTCAACTTGGTCTAGTATAGAGTTAGGTATAGAGTTAGGTAAAGTGTCTTTCTTTACTGTTGTACATTTTGTCACTTACAATCCGACGGTCACAATATGTAGTGATCTGACGGTTCACTCTCACCTCGGTATTACCGACACTTGATCCGTGGCTTGACACCCGATTGGTCCATGAGTTCTATTTAAAGCGCATGGAGGGTCATTGTTCGGGTAATCCGTGCATGAGAGAAGCTTATGTAAATTTTCATTCTTTGATTAATAAATTGCCTGTAGTACCCACGTTGGGACAGGCCGTGGACTGTTTCCCTCCTTGCACTTTGAGGGTTTTAACCACGTCAAAAATACTGGTGTATTGATTTGAGATCTGGTTGTGAGCGGTGTCCTTTTGGTGTTCTTTCTGAGGAACTTACCCTGTAAATTCCTACATGGTATCAGAGCTATTTGAGGGCCACGTCCGTTGGTGATCCAAATCTGAAGCCGGTAGAACTGCCTGCGGCTGTCGTTTCCTAGATCTGCTATTTCTGACTGCTTTCAGACCAAGAGGACTGCTCTGTTGCATTCGGAGCATCTGTTCCAGTGAGGAACCCCTTTCGTTTCACGCGAAAAGGTTTCCGGTAGCCCTAGCTGCATCATTTTTCAGATCGGGAGGTATACAGTGTTTTTGCAGTTTACTGTTATTTTCTCTCTGCTTATTTCGGTTTCGGTTTATTTAGCCTTTTTTTTTAACCAGATCTATACCTTTCATTTCTGCATATGCTCTTTGCCCTGCGACTCTGTGCGATCTGGGCAAATCAGACACAGAAAGGAAGGATTTTTCTCATGCGTATGCTCTTTTCCCTGCACCTTAGTGTGATCTCGGAAAATCAGAAACATTGAGAAAAATATTTAGTTTTTCGGCTAAAGCTAACTTTGAGATTTTTTTTTTTTTTAAATATCTAGTTTTTTGGCTAAAGCTAACTTCGAGCCGCAAGGTTTGTTTTTCTTTGCATATTCGTGTTGGGTTTTGTGTTTTGTGTTTTGTAGGGAAAAAATAGCTTTCTCAAGGCAAGCATGCAAACCAAGGCCCCCCCCCCCCTCTCTCTCTCTCTCTCTTTCTCTCTCAAATTTTTTGTATAGATCAATTAGTTCAAAGCTATTTTAAGAGAGTAGAGGTCTTGGGTTCAAGTCTCCATTTTGTGGGGGCGGATTTTTTCATTCCCGCACATTCGCGCACTTTGCCGGCAACTTCAACAATTTTTTTTTCAAAAAGCCATAACTTCTTCATCCGGAAGCCTTTTTCAGAGCCATTTTTTTTTAAAACCGCCTATTTTTTCGAGATATATCCATTGGAACACTTACTTTCAGCATCTTCAGCTTCAGTTTTTTCTAAAAAATGGAAAGTCCATGCCAAGTCATTCTTGACAGCACTAACTACTTCCAATGGGTAGCCTACATGGAAGATTTACTTAGAAGTAAAGGTCTCTTCAGAATAGCCACAGACCAAGAGAAGAAACCAAAAGATGAAGACAAGGCTGCAAAATGGGAAAATAGACAAGATCAAGCACGTGGTTTGATAGGGATGTCTATTTCTCCTGATCTTAGATTCCATATTGCAGAACTTGAGACTCCTCATGAAGCATTGGAAAAACTCGCTAAATTTTTTTGGATTAAAAATGAAATTAGAGCCCATCAACTTGAAAATGAGTTAGTTACTTTGGATCCTAATAATTTTTCTTGCATTGAAGATTTCTTGTCCAAATTCAAGACCCTTAGATATCTCTTGGAAGGTGTTAAAGTTAAGAAAGAAGATGGTAACCTTATTTATTCCATCCTCACTAAGTTGGGACCAGCCTACTCTGTATTTGTTTCCACCTTCCATTCTACAAGGGAAGCTTTCATTTGTCAAGGACAAGACTACAAGGCCCCTTTCTTTGACTCTTTTTGTGATTCTTTAATAAGAGAACAAGAAAAACTCTTACATCTTGGTCTTCTTAATCTTGGAAACTTTTCCACGAAAGCGTTAGCCGCCCAACAGCAACCAAATTCAAAGAATCCTAAGAAGTCATATCCTCAAAAGAATGGTCCTAAACCAACTCAGCCTCAAAATGAAAGATCATTTCAGCAAAATGATAAGACCAATAAAAACAAATGGAAGAAGACTGATAGACATTGTAACTTTTGTAATCGAGATGGCCACTTAGAATCTAAATGCTTTAAGAAGATGGAAGCCTTGGAAGCCGCAATGAAGAAACATAACATCCATGTGGAGCATTCTTCTACTTCAACTTCAACTTCATCTTCAGGAATGGCACTTTCTGCATGTCGTTGTCAATCATCTCAGTCTGGTTATGCATTAAATGTATCTTCTTCTTCTCATTCTCATGAGTGGCTCATTGATTCTGGAGCCTCTTATCACATGGCCAAAAACAAAGCCATGTTTTCTTCTTTAAATGATTGTAACACCAAAAATATATATGTTGGTGATGATAGATCTCTTAATGTTGTAGGGACTGGAACTGTTCATCTAGACAATGGTCAGTTTAATGATGTATTATGTGTTCCAACCTTATCCTGCAACCTTCTATCTGTATATCAGATAACTCATTCAGGTGAAGGTAAAATTGTTGAATTTTCACCTCATGATGTTGTAATCAAGGATCTGAGAGATCCTAAACAGATTCTAGCTACTGGTATTGCTGATGATTCCACAAGGTTGTATAAGTTTCACAACTTTGGGTCATCAAATCTTCCCTCAGTGTTTGTTGCTCATAATGATGAAGTGAGCAAACATTGGCATGAGCGATTTGGTCACTTAAACTATCGCTCCCTTCAGCATCTATGTAAAGAAAATATGGTGACAGGTCTTCCTATGGTATCTTGCAGAGATGGTGTTTGTTCCGGATGTGTACTCGGAAAACATCATCGGGACAGTTTTGAAAAACGTGCCTCTTGGCACGCCTCAGCCCCTTTACAGCTTGTGCACAGTGATTTATTTGGTCCACTTCCTGTTGCTTCATTCTCTGGCTGCAAGTATTTCTTAACTTTCATTGATGATTTCTCCAGACGCACTTGGGTATACTTCTTAAAACTCAAGAGCGAAGTATTTAACACTTTTTTGGCCTTCAAAGCCTTTGTTGAAAAACAATCTGGACATCAAATTCTTAAGCTAAGAACTGATAATGGTGGAGAATATGTTAAAAACACATTCATCAACTTTTGCACCGAAAATGGAATTCAAATGCAACATACTGTTCCATACACTCCACAACAAAATGGTGTAGCTGAAAGGAAAAATCGCACCTTAAAGGAAATGGCTAATTGTATGCTGCAATCTAAAGGACTCAGTCTTAGTTTTTGGGCCAAAGCAATTAATTGTGCAAATTATATAATCAATCGCACTCCTACTAAGGTTCTACAGAATATCACTCCAGAAGAAGCTTGGAGTTCCATTAAACCAGATGTAAGTCACTTTCGTGTTTTTGGAAGTGAAGCATGGGCCCATATTCCAGATGAAAAGCATAAAGCCTTAGAACCTAAGAGTGATAAATGTACTTTTGTTGGATATTCTGAAGATGTAAAAGGTTATAGACTTATTCCATTTAAGTCCAAAAATGTTATCATTAGAAGAGATGTAAAATTTGATGAAAATAAATCGGCCTGCGAGCCTAGTCCGGCGGATGTGCCACCTCTTCCTATCTCTTCTACTTTTGAAAACATTTCTTCTTCAGATGATGAAAGTGAGGATGATAATCCTCCCCCACCTTCTCAGGATCCTCAACTTCCAAGATGGGTTCGTGCTACTCGGGATGCAGCAGGTGATCTTGCCGGTGATCCTACAGATCAGCGACGTACACGTTCTCAGTTTGAAAGAGCCTCTTCTTTACTGGCTCAAGCTCCAGTAAATCATGATCCTGACACTTTTGCAGAAGCTTCAGGCCATCCACATTGGGAAGCAGCTATGAATGAAGAATATCATTCATTGATGACAAATGATACATGGGATCTTGTTCCTCTACCAAAGGGACGCAAACTTGTTAGATGTAAATGGGTTTACAGAACCAAGTATGGACCAGATGGGAAAGTTGATAAACATAAAGCTCGTCTTGTTGCTAAGGGTTTTTCACAGGTTGAAGGCATTGACTACACTGAAACCTTCTCCCCTGTTGCCAAAATGAACTCTATCCGCCTTGTTCTTTCCCTTGCTGCCTCTTTAAAATGGGAAGTCCATCAGATGGATGTTAAATCTGCCTTCTTGCATGGGGACTTGCAGAAGAAATCTATATGGAACAACCCATTGGCTTCATACAAACAAACTCCAGCCTTGTTTGTCGACTTAAGAAATCCCTTTATGGTCTCAAGCAAGCTCCTCGGGCTTGGTATGCCAAAATGGATAGCTTTCTTTTAGAATCTGGCTTTTCTAGGTGTTATTCTGACAATACTGTCTACACCAAGAAAGTGGGCAACTCTCTTATCATCCTTGTTCTTTACGTTGATGATCTTATTCTTACTGGTAGTGATCCCAACCTTATAAACCATGTGAAGTCCGCCCTTAAAAAGAAATTTGAAATGACAGACTTAGGACACTTACACTATTTTCTCGGTCTTCAAGTCTTGCAATCCAAGGAGGGTATTTTCCTTTCCCAGTCCAAGTATGCTTGTGATATTCTTCGTCATTTTCACATGGAAGACTGTAAGCCAGGCCCTTCTCCCTTTCAGTCTGGAGTCAAACTTTCAATCTCTTGTACTTCTCCTGAAGTTGATGCTACCTTATACCGTCAACTTGTAGGAAAACTCTTATATTTAACCCATACTCGTCCTGACCTCTCCTTTGCTGTTGGCCTTGTTGCTCGTTTTATGCAAAACCCCCGTGAAAGTCATTGGAAAGCAGCTAAAAGAATACTTTGTTATGTTCAAGGTACAGTACAGTTTGGGATTCATTACAGTGCCAAAGCAACTCCTCTATTAGTTGGTTTCACTGATTCTGATTGGGCTGGTGACCCTGATGATCGGAAGTCTACTGCCGGTTATGTCTTCACTCTTGGTTCAGGACCTATTACATGGGCTTGTAAGAAACAGGTTTCCATTTCTCTTTCGTCAGCAAACGCAGAGTATCTGGTGCCGTGGAAGCTAGTAAGGAAGCCTTGTGGCTTCATCAGATCCTATCAGAGTTTGTCTTTGAGCAGCAGCATCCAACCACACTTTGGTGTGATAATCAAAGTGCCATTCAGTTATGCAAAGATCCAGTCCAGCATCAGTGCAGCAAACACATTGAACTACACATGCACTTCATCAGAAAGCGCATTCATGACCATGTTCTTGAAGTGCAATATTGTTCAATAGATGATCAGGTTGCAGACATCTTCACAAAGGCTCTCACAGAGGCGAAGTTCACTAAACTTCGATATATGCTTGGAGTTCAGGAAATTGTCACTAAGGGGGGATAGGCTCTAGTGCCTCCTTCCTTCTCCTATTGTGTCATATTTGTAAATCCTTCAATCCTATCCCAAGTTGTTCTTAAGGGGGGATGTTAGGATATTCCGACACATAGGTATAGTTAAGTTCAACTTGGTCTAGTATAGAGTTAGGTAAAGTGTCTTTCTTTACCGTTGTACATTTTGTAACTTACAATCCGACGGTCATAATATGTAGTGATCCGACGGTTCACTCTCACCTCGGTATTACCGACACTTGATCCGTGGCTTGACACCCGATTGGTCCATGAGTTCTATTTAAAGCGCATGGAGGGTCATTGTTCGGGTAATCCGTGCATGAGAGAAGCTTATGTAAATTTTCATTCTTTGATTAATAAATTGCCTGTAGTACCCACGTTGGGACAGGACGTGGACTATTTCCCTCCTTGCACTTTGAGGGTTTTAACCATGTCAAAAATACTGGTGTATTGATTTGAGATCTGGTTGTGAGCGGTGTCCTTTTGGTGTTCTTTCTGAGGAACTTACCCTGTAAATTCCTACATGTGGCACGTGGTTGATGATGATTGGTCAGGTTTTTTGTGGATCAGACGGTAAGAAAATACACGGGTATAATCTGATTAACATGTGATTAAATAGCTTCCACTTAGGCATTTAATTAATAGCATTAAACCTTGGTTTAAGAAGGTTTTACTAAGCAGGAATATTAAAACTCCTGGGACATAGTGTGACATGCAATTTTATTTGCATAATGTGGGTAGATGCAGTTTAGGCTGCATCAAGTTGTATGGCCGAGAGTCGAGGGCAACCCCAACTATACACATGTGTACATGTATATATATGTATATTACATGCAAGAGAAGCAGCCAGAGCCATGTCTTGAAGGGGTTGCGATTATACATATAGAAACATTGTTATGAAACCAGCTAACAAAAATATAGAAAAGAGAGATCAACACCTTAGAATTCAGCCTCTTCAAGGGGCAACCTCCTTTACATTACACAAATGAACAATTCTTGGATGATTCAAATGACAAAACATCCTTTCTATATATAGGAGTCTAAGGTGTCACAATATAACCTCACCTACCTAACAATAATAATATAAAGCCACAAAAATAACAATAGAGGGATTCTATGGGGCACAATAATAAAAATATGGGGACAATAGGAGCACAAAAATATTAATAAGGGATAAAACTACAATAGTAATGGGGTAATCACTAGTATTATAGGGACCTAACATGCCCCTCTCCTTCAAAAAAAGTGTTGTCCTCAACGCTTGAGTAGTTTTGGATGCTTCTGTATAAAATTCTCATCCTCCCATGTGGAATCTTTAGTGGATAAGTTCTTCCACTTGATGAGATACTCTGAAATTGATCGATTCCGTAGCTGTCAAGTTCTTGTTTTTGTGACTGCTTCCGGTTCCAATATAATTGTTCCTTCCTCGTCAAGTTCTGGCAATATTGTTTGAACTAGGAGCTTGCCACCTATAACCTTCTTTAAACATGAAACATGGAAAACTAGGTGCACTTAAGATGCTGCAGGAAGCTCCAATTTGTATGCCATAGTACCAATCTTTTGCAACACCTTGTACGGACCATAATCCTTTGGTGATAATTTATTATCCTTATTAGCTTGCTTGAGGGAAATTTGTTTATATGGTTGTAGTTGTAGGAATACCCAATCACCTACATCAAAACTTCTTTTGCTGCGATGTTGATCTACCTGTTGTTTCATTCTATTCTGTGCCAACATGAGGTTATCCTTTAAGAGTTGGAGGACTTGTTGTTGATGTTCGATGTGATGTTCCACTACTTGAACCTTAGAATTTTCTCCTAAATATGATGTGATGGATGGTGACTGATATCCATAAAGTGCCATAAATGGGGTCATTTTTGTTGCTGTATGGAAGGAAGTGTTATACACCATTCAGCCAGAGGAAACCATTTAACCCATTGCATCTATTTATCAAATACAAAGAAATGAAGATATCCTTCCAAACATTTGTTTACTATCTCAGTTTTCCCATCAGATTGAGGATGATAAGATGAGCTATGAGCTAACTGAGTACCAAGACAAGAAAATAATTCTGTCCAAAAATTTCCAGTGAAAATGGGATCTCTGTCACTTACAATAATCTTTGGGTTTCCATGTAGCTTTTGAATTGTTTCCATAAATGCAGTAGAAACTGTACTGGCTTTAAATGGATGTGATAATGCAAAAAAGTGTGCATACTTGGTAAGTCTGTCAACTACCACCATGATGACACTCTTTCCTCAGACTTGGGTAAACCTATGATAAAATCCATTGAAACCTCCTCCCAATGTTGGCTTTGAATGGATAAAGGTTGTAATAGGCCTGAGGTCTTAATTGTTTCAAATTTATTTTGTTGGCAAACCAAACATTCCGCCACAAACTTTTGAATATCCAATTTAAGGCCATCCCAAAAAAATTCCTTCTTAACCCTGTGGTAAGCTTTTAAAAATCCTGAGTGCCCTCCTAAGGGAGAAGTGTGCAATTCCATAAGAATATTTTGTTTGAGTTTCGAATTCTTACAGAGGTATAAGCGATCTTTGTACCATAACGAACCATTTTGCAAACTAAATGTATCAGATGTACAGGAATCTTGTTGTAACTTTCGAATAAGTCCCCACACTTCTTCATCATTCTTCTAGTCCTCCCTTGCTTCGTTTATCCAATTTGGTTGAATAATAGAAATGGTGCACAACAATGCTTCCACATCCTCATCCTTTCTTGAGAGTGCATCTGCCACCACATTTTGCTTCCCTTTTTTGTAGATGATTTCAAAGTCACAACCCAACATCTTTGTGACCCACTTTTGTTGCTCTTCAGAGGATAATCTTTGTTCTAAAAATTATTTAAGGCTATCATGATCCGTTTTTACCTTGAAGTGTCTTCCCATTAGGTAGGGTTTCCATTTCTTAAGTGCATGTAGTATTGCCAACATTTCCTTCTCATAAATAGCCTTGTGTAAAAACTTTCCCTTGATTGAATGACTTTCAAAAGCAATGGGTCTTTCATCTTGCATTAAAACAACACCAATTCCATTTCCTGAAGCATCACATTCCACAATAAAAGTTTTTGTGAAGTCCGGTGTAGAGTCGATGAAAATGCATCTTTCTTCAATAATGTTGTTAGAGGTGCTGCTATTCTCCCATAATTATTAACAAACTTGCGATAATACCCTGTCAACCCGAGAAATCCTCACAGATGCTTTATGGATGTGGGGATTTTCCATTCCTTAATGGCTTTAATTTTTCTAGGGTATACCTTAACTCCTTCATGAGATACAATATGACCCAGATATTCCACCTCTTGTACTCCAAAGAAAGATTTGGACCTTTTTGCATATAATTGTTTCTCCTCCAATAGTTGTAGCACCCTGTCAACATGTTCAACATGATCCTTCGAAGACTTGTTGTAGATTAGTATATCATCGAAAAATACTAACACAACGTTTCTAAGGAAGGGTTTGAAAATGGAATTCATCAAACCTTGAAATGTAGAAGGTGCATTGGTAAGGCCGAAAGGAATGACCAAAAATTCATAATGACCCTCATGAGTTCTAAATGCTATTTTTGGAATGTCTTCAGTCTTCATTCTGGTTTGATGATATCCTGAACAAAGATCCAACTTGGTGAAGTAAATTGATCCATGCAATTCATATAGTAATTCATCAATGACAGAAATGGGAAACTTATCTTTAATACTGAGCTTGTTGAGCTCCCTATAATCTAGACACATGCGCCATGATCCATCCTTCTTGTGCACCATTACTACTCGAGCAGAGAAAGAATTTTGACTAGGTTGAATTGTACCATCCTCTAGCATTTCTACTGTTAGAAAATGATATATTATAGAGCAATGGAACACATAAAATATTGCAGAAATATAAACACAGAAAACACACAAAACAAGAGACACAGATATACGTGGTTCACCCAGTTTGGGCTACGTCCACCCCGAACAGCCAGTCCTTCCTTTCTATTATCCAGCAAAATGAAGAGACACAACCTACAGCAAATCCGTTGTAATATCCTCTATTTTCTCTCACAGTCTCACCTCTTTGTTTCTCGCTCATAGAATACACATCTATATCTCAGCCTCCAATACAATGCCCTCATACAAAGAGAGAGGTTTCCTTCTAGGGCAAAAAACCCTAAACTAAACATAAGTTCTACCGTCAGATCATCTGCCTAATGAACGACCCAGATTGACTAGAAATTACTATACTTTTACAAGGCAATTTTACATTTGTTTTTATCTTCGGGGGCACTGCCCCCGAGCCCCTGCCAGGGGATCGCTGGCCCCCGGACCCCCCAGCTAGGGGGGATCGGCCCCCTGGACCCCCGCGAGGGGGAGAAGTCCCCCCCCAAACCCCCCCGCGTGGAGGGGTGTACAAACGTCCTGGGGTATACATCCGGCTAAAACAAAGACCTCTAAACAATCATGCTCCACACACAACATCTACAACCATATGTTCAATTTCACTCTTTTTGGGCATAGGGATATCTGTACGACCTGATGTTTGGAGGAACACTTCCTGGAATCAGATGAATAGCATGATCATGATCACGTATAGGTGGGAGACCTTTGGGAGTCTCAAATACCTTGGAATGATTGTCCAAGACTTTTTGGAGATCTGGAGAAATAGATGATTCTGAGGTGGAAACATCTAGTGAACATAATTGTGCAATTACACCTCTTTGTTCCTTTTTTGGGAGCTTTGTCATACCGTTAGAGCTGATTATCTTTCCCGGTTTCCCTGCAATACCCCTTAATTCAACTTCCTTTCCTTCCACAGAAAATTTCATGAAAAGTTCTTGAAAATTAAAAGATATTGTACCCAAGGATTGTAGCCATTAGACTCCTAGTACAATATCAGCACCTCCCATTGGAATGGAAAGCATTGGGCTAGTCAATACATATTCTCCCATGGATAGCTTGATATTATGGCACTTTATAGAGCAATTTATCATTCCTCCATTTGCAACCAGCACTTGACACTCTGGTGCTGGATATAGGAAGCAATTTAATTCTTTTGCTACCTTACAATGAATAAAATTATGGGTACTTCCCGAATCAATCAACACTATTACCTTTTTCTTCTTGATTTGTCCTTCTATCTTGATGGTTTGAGGAGTGGTAATTCCAACCAATGCATTACAAGTTATGGTCAGACTCATTTCTTCTTTATCTAGGCTTTGTTCCTGGAGTATATCCTCTTCCTTTGACCTTTCTTGGTCCTTTTCTTCTTCCTCTTCAAAATCTATGTAGAATAATTTCTTCTCAGCACACTTATGACCTTTAGTGTATTTGCTATCACAACTGTAACAAAGCCCTTTTGCTCTCTTTTCTTCCAATTTTTATGGTGTCAACCTTATAGGCTGTGGAAGGCTAGGGGTAACAACACTTCCATCTTTATAGTTGTGACTGATATGCTTCCTGGTTGCCATAATATTTCTTTCCATTTTTCTTGCTAACTTGAATGCCTTCTCTAATGAATCAGGTTCCCAAAGGCGAACATCATGTTGGATATTATCCTTTAAAGTCCCTATGAAAAAATCAATCCTAGACTCCTCTGGAATATTTTTTACCCTTATGTTCAATTTTTGGAACTCCTCAATGTGCTCCATTATTGAACCCTTTTGTTTGAGACTTATCAATTGGCTATAAAAAGTGTTGCTTTTTGTATCCTCGTAATGTGCTGTCATTTCTTCCATAAAAATTGCCCAAATGATAATTTGTTTATGAGAGCAAAGCCATTGATACCATATAAACTAATTTGGTTCCAAATATAAAATTTCAATACATACCTTTGTGTGTTTTTCACATTATTGAGATCGAAAAATTGCTCCATAATTAATATCCATGTTGCGGGATCCTTGCCATCAAACTTCCTCATATCGATTTTTGGAATATGGTGGGTCTTCGATCCAACATTAGAGTCTATGAAATCATGATAACATTTCTTTTGTTCTCATCATGAGTTTCTTTTACGACCCTTTCACCATTAGTGAACATTTCTTGTAGCAACGTATTCATATTTATCTTCAATTCTTCCATCTTATCATCCATGCCATCCATTTTAGCGTCCATGCCATTCATCGTAGCTTCCATGCCATCCATCTTAGCTTCTACACCTTTATTTAAGCAATCCATATTAGCTTCTACACCTTTCTTTAAACCATCCATCTTAGCTTCTACATCTTTCTTTAAACCATCCATCTTAGATTCTGTTGCTTTTTGTGCAAGTGAAACTTGTTGCACTTGGTCTCGTAATTTTGATATATCATGTTGCATTTCTTCCTCTTCTTCATGAGTCATGCTAGAGCTTTCAGGTTGCTTACTAGGTGTTTTCATTTTCTTTCCTCGGGCATTAGTTATCGATAATAATGCTTTACTATGCCCTTTGAATTCCTTCAAACTAATTTTTCAAACCAAGCTTATGCAAAAATTTAAAAAAAACAACACACCCTTTTTCACTTTGTAGGAGCTTGATATTGAATTTGATGTATCTCTGTAATTTTGGATCATCCAGTTCTAAAATTGTGATATGTAGTAGCCCTCTATGTCCTCTTTCTAATGCCACCAGTCTGATCCAAATTGGATTCTCCAAGAAAGAGTTATGCACAATCTCCCAAGATGACCTGATTATAGACCTTTCCAGAAGAGTGAACTTGTATGAAGTGCCATGTGTCACTGTTTCAACCTTTGCCATTGAAAAATATATATAAGAAAATACAGTCCGTCATCTTTCTGTACCTTCTTACAAAATTTAAATAGTAATGGGGTAATCACTAGTATTATAGGGACCCAACATGCCCCTCTCCTTCAAAAAAGTGTTGTCCTCAACACTTGAGTAGTTCTAGATACTTCTGCATAAAATTCTCATCCTCCCATTGTAGAGCTATAACTAGGGTCTCTCACACCGCTAATTATTCCACATTAACAAGTCAATCCGGGAACGTTTTGTTATTGCAAGAAGTAGCTCAATCCGAGGCTATTTGTCTGAGTAATGCTTAGTAGAATATTCAAAGGAAAACAGATGCTAAGCTGTAACTAAACTAACCCAAAAGATGGAATCACACAAAACAGTTGATCAGTCAAGGGTACGGAAGCAATAACCCATCCCTCTAGAAACTGATTAAAGAAGGGAAATTAGAGCATGGACTTATAGGTCTGGGAGCTAAGCAGCGTCTTGCTGAGGCTCACTACAGCCTTAGGCCTTCTCTCACACCAAAACAACAAAGGCAGGTAAATAAATCAGCGGAAAGTAAAATGGAACAACAAAACGGAAATGGAACAGCAGTAAATGGAACAGCAGTAAAATGGAACAACAATAATCAAATGATTTATGGAACAACAACCATCACCTGTATGTACATGTTCTACACTAATATAGCAATCTGAGAATATTGGATGATACAACTATGTTTCTAAACAGAATGACGCTACTCTCAAATCCCACAAATATTGTTTCACATAAATCCAATGACAGTAACATTCATACCAGCACTCTGTTACAGAAATGGCTGAATAAAGATACAATTCGACCCTGTGTAAATCCAATTATACAGTGCAGAGTTCTTACATAGAGAAATCATTCATTCATTGATCATAACAGAGCATAGCGTATCATATAAAGAATTTATCAGATTGCGAAGTAATAAAGATAAACAAACCACACACAAATCACCGTATAATGATACAAAAGCAAGTGTCCTTCGGAGCCGGGCCCTTAGCTTCCAATGGTACACCGCCTTAGATTACTCCAGACGCAGAGACAGAATAAACACCAAGTCTTTTATATTAATCGCATCCACAAAAGTATAACAAAATCAGGTCTCAGTGAGACTCAATGATTAAAGTTTGTTCTGGAATTGTAAAAAACAAAAACAGTCGTCTCCCTTGCTTAATGATGTTGTGCCATTATATAAAAGAAATGACGGAGATATCTAGATAATCATAGATAAGTAAAGCAACGATCCCTCAGGATCGAAGATCCCGAGGGATTCACTAATCGTTCAATCTTTCTTGCGTTCGCTGAGCCGGTATCCCGCATTCTTTTCCTGGACTATTCAATTCTGATTTTGCTTGATCGTGTCCGCATCCGGTTCCCCACTGGAGGAACAACAGTTATTTTTCCTCTGCTTCTCGCTTTTGGACGGGAACTCCTTGCTCACACGTCTTCCTGCATAGAAAACATCAATTATTAGCACTTGAGCTTCCTTTGTCTATTTTTGCACATTTTATCAAAATCCTTTATCTTCGTTGAATTCCTAATGCAGAAAAGGTTACAATTATTATTGAAAAACCATTAGATTGCTTGTCAAAAGCATACCTTCCAAGTGCTCCACACACCCCCCTGCTTACCCTGTTTCATGACCTCATGAAAACATTGTAGTTGACATGCAAGGCGGTGAGAGAATAGGCCGGAGAAGGGATCTCGTGAGGAGGCCGACAATCGTGATGAGCAACTAGATTATCAAAGAACTGATCTATTTGATCTGCAGGCATCTCATACAAGGCCTGATATCCGGGTGCAGGGTGCCAAATAATTGGATTGCGAAATCGATACCCCAACCAGGATGGCCCTGCTTGCAAAATCCGTTCCCCATAAAGGTTCAATCGGCTGGCAGCCAGCTCAAAATTCTCATATTTGAATGGTTCACTGAGCTGGATGCTTGGACTAGAGGTCCGGTATTGAAATTTTGCAGCATCGATGGCAAGATCTTTAATAGTCAGGAAATATTCCAGACCATTTCAGATCAAGTCTTCGTGCATGGGTCCTAATATCTCGATGACACCTGGGATCCTCATAAGACTCCTATGCTCTCTCCATAGCGTCACTGGGTTTCTAGGTTCAGCTCGTATCCACAAGTCTAGGTTAGTTTCTTGTCTCTGAAAGGTATTATAAGCTCTGAGCCATTTCAGCTGATTAACCCCAAATGAGATAAAGGCTTGGAATTTTATATCGCCAACAAAAGGGCCAGGATTTAAATCAGTTTCTTGGTCTAGTACAAGGTTGTGCAAGTAAAACTCGCACAACAACCTTTGAACCTTAACCCCATAATGCTTGCAACAGTCTGTAAAACCATTAACAGTGTTGATGTGGATAGGTTCTCCTGCTCTAACGGCTTTTATTTTCAATCTCAAATATCTTTCAAGCAAAAATAAAGCATAATTTTTAGCAGGGGCCCTACAAGTCAAAACGTCATTATATAAGGAACACACAGTGTCCATCTGCTTAACAACACTATCTAATCGACGAGTTACCTTAGCAACCTTTTCTTGTTCCTTCTGCCATCCCTCAAAGGCTTGGCTTTGGGATTGACTAATACTCTGAAGTTGCTGTTGCAACTCTTCGTATTTCTCCCGGGGGATTGCTTGATCTCTTAGTTGTTCAGCTTCTTGTTGGGCTTGCTTCATCCTCCTGTGCAAGGTTCTCGTTTTTGGATCCTTCTTCCATTGAGTCGTAGAGGCCGGGAATTTTGTCTGAAACTTTTTATTGCGCTGTTTAGAGTTCAGGACCCGAATAACCCCTGAGGGTGGTGCCTCTGTTTGGATCTCCTTATTCTCTTTCTCTTTCTTGACACGAATGAAAGGCTACTGAGGTCCCCCTGCCATTGGAACATCTTGTTGTTCTTCTCCCTTAATTGGAATGTCAGTTTGTTCTCCAGGGTCAGATGGAACAGCAGTTTGTTCCTCTATGTTATTTGGAACAGCACCCTGTTCCTCATTATCATTTGGAACAGCAGACTGTTCCTTGGCAGTAGGTCTCCTGATGGGGTTTCGACCAACAAAATGGGTTCTTGTCCTCGGGGTTTTTGCTGTAGTGGCCCTCCTCCTTTTCCTTGCGGTCCTTTGTATTCTCAAATTGGCTTTCAAAATTCGAATTTGCTGCCGGAGCCTGGCTATAGTGCCCAACAGCCTCTGTTGTTTCTTTCTTAATTTCTTAATTTCCTTTGCCTCGGCAGAGGGTTTGGCCCTTAAGCCCGCTCCTTCTTCATCTGGGATATCTTCCGGTGTCCTGGGGACAGACTGTCCTTGATTGTCGTCTTCAATTTCATTATCATAACCAGGCAGGTTTTCTTCTCCTGCCTTTTCTGCATGCACTTCCTCGGGTAGTTCTACCTCTGCGGGACTGTCAGGGACGCCTGCTGTGCTGGAGGGCTGGCCATATTCCCCCATATTGGCCAGAACTGCTGCCAATTCCTCCTCACCTATAGGGTCCTGCGATGGGCTACCCCCTGGCTATGCTATTTCTTCTTCTTGATTGCCCTGTTCGGTAACCCTTTCTTCCTCAGAGTGCTCATCTTTTTGGTTGCTTTGTTCGGTGGCCATTTCTTCCTCAGAGTGCTCATTTTCTTGGTTGCTCTGTTCGATGGCCATTTCTTCCTCTTCCGGTTGGCCAGTCCCGGGCCCTGATTGCTCAGCATTTCCTTCGGAGGGTCCTCCTTTTGGTTCTGAAGGTTCGTCCGCAATTTCAATTGGCTGGGCCGTTGTTCCCTGAATTCTTTCCAACCTTCCTCGTATCCGGGCTAGCCCAACTGACTTCCTTGGTCTCTCAGGTTGGTTGGGTGTGCCAGCAGGTTCTTTGGGTTCCTCTGGTCGTTTTGGCGTATTGGAAGGTTGTTTCCGTTTTGAAGCAGCATGTCTTTCCTTGCGTTTCTCTAATCGTTCCGGCGTGCTAGAGGACTGTTCAGGTTTTGGGGGTGGTGCAGCCGATCCTCCTTCGACTATTGCGATCAGTTCCTCCCAAGTGCTTTGCTGTTGAGTGAGACTGTGGCTCACTATCAACCGAATCAGCCCATGGTGGCTAACGACTGCATCTATGTGCTGGGCCTTCTTCAGGCTTCGGGCCGCGTCATGTAGTAGCGAATTTAAAAGTGCAGGGAGGTTTACAGAACATTTTCCTTTTAAAACAACTAAAAGATTCAGGTGACGAGGTCTTACCACGTCTTTTCTCCCTTCGCAGGTGATATAACTTTGTACTGTCTTTGCTAGCTCGTTCCAGGGTTCCCCTAGTGTTGCTGGCAGAATTCCTTTCCCTTTGACTGTCAAGCTTTGGCCTTTGTCCTGGAAAATTTCCATAGCTTTTTGTAATCTTTCCTTCTTCGGCGTCCATATAGGTCCAACAGCTGGTACTCCTGAGACTTCTGCGATGATATCCTTTGTAACCGCTATCCGCTTTCCTCCTACTATGGAGTAATTTTCCTGCAAATTCTGTAGGAATTCCAATGCCACGGCTTCATTTGATTCTTGCAGGTGGCTGAAGTAATTCAACCATCCTACGTTTTCCAGGATTTTGCGAGCAGCAACGGAAACTGTCAGCTTGTGAGGTTCACTTCGGACTGTCTTTCCGCCCATGATTCTACTCAGAAATGGAACAGCAACTGCTTGCGGTGTTTGCGACGCAGAGAGGATGATCGTTGCCAAATTTTGGAAAAGATCACCGAGCATGCAAAAAAAGAGATCATGGAGGGCAATTTCCGTAGAGTGGAATCATCATACCGTTAAACCATGTCATTCCTTCGTACATTATCTCGCCTGAATGGTGTGTAGCCACGTAATCATGGAGTAATGAGATTACCTCCCCCCCGCGATCTGATAGGCTGTCCCCAGCCGTCAAAGAGAGGAGCAGCAGCCAGTCGGAGGGCCAATCATAAAGTACAGCATATGAAATTATGCCATGTTGTAAAAAAACAACGAAATGCCGAAACCGAGGCAAAAAGGTAGATCGCATTTTATAGAAGAGCCTGCGTGATATAATGAGGAGCTAGGGGATGGGACGTCTGTCAAGCGTACGAAGTCTCCAGTGGTCACCGTCAGTTCCGTTGCCATGATTGGTGATAATAAATATTCATGCGATATATACATCGGGTGTGACATATGATCTTTGGAAAGGATAAGAGACAAAAAAATTTAATATCATACCTGTTGGTGTAATTATTACGACTTCTATGCCATTAACAGAGCTCTGCTGCCAACAGGTGTTCATAACCTTGGCAGAGTTGTTTATTTCACCCTCCGGAACCATGATCCTTTGTGTATATTCTAAAGAGTGCTTTGTCAAAATGTAGGCCATTATGCTGGCTTGGTAACCAGATAGCCATAATGGCATTCACAAGGTAGGTGCGAAACATGGTCAGGCCGGCTCGCGATGAGACCCCCTGTTCCAAGGTTTGCTTGTTAATTTACCTTCGGACCATATCCCTTGTGTGGTGGCCGTTATGGGAATGCCACTTCACTTCCATCCTTATGATCATGGTAGACCGGCTCTTAATGAGACCCCCTATCCTGCATTTGACGATTTTCATATTTTGTTTTTGTTTTCTTTTGCAGAGCACCTCTCTTGTTTATTTTCACATAAGGGTGGTTCCGCACTCCTTAAGAGCGGGGAATGGTGGAAGAAGTCTTATGATCCCAACAGATAGATATAAATCGTTCGTTCTTACTCCTAAGTAATGATCAAGAAAGATTTTAGGGGAATCGTCATGATAAAGATCACCAACCAGGGTACCGGTAAATGACAATGAAAGCGAAGATGAAAAGTTCACGTCCCTCCTCTTGTCCTCTTATACATACTGGCTTCATAGTGATAGCGATTTATGATGTGCTGATTTCGGTATATCATGGTTTATGCTTATTTCATAAGTTCATTGCTGTATCTAAAAGATTGAGGAGAACATGGGGGCAAAGCATCCTTGATAAGGGCAAAAACATGTCGATGGCATTCGTGAGAGAAGGATTCATTCGTAGGATACCATTTCTTTGAGAGGAACAACGAAAAATCGCAAATGTTGTCCCTTTTGAGAAAGGAACAGCAAAGACACTCAAATGTTGTTCTTTTTGAAGAGGAACAACAGACACACTCAAGTGCTGTTCCTTTTCGCAAAGGAACAACAAACACACTCAAGTGCTGTTCCTTTTCGCAAAGGAATAACAAAAATACACAAATCACACAGGTGCTGTTCCTTTTCGCCAAGGAACAACAAAAACACACAAGTGTTGTTCCTTTTCGCAAATGAACAACAAAGATACGCAAGTGCTGTTCCTTTTCGCAAAGGAACAGCGAAAACATACAAATGCTGTTTCTTTTCACAAAGGAACAGCAAAATCACACGAATTTTGTTCCTTTTTGCAAAGGAACAGCAGAAACACGCAAAGGATATTCCTTTTGAAAAGGAACAACAAAATCACACAAGTGCTGTTCCTTTTCGCAAAGGAACAACAAAAACACAAGTGTTGTTCCTTTTCACCAAGGAACAACAAAACACAAGTGCTGTTCCTTTTCGCAAAGGAACAGCAAAAAGCACAAGTGTTGTTCCTTTTCGCAAAGGAACAACAAAAAGACACAAATGCTGTTTCTTTTCACAAAGGAACAACAAAATCGCACAATTGCTGCTCCTTTTGCAAAGGAACAACAAAAACACTTGGAATACAAACAAAAAAAAAATCAAGAAATCATATATACAAGATGTTATGTACAAGTTATAAAAATGAATTTCTTAAATTATAGGTGAGGAAGATTTCGCTTCCTCTCCTAAGATTTCCATATCAGTATCTTGTCATAGCTGCTGACAGAAGGATTCCCGAGTGAGTGGCTTTCGATAAAGGCAAACTCGGTGGCCATTTACTTTGAATGCATATCCAGAACCGTCAATTGTGATCAGGGTAAGGGTCCCATTATCATGTACCTTCTGGATTTCGTATGGTCCTAACCATTGAGTCTGGAGCTTCCCCGAGAAGTCCTGAAACCAAGAGTCGTATAACAGGGCCCAGTCTCCTTCATGAAAGACTTTATTCTTGATAAGTGCATCATGCCATTTAGCTCGCTGCTGTTGAATCAATGCTGTATTTTGTAATGCAGAGAGCCTGATTTCGTTCAATTCATTAATCTGCTGTAATCGATTGATTTGCGCCTCACTCAGATCTAGGCAGACTTCCTGTGCAGTTCGTAGGGTTTTGATTTTGAATTCTATGGGGAAAATTGGCTGCTTTCCAAACACTAATTGGTAAGGTGAATAGCATGTAGTACTTCTCCATGTGGTTCTGTAGGTCCACAGTGCCTCGGGTAGTCGAGTGGCCCAATCACGCCTATGCGATGCAATGGTCTTTGTTAAAATTGATTCTATTACCTTATTACTACTTTCGACTTGCCCATTTTCCTACGGATGGTATGGGGTAGTGATCTTATGTTGGACATGATAATTGTTAAGTGTTGCAGCTAATTTATTTCCAACAAATTGTGGTCCACCATCGGTGATTAGTTCTCTCAGAAGTCCATAACGTACAAACAAATGGAACAAGAATTGTATCACAGAGTCTTCTGTAGCCTTAGGTAATGATTCGGCCTCGACCCATTTAGTAACATAGTCTGTCGCCACCAGAATGTATGTCCTCTGATTTGATGATGGATTAATGGGCCCAACGAAGTCCAGAGCCCATCGTTCAAATGGCTCAATGACCAATTGTGGTCTCAGAGGCATTTCATCGGCTTGGCCAGGTCTTCCCGCTCGCTGGCAGCTGTCACAGGCTTGTGCAAATTTTTTCGCATCCTTGAAAATTGTAGGCCAATAGTATCCCGTCTGCAGTACTTTATGTGCTGTTCTCTTTTCAGCGAAATGTCCCCCGCATGGTCCATCACGGAAAGCTTTTAGAATGTCGAAGATTTCGTCTTCTCGAATACACCTTCTGATTTGCATGTCTGCCCCTGTATGGAACAAATGGCCTCCAATCCACAAAAACCGAGTGCTCTTCTGAAAAACCTGCTTACATTCCTGAGGGGTTAAGTGTTTTGGTAGCTAACCGACTGCAAGGTAATTGGCGACATCAGCATACCAGGGTGTTCGAACAGCAACAACAAATAGGTGCTCGTCAGGAAATTGATCTTCCACTGCTGCTGTTTCAATTGCTTTCGGCATTCGTGAGAGGAAATCAGCTACAAGGTTCTCCTTGCCAGGTCGATCCTTGATTGTGATGTCGAATTCCTGCAATAAGATCAACCATCTGGTTATTCTAGCATTCGTAACAGGTTTATTTGCCAAATATTTGATAGCAGAATGATCTGTATATAACACAACGGGATAGCCTGTGATATAATGTCTAAATTTGTTAACAGCATGTATTACAGCCAGGAATTCCTTTTCAGTAACAGTATAATTGAGTTCGGCAGAGGATAAATTTTTGCTGATATAGTAGATAGCATATGGTCTCTTATCCTCTTCTTGCCCTAGGACTGCACCAATTGCTGTATCCAAGGCATCAGATGAGATTTGGAATGGCAAATTCCAGTTTGGTCCTCGAAGGACTGGGGCTGTTGATACAAGCTTCTTCAACTCCTTAAAAGCCTGGTCGCATTTTTCTGTCCACAAGAAATCAACATTGCCAGTTAAAGCATATAGAGGTGCAGCAATACGTGAGTAATGTTCTATAAATCATCTGTAATACCCAGAAAATCCAAGGAAACTACGTACCTCCGTTTGAGTAGTGGGGGTAGGAATAAGCAAAAGAATCTGGATTTTAGCTGGGTCTACCTGGATGCCAGCTGCTGAGATATAGTGCCCTAGAATGAGCCCTTCTGTCATCATCATGTAACATTTTTCGTGGCTCAGACAAAGTCTGGTAGCGATACAACATTGTAGGACTTTTTCCAGGGTATCTAGAGCTGGGTCAAAATCATCTCCATATGGTGTAAAGTCGTTCATATACACTTCAAGTCCGTCATTTATTAGATCTGCGAAGATACTAAGGACAACCCTTTGGAATGTAGTAGGGGCATTACATAGGCCGAAGGGCAAAACTCGATAGGCAAACGTTCCCCAAGGGCAAGTAAAGGTAGTTTTATCCTGGTCTTCAGGGGCGATTTGGATTTGGTTATATCCGTTGAAGCCGTCCAGGAAAGAAAAGAATTTCTTTCTTGCCAAAGTGTCCAATACTTGATCTATAAACGGGAGAGGGAAGTGATCCTTCTGCGTGGCTTTATTTAACTCCCTGTAATCTACGCAAATCCTCCATTTTCCATTTTTCTTGGGTACCACCACCAGGGGAGAGACCCATTTACTGTCGGAGATGGGATAGATAAAATTAACATCTAAAAGTTTCTGAAGTTCGGCTTTTACTACCTCTTTAAGATGGGGGTTAAGTCTTCTTTTCGGCTGATGAACAAGTCTTGCATCTTTTTCTATATAGATGTGGTGGGTGCATAATTGGGGATTGATTCCTTTCATGTCAGGGTAATCCCACGCAAATGCTCCTTGATATTTTCGTAATAGATTTACAAGCTTTGTTTCTTGGTCTGGTGTAAGGTTGGCGTTGATATTTAGGGCCTTACCAGGTTCAATTTCCACTATTTTACTATTGGCAACAACAGTCACTGGTATTGTTTGGTCATGTGCGTTTTTCAAAGGGTCTTCCTCTAGCTCACTATCAAATGCTGCCTCTATCATAAAACACTGTGTGTGAGATCTAGATTCAGTTTGACTAATGAAGTTATTGATGGCATCATCTTCTATTTGATCTTTAAAATCTAAAGCCTTCTGTACAGTCAATGGGGATATGATATTGTTAGTAAGGTATGACATAGGATACTGATTGGTTTTGATCATTGGCGGGCTTGGCTGTGCTGGAGGATATAGAACTAGATTTTTAACGTCTGGTCCTTTAGTTATGGTCATATGTCCCTACCGGCAACCAATGTAGTCATCGGCAGTAGCAAGCCAAGGTCTTCCTAGTATTAGCGGATGTCCCTCCAATCGGGTTTTTGGATTAATTATCAGGAAATCAGTTGGATATTCCCAGGAGTCCACAGAAACCATGACATCGTATAGAGTGCCTTCTGGTCGAACTACAGATCGATCTGCCAATTCTAGCAAAGTAGAAGTAGGTTCTACTGATGTGATGCCAAGCTTTTGGCAGGTAGAGGTTGTCAAAATATTGATTGCAGCCCCTAGATCAACTAAAGCGTTAGTCAGGGTTTGGCCATGGATTTGGACAGTTACAATTGGATTTCCGGGATCTTCGTATTTGATAGGTGTCTCTTTTCCCGATAATAAGTTAGATAAGGTGCCGACTACTTGGACTCTTGGGTTAGTGATTGTATTCCTCCTTGATTTTTTTATGCACAGTTCTTTTATAGTTTTTGCGTATATAGGAATATCTTGAATAGCTTGGAGGAATGGAATTTTTATGTACAGATTTTGTAATTCTCCCAGAATGTCAAAGTCTGGATGTTGTACTGGTCGTGGTATGACTAATCGTTCCGGGAAAGGAGGAGAGGATGTATTTGCTTGTTGATGGGTCTGTTCTTTATTTACACCCTCTTGTTGTGGTGGTTGTTCTATTGGTAACTGATCTTTAATGTGAACTGTTTTGTCTCCCTCTGTTTCTATGATACATCCAGATCGTAACTGAAGGTCATTGCACTCCCTTAGGTTAAGTCCAGTTTTCGATGTTTCTATAATTTGGAGGGATTGGACTGGTCTATTATTAGGATTGGGATTGGGTTGGGCTGGGAGTTGCGACCTTAGATTAGACTGGGGATTTTGTTGCAAGGCTGGCAGAGTCGGTTGAGGGAGTGGAATAGTTCCTGTAGACTGATATGTTGATCTTGGCCAATTTGTCTACCATAGTGAACCTTGTGAAGTAGGGTGAATCCATTGTGGAGGGTATGAGTTATTCTGCCAATATGGTGGGGTGTAAGGAAAATTTGGCCAGCCGAATTGGCTTGTCTGATTCGTCCATGGATTCAGAGAAGGAAATGGCTGTGATGACCAATTCGGGATTGGGGGTGTAGATTGGTTTTGCCACATACCATATTGCTGAGCATTATACTGCGGAGGCTGGAAAGAAGAAGTTGGGTCCGAAAACATACCAGATTTCCTAGGTTGCCATTGGCGACGTTGGTTAACAAAGTATGTTGGCTCTGTTTCTTCTTCTGCTTCCTTGTATACTGCCTTCAATACAGGAAGTGAGGGGTAGCTCTCAGTAAGGTGGTCTTTCGTACAGATAGCACATGTTTGAACTGTATCTAGCGGACATTCCTTGTGGCTGTGTTTTCTTCTGCATCGGGGGCAGAAAATTGCCAGAGTTTGCTCCGCCTCCATTTGCTTTTGTTTAGCCTGCACAATATCAAGCTGTGTAGTTAATGTCCCCAGAATATCAGTTTTAAAATTTTCTAATAAATTCCCTAGTTCTACACGTGTTACTCCTTTTGTTGTTATTTTGTTATCTCTAACATACCTATCATATTCTGTTGATTTTATCCTTGTGCTGCTTCTTGAACTCCTGATGCATAAATTAATGATATCGACAAAATTCTCTTGGTAAATATCCCCTTTTCCCATGATATTCAATGTTTCAATCCACTGTTCTTTCATTCCTCTAATCAATGCAATTTTCAACACATTATCAGGCAGAGGTAGTGATGCATAGGGGGATCTCTGTAAATTATACTGGAAACACGTATTCTTCTAAAGTTTCATTTGGTTTGGCCGTCATTTGGAAAATTTCGTCTTTTAGCTCTCTCGACCTACAATAATCCTGATATTTTTTGAGAAAGGATTCTTTCATTTTCTCCCAGTTGTTTATGACTCCACCACCTAAACCCATGAACCATCTCAGAGCTGCCCCTTTTAAAGTGGAGGGGAACAGCTTTAATTTTTGGGGGTCAGTGGTGTAATCGTACCCTCTACATAGCACATCGAATTCAAATAAAAATGCATCGGGGTCTTCTGATGTAAGTCCGTGAAACGTTGGGATGTGTTGAAGAGGTATTGCTTTCATGGGTGCATTTGCAGCAAAATATACTATAGGATATTGCAATGTAGAAGTTTGAGTATTTGGCTGATTCTGCGCCATTAGATCAAATATGTGCCAATATCCTTCCGGAATTTCTAGGAGGGTATTCCTAGGTTGAGAAGGGACTGCCTTGGCAGGAACTATTTTAATGACACTTCCCTTATCTGGGATTTCAGTCTGAGGGAATGGGGTGCCTTCAATGTTAACTTTGGCCGCGCTTCCCCTATCCGGGCTGTTTAACAATTGGATTATCCTAGAAGGAGACCTTGGTTCCTCTATTTCCCCTGTTTCCCCTTCTCCTTCACAAAGACTGCTTAGATTCCCTTCTTGCAGCCGTTCTGACACAGGATTTTCAATTTCTTGGAAGTCCTGTTCATCAGTCTGACTATGCACCTCAGCGTAGGCTCCAGATGGTGATGCTGTAGCCTGAAGGGAACTAGTAGGCTGCTTAGAATGAATCTTTCTGAGACCTACTGACGGCTGAGATTCAGTTTTCTTATAGATTTCGTCTATGAAGGTTGTTCGGCCAAGGGTCACCGGTCCTTTGGCTTTTTCAGGTTTAACTGGAGGTTTGATATTCTTTTCTAGCTTTTTATGCTTAGTCATGCACTCTAAAACTACTAAATCCTATTCAACCAACAATTCTGCTAAGAGAGCGGACGGTGGAGCAGGGCTTTTACATGCTCCGTACGCAGGTTCTTACCTTCTGTTTTTAAAATCCAACTCCCCCCTAGCAGATTTGCGCACTACAGGGCAAATGGCTATACTACTTCCCCGGCAACGACGCCAAAATGTAGAGCTATAACTAGGGTCTCTCACACCGCTAATTATTCCACATTAACAAGTCAATCCGGGAACGTTTTGTTATTGCAAGAAGTAGCTCAATCCGAGGCTATTTGTCCGAGTAATGCTTAGTAGATGATTCAAAGGAAAACAGATGCTAAGATGTAACTAAACCAACCCAAAAGATGGAATCACACAAAACAGCTGATCAGTCAAGGGTACGGAAGCAATAACCCATCCCTCTAGAAACTGATTAAAGAAGGGAAATTAGAGCATGGACTTATAGGTCTGGGAGCTAAGCAGCGTCTTGCTGAGGCTCACTACAGCCTTAGGCCTTCTCTCACACCAAAACAACAAAGGCAGGTAAATAAATCAGCGGAAAGTAAAATGGAACAGCAAAACGGAAATGGAACAGCAGTAAATGGAACAGCAGTAAAATGGAACAGCAATAATCAAATGATTTATGGAACAGCAACCATCACCTGTATGTACATGTTCTACACTAATATAGCAATCTGAGAATATTGGATGATACAACTATGTTTCTAAACAGAATGACGCTACTCTCAAATCCCACAAATATTGTTTCACATAAATCCGATGACAGTAACATTCATACCAGCACTCTGTTATAGAAATGGATGAATAAAGATACAATTCGACCTGTGTAAATCCAATTATACAGTGCAGAGTTCTTACATAGAGAAATCATTCATTCATTGATCATAACAGAGCATAGTGTATCATATAAAGAATTTATCAGATTGCGAAGTAATAAAGATAAACAAACCACACAAAAATCACCGTATAATGAAACAAGAGCAAGTGTCCTTCGGAGCCGGGCCCTTAGCTGCAACGGTACACCGCCTTAGATTACTCCAGACGCATAGACAGAATAAACACCAAGTCTTTTATATTAATCGCATCCACAAAAGTATAACAAAATCAGGTCTCAGTGAGACTCAATGATTAAAGTTTGTTCTGGAACTGTAAAAAACAAAAACAGTCGTCTCCCTTGCTTAATGATGCTGTGCCATTATATAAAAGAAATGACGGAGATATCTAGATAATCATAGATAAGTAAAGCAGCGATCCGATTCGCTAATCGTTCAATCTTTCTTGCGTTCGCCGAGCCGGTATCCCGCATTCTTTTCCTGGACTATTCAATTCCGATTTTGCTTGATCGTGTCCGCATCCGGTTCCCCACTGGAGGAACAACAGTTATTTTTCCTTTGCTTCTCGCTTTTGGACGGGAACTCCTTGCCCGCACGTCTTCCTGCATAGAAAACATCAATTATTAGCACTTGAGCTTCCTTTGTCTATTTTTGCACATTTTATCAAAATCCTTTATCTTCGTTGAATTCCTAATGCTGAAAAGGTTACAATTATTATTGAAAAACCACTAGATTGCTTGTCAAAAGCATACCTTCCAAGTGCTCCACACCCATGTGGAATGTTTAGTGGATAAGTTCTTCCACTTGATAAGATACTCTGAAATTGATCGATTTCGTAGCTGTCGAGTTCTTGTTTCTGTGACTGCTTCCGGTTCCAATATAATTTTTCCTTCCTCATCAAGTTCTGGAAATATTGTTTGAATTGGGAGCTTGTCACCTATAACCTTCTTTAAACATGAAACATGGAAAACGGGGTGCAATCGAGAAGCTGCAGGAAGCTCCAATTTGTATGCCATAGTAACAATCTTTTGCAACACCTTGTACGGACCATAATACTTTGGTGATAATTTATTATCCTTCTTAGCTTGCTTTAGGGACATTTGCTTATATGGTTGTAGCCGTAGGAATACCCAATCACCTACATCAAAACTTCTTTCACTGCGATGTTGATCTGCCTGTTGTTTCATTCTATTTTGTGCCAACACGAGGTTATCCTTTAAGAGTTGGAGGACTTGTTGTTGATGTTCGATGTGATGTTCCACGCCTGAACCTTAGAATTTTCTCTTAAATATGATGTGATGGATGGTGGTTGATACCCATAAAGTGCCATAAATGGGGTCATTTTTGTTGCTGTATGGAAGGAAGTGTTATACCACCATTCAGCCAGAGGCAGCCATTTGACCCGTTGTGTTTGTTTATCAGATACAAAGCAACGAAGATATCCTTCCAAACATTTGTTTACTATCTCAGTTTGCCCATCAGATTGAGGATGATAAGATGAGCTATGAGCTAACTGAGTACCAAGACAAGAAAATAATTCTGTCCAAAAATTTCCAGTGAAAATGGGATCTCTGTCACTTACAATAATCTTTGGGTTTCCATGTAGCTTTTGAACTGTTTCCATAAATGCAGTAGAAACTGTACTGGCTTTAAATGGATGTGATAATGCACAAAAGTGTGCATACTTGGTAAGTTTGTCAACTACCACCATGATGACACTCTTTCCCTCAGACTTGGGTAAACCTGTGATAAAATCCATTGAAACCTCCTCCCAACGTTGGCTTGGAATGGATAAAGGTTGTAATAGACCTAGTGTCTTAATTGTTTCAACTTTATTTTGCTGGCAAACCAGACATTCCGCCACAAACTTTTGAATATATGATTTAAGGCCATCCCAAAAAAATTCCTTCTTAACCCCGTGGTAAGTTTTTAAAAATATTGAGTGCCCTCCTAAGGGAGAAGTGTGCAATTCCATAAGAATCTTTTGTTTTAGCTGGGAATTCTTACAGAGGTATAAGCGATCTTTGTACCATAACGAATCATTTTGCCAGCTAAAGGTATCAGAAGTACTGGAATCTTGTTGTAGCTTTCGAATAAGTGCCCACACTTCTTCGTCATTCTTCTATTCCTCCCTTGCTTCGTTTATCCAATCTGGTTGGATAATAGAAATGGCACACAACAATGCTTCCACATCCTCATCCTTTCTTGAGAGTGCTTCTGCCACCACATTTTGTTTCCCTTTTTTGTAGATGATTTCAAAGTCATAACCCAACATCTTTGTGACCCACTTGTGTTGCTCTTCAGAGGATAATCTTTGTTCTAAAAAGTATTTAAGGCTATCATGATCCGTTTTTACCTTGAAGTGTCTTCCCATTAGGTAGGGTCGCCATTTCTTAAGTGCATGGAGTATTGCCAACATTTCCTTCTCATAAATAGCTTTGCTTAAAAACTTTCCCTTGATTGGACGACTTTCAAAAGCAATGGGTCTTTCATCTTGCATTAGAAAAGTACCAATTCCATTTCCTGAAGCATCACATTCCACAATAAATGTTTTTGTGAAGTCCGGTGTAGCTAAGACCGATGCTTGGCACATTGTCTCTTTAATATGTTCAAAGGCCTTTGTTGCTTCTGGAGTCCATGAAAATGAATCTTTCTTCAATAATGTTGTTAGAGGTGCTGCTATTATCCCATAATTCTTAACAAATTTTCGATAATACCCTGTCAACCCTAGAAATCCTCACAGATGCTTTATGGATGTGGGACTTTTCCATTCCTTAATGGCTTTAATTTTGCTAGGGTCTACCTTAACTCCTTCATGAGATACAATATGACCCAAATATTCCACCTCCTGGACTCCAAAGAAACATTTGGATCTTTTTGCATATAATTGTTTTTCCTCCAATAGTTGTAGCACCCTGTCAACATGTTCAACATGATCCTTCCAAGACTTGCTATAGATTAGTATATCATCAAAAAATACTAACACAAATTTTCTAAGGAATGGTTTGAAAATTGAATTCATCAAACCTTGAAATGTTGAAGGTGCATTGGTAAGGCCAAAAGGCATGACCAAAAATTCATAATGACCCTCATGAGTTCTAAATGCCGTTTTCGGAATGTCTTCAATCTTCATTCTGATTTGATGATATCCCGAACGAAGATCCAACTTGGTGAAGTAAATTGATCCATGCAATTCATCTAGTAATTCATCAATAACAGGAATGGGGAACTTATCTTTAATAGTGAGCTTGTTGAGGTCCCTATAATCTGGACACATGTGCCATGATCCATCCTTCTTGTGCACCAATACTACTGGAGCTGAGAAAGAACTTTGACTTGGTTGAATTATAACTGCCTCTAGCATTTCTGCAACCATACGTTCAATTTCACTCTTTTGGGCATAGGGATATCTGTACGGCCTGATGTTTGGAGGGACACTTCCTAGAATCAGATGAATAGCATGATCATGATTATGCATAGGTGGGAGACCTTTTGGAGTCTCAAATACCTTGGAATGATTGTCCAGGACTTTTTGGAGATCTGGAGAAGTAGATGATTCCAATGTGGAAATATCTAGCGAACATAATTGTGCAATTACACCTCTTTACTCCTTTTTTAGAAGCTTTATCATGCCATTAGAGCTGATTATCTTTCCTGGTTTCCCTGCAATACCCCTTAATTCAACTTCCTTTCCTTCTGTAGAAAATTTGATGAAAAGTTCTTGAAAATTAAAAGCTATTGTACCCAAGGATTGTAGCCATTGGACTCCTAGTACAACATCAACACCTCCCATTGGAATGGAAAGCATTGGGCTAGTCAATACATATTCTCCCACGGATAGCTTGATATTATGGCACTTTCCAGAGCAATTTATTGTTCCTCCATTTGCAATCATCACTCGACACTCTAGTGCTGGATATAGGAAGCAATTCAATTCTTTTGCTACCCTACAATGAATAAAATTGTGGGTGCTTCCTGAATCAATCAACACTATTACCTTTTTCTTCTTGATTTGTCCTTCTATCTTGATGGTTTGAGGAGTGGTAATTCCTGCCAATGCATTACAAGATATGGTCAGATTTATTTGTTCTTCATCTAGGCTTTTTTCCTGGAGTATATCTTCTTCTTTTGACCTTTCTTGCTCCTTTTCTTCTTCCTCTTCACAATCTATGTAGAATAATTTCTTCTCAGCACACTTATGACCTTTAGTGTATTTGCTATCACAACTGTAACAAAGCCCTTTTTCTCTTTTTTCTTCCAATTATTGTGGTGTCAACCTTATAGGTTGTGGAAGACTAGGGGCAACAACACTTCCATCTTTATAGTTGTGAGTGGTATGCTTCCTTGTTGCCATAATTTTGCTTTCCATTTTTCTTGCTAACCTGAATGCCTTCTCTAATGAATCAGGTTCCCAAAGGTGAACGTCATGTTGGATATTATCCTTTAAAGACCCTATGAACACATCAATCCTATGCTCCTTTGGAATATCTTTTACCCTTATGTTCAATTTTTGGAACTCCTCAATGTGCTCCATTATTGAACCCTTTTGTTTGAGACTTATCAATTGGCTAAAAAAAGTGTTGCTTTTTGTATCCTCATAATGTGCTATCAATTCTTCCGTAAAAACTGCCCAAGTGATAAATTGTTTACGAGAGCCAAGCCATTGATACCATACAAACTGATTTGGTTCCAAATATACAGTTGCCATACGTACCTTTTGTGCGTTTTGCACATTATTGAGATCGAAGAATTGCTCCATCTGTAATATCCATGTGGCGGGATCCTTGCCATCAAACTTCCTCATATCGATTTTTGGAATATGGTGATTCTTCAATCCAACATTAGCATCTATGGAATCATGATTAACATTTCTTTTTTTCTCATCATGAGTTTCCTTTACTACCTTTTCACCATTAGTGACCCTTTCTTGTAGCAACTTCTTCAATTCTTCCATGTTTGTCTTCAAATATATCTTCAAATCTGCCATGTCTCTCTTCAAATCTATCTTTGAATCATCCATCTTAGCTTCCATACCCTTTATCTTAGATTCCACGCCATTTATCTTGGATTCCATGCCACTTATCTTAGCTTCTGTTAGCTTTCGTGAGCGTGACATTTGTTGCACTTGTTCTTGTAATTTTGATATATCATGTAGCATTTCTTCCTCTTCTTCATGAGTCATGCTAGAGCTTTCAGGTTCCTTACTAGGTGTTTGCATTTTCTTTCCTCGGGGTATCAATTATCGATAATAATGCTTTACTATGCCCTTTGAATTCCGTTAAACCAAGCTTACACAAAAATCTTAAAAAAAACTACACACCTTTTTTCAGTTTATAGAAGCCTGATATTGAATCTGATGTATATCTGTAATTCCAAATCATCCAGTTCTGAAATTGCTATCTATAGTAGCCTTGTGTGTCCTCTTTCCAATGCCACAAGTCTGAGCCAAATTGGATTCTCCAAGGAAGAGTTATGTGAAATCTCCCACAGTGACTTGCTTTTAGATTGGTTTAGTAGAGCGAACTTGTACGACGTACCAAACATCACTGTTTCAACCTTTGAATCTAAAACACACATACAAGAAACTACAGTCCGTCCTCTTTCTGTACCTTCTTGCGAAATTTTAATCCAATCCCCAGAGAGAAAGTTATGACGATTTTCCTCAGGTCACTCGTTTTGAATGTAATTCAGGAGTCTGCAAAAAGACCAACTTCCTGAGATCATATCTCTGCAAATATCGCGTGAAAAGCTCTGAAATTTGGACCCAAGGTTCAGCGCGATTTCTTCTCAAATGGGGTTTTCTTGCAACTTCTGAAACGTCATAGAAAAAAAGTTATAGCGAAAATGCCACGATGACCTGTTTGGAGCAGCGAAACCCTAGAATCCAAAACTCTGATACCAAATGTTATGAAACCAACTCAAGAAAAGATAGAAAAGATAGATCAACGCCTTAGAATTCAGCCTCTTCGAGGGGGAAACCTCCTTTACATTACATAAATGAACAATTCTTCGATGATACAAATGACAAAACCTCCGTTCTATATATAGGAGTCTAAGGAGTCACAATATAATCCAGCCGACTTAACAATAATAATATAAAGCCACAAAAATAACAACAGAGGGATTCTATGGGGCACAAAAATAACAATATGCGGGTAATAGGGGAACAACAATATCAATAAGGGGTATAACTACAATAGTAATGGGGTAATCACTAGTATTATAGGGACCCAACAGATGCTCAGAGATAAAGTTATGACAATTTTCCCCAGATCACCTGCTTGGAATGTAATTCAGGAGTCTACAAAAAGGCCAACTTCCTTAGATCATAACGAAAATGCCACAATGACCTATTTGGAGCATTAAACCCTAGAATCCAAAGCTCTGATACCAAATGTTATGAAACCAGCTCACAAAAAGATAGAAAAGAGAGATCAACGCCTTAGAATAAAACCTCTTCAAGGGGGCAACCTCCTTTACATTACACAAATAAACAATTCTTGGATGATTCAAATGAAAAAACCAACTTTCTATATATAGGAATCTAAGGAGTCACAATATAACCCAACCGAACTAGCAATAATAATATAAAGCCACAAAAATAACAATAGAGGGATTCTATGGGGCACAGTAATAAAACTATGGGGACAATAGGGGCACAAAAATATTAATAAGGGATACAACTAAAGTAGTAATGGGGTAATCACTAGTATTATAGGGACATAACAAACATATATGTAAAGCATTGAGGGTTAGGCAAAACCCTATATGTCTATGCACTATGACCAAGTGGCAACACCCATGTTGCATATGCGAATTGATAGTGGGGATTTAATGGAGGATAGTTGGTGGACATCCAAGAGAAAACCCCCTCTACCAGGTGAAAAAGAGGATGGGGATTCCATGTTTTAATCATAATCATCAAATATTTAAGTGCACCAGATCCAATATATGGGGTCCATGAAACCATGAAGTGGAATCGTGATAGTGTACACCCTCTACCATGTTAGGAAGGGGAAGGGGGGTCTACAATTAAGTCTAGGTAGTTGAATCTTCGAAGCCTTCGTAGTAGTTGGATGACTCAAGGGCCTTGGGACCCCAAAGGTTTTATGTGGGAAAAGTTACGTTCTAGCCAAGGGAAAAGGCCACGATATAACCCCCATTAATGAATTAATGTATTTAAATGTATTTTAGGAAAGATCCTTATTGAGTAGTGTGTGTGTGTGTGTATATATATATATATATTGGTGTTGTATAACTTAGAGAAATAACCCTAGTCATAGCAGCGTGTACATATAATCCGGGTAGGAAAATGCACTTGGTTGTGGGCTTACATGGGGTGGAGGATTTGGTGGCACTATGTCCAACATGGAAAATGATGTGGAATAAATATTGATGTGGTGCTCCTATGGTGTGACATGTAGCACCCCATATCAATATTTTGGAGGGGCTCTTAAATAGGGAGGTGGCACACCTGAGTGCATGTCACATGAGCTAAGGGTGAGGTGGTTGTTGTAGAAATTAATGCACATGTAGATGGACAAAAAACCCTCGCATGTTTCCCAGAACCTAAGGCAGATGGATCAAGGGATCTATATTTGTTCAAGCAAGATACATTCAAACATGGACATGCTAGATAATAATTGTCAAAGAAATGGTGAGGAATTACCTACCTGTCATTTTCACAAATCTGCTAGAGCAATCAGTGTGGTAGAGAAGGAGCCCTTAGCCAACTCCAAGAATGAAAATTCCACACAAGGTGGAGAAAAATCAATCTTCAATGCATATATAAACTTCAAAAATTCAACATACTAACATGTAACAACATATAGAAACAAAATGCATCAATAACAAAGCGTTAGTTTAAAACATTGGATCATAACATATAAAATGCAAACATTAGAGCCATGATGTAGATAGAACATCAGTAGATATATATTATATTAATTCTTAGAAGGTATATTACAACCATGATGCTACAACAATCATTCCCTCAAATCCTATCTCCTCTCTCTTTCTCTTAGCGATATCTCGACAACATAACAATGCATGAATTCTTATCATGATTACAATGGCCTAGCCTCCAATATATAGGTGAGGGGAGGTTTAGTTTTTTCCAATTTATTCATCAATTCACCTTGGGAAAAAGCCAAAAGGCTGGAGGATGTTTACTCTACTTTATTTTTCTTTCCCTACTCGTTAGCCTCCATTAGGATGGGAAATTTACAAAGATAATCTTTAGGCGATCCCTTCTATATTTTTAGAGTCAACCTTGAGTAAATGACGAAGTGTCGGTGAGTTAACTCAAGAATTTTCCTTTTTGATCTCATGAATAACAAGTAGTGTGACCTTATGGGACATACATAGCTCTAATGACTAGGTTAACATGGTCTATTTCACTGCTAAGCTACGTTAGGACACCCTCTGCTAGTTTTTGGGGTGTGTTACCATGGAAAATGGGCTTGTAAGTTAGGGTTTCTTCCATTCCAAGTATTTCTTCTCATTTGAGCTGATGAGGATATATTTTTTGAAGTAATAGATTCCCCTTAAAGTGTGAGCTTAGAGAAGAAGATGATGGCCAAAATACTTTACATAGTATGACTAAAGAGAGAGAGTGGCAAAGTTTTGGAGCTAAAGGAGATCTGAAATCAGCAACAGATAACAAAATATATAAATATGTCTTGAATCAATCATTCCCATGCTCAGTAGAAAAACCATAGTGATTTCTACAGAATGTATGAATGTTGTGTCTATCAATAGGTACAATGTGGATTGATGTCATAATATGACAAATATGACAAGTTTTCTTCAAAAAAAATAGCCATAACTTGAGAGAAGAAAAAAGGCTAAGTGATGTAAGACTTTACCCAAGGCCTTGGTCACGACTATGGAGTACTAAAAAGGTATGCTTTTGATGATCATTTCAGTGGCTTTTCAGTAGAACTTGTAAACCTTTTTGCATCATGAACTTGGAAAACAATAAAGAATTATAACAAAACATGTGAGAATTAATATGCAAGACTTAACCGCTGATAATTGTCATTCTTCTGTGCAGGAAAGGGTGAAAACAAGGAGTTGCTGTTCCAAAGAAAAAGACAAGGACAAGGTAATTGCTGTCCCTTTGACGGGAGACCGAGTTCAAACAAGGATAAGCAGATCAAAGCAAATCGGCCCTGAAAAGGAGGAGAAGACACCAACTCGGCATAGGAGAAAAGAGATAATTAAGAATTAACGGTTTGGCGAATCCCTCATTATCTTTGATCCTGAGGAAGATCCTGAGGGATCGCTGCTTTATCTATCTTGTTACATAGACATCTCCACCATCACCCTTATATAAAGGGACAACACTGTTAGCTTTAGGGGGATTATGCTTTTATGTAATTTTTGCTAAGATCGAAACTTTGATCATCGAGTCTCGATAAGAACTGGTTCATTGTACTTTTGTTTCATGCATTAATACAAAATTGGTGATTATCTTATCTCTGCGTCTGGATTAACCTAAAGCGGTGTACCCTTGGAGGCTAAGGGCCTGGCCCCGGAGGACACTTGCTTCTGTATTACTACGATTTGATTTCTGCATGATTTGCTTATCGTCATTATTTGGTAATCTAATATGCTTTATAAGTTTACATCATATGCTCTGTTAAGATTAATTCATTAATGTTTTTATAGATAGAACTGTTGTATTGACTCTACATTATATTACTGATCGTTTCAGAGTTGATTGAATATTATTCGTCTTGACTAAATATTGTTACTGTTTTGTTACAAAGCTTTCGTGCTGTACATTCATGTTATAGAAATTCATCTAAAAGTTGTGTTTTTTATGATTGTTGGATTCAGAAGTAATGTTGTTCCTATTTTGAAACACAGTCTTATTCCTGTTAATTAAGATTGATCAGATTACTACTCAAGCGTGTTGTGTGCGTATATGATTTACAAGCGCTATTCCATAACTTATCCGTAGTTAGTGTTGTTCTATCAGTGTGTGCTTCTTGATTTGCCTTAAGAATGAAATATTGCTGTTTGATTACGATGAGTGCATTTGAGTTAGTAGATTAAGTTTGATGATTGTTCGCGAGACTTAGTTGTTTAGTTGCTGTTCCATTTTAGAATTGTTGTTCCATTCCAGATTTGTTGTTCGATTTCTTATTTGTTGTTCCATTTTGCTATCTGCCATTCCATTTACTCGCATTTGTTGCTTTGGTGTGAGAGACAATCTAAAGCTGTAGTGAGCCTCGACATTTACTGTCTAGCTCCCAGACCTGTGGTCCATGCTCTAATTTCCTTTCCATCAGTTTCCAAAGGGATGGGTTATCGCTGCCGAACCCTTGGCTGATAAGTTGCCTAGTTTTCTGAGTGTGTGATTTATTCTTTTGAAGTAACTTAGTTATAGACAAGCATCCGTTTACTCTTGTATTTTTGAATGATGTACTACTAGCATTACTCTAAAAAATGATAGCCTCGGACTGAGACACTCTTTGAAATAACAAAACGCTCCCAGATTGACATATTAATGTGAGGTAATTAGAGGTGAAAGAGACCCTTTTTATAGCTCTACATTTTGGCGCCGTTGCTGGGGAAAGAGTGTAGTCATTTGTCTTTTTCAGAGTAGTGTTCGAACCTGCTAGGGAAGGGTTGGATCTTAAAAACGAAAGTTAAGAACTTGCGTGCGGAGCATGTAAAAGCCCTGATCCACTGTCTGCTTTCCTAACAGATTTGTTGTTGCTTTGTTTGAATAGAATTTAGTAGTTCATTTGAGTGCATGACTAAGCAGAAAAAACCAGAAAAGAATATCCAACCTCCACCCAAACCTAAAAACGCTAAGGGGCCGGTGACCCTTGGCTGAACGACCTTCATAAACGAAATATATAAGAAAGCAGAATCTCAGCCATCAGTAGGCCCCAGGAAAATCATTTCTAAACAACCTACTAGTTCCCTTCAGGCCACAGGATCACCATCTGTAGCCTTTGTTGAGGTGCATAGTAAAATTGAAGAGCAGGACTTTCAAGAAATTGAAAATTCTACTCCAGAACTATTGCAGGAAGGGAATCTCAGCAACCTTTGTGAAGGAGAAGGGGAAACAGGGGAAACCGTGGAATCAAGACCTCCTATTGGAAAAAATCAGCCATTAAATAGCCCATATAAGGGGAGCGCTGCAAAAATCATTGTTGAAGGAACCCAATCTCCTCAGACATCAGGTATTCTCATTATCCTAGATAAAGGAAGTGCTATTAAAACTATCCCTGTCAAAACCGTTCCCTCTCAACCTAGGAATACCCTCCTAGATATCCCAGAAGGTTATTGGCATATATTCGATCCTATGGCTCAGAACCAGCCAAATGCTCAAACCTCTACATTACAATATCCTATAGTGGATTCTACAGCAAATGCGCCCATGAAAGCTATCCCTCTTCAACATATCCCTACATTTCATGGTCTCACATTAGAAGATCCGGATGCATTTTTATTTGAATTTGATGTGTTGTGCAGGGGATATGATTACACCACCAATCCCCATAAATTGAAATTATTTCCCTCTACATTAAAAGGGGCTGCTTTAAGATAATTTATGGGACTAGGTGGTGGGGTTATAAATAATTGGGATCAAATGAAAGAATCTTTTTTAAAGAAATATCAGGATTATTGTAGGTCTAGAGATTTAAAGGACAAAATATTTCAAATGACAACCAAATCGAATGAAACATTAGAGGAGTATGTGGAACGTTTTCAGTACAATCTACAAAGATCTCCTTATGCATCACTACCTTTACCTGATAATGTGTTAAAAACTACATTGATAAGGGGCATGAAGGAACAATGGATTGAAACCTTAAACATTATGGCAAAAGGGGATATTTATCAAGAGAATTTTGCTGACATCATTGACTTATGTATCAGGAGCTTGAGAGGCAGCACAAGAATAAAACCAGTAGAACATGATAGGTTTGCAAGAGATAACAAAATATCAACAGAAGGAGTAACACGTGTAGAAATTGGAAATTTATTAGAAAATTTGAAAACTGATATTCTGGGGACACTAACTACACAACTTGATATTATGCAGGCTAAACAGAAGCAGATGGAGGAAGAATAGAATTTGGCGATCTTCTGTCCCCGATGTAGGAAAAAGCATATTCACAAGGAATGTCCACTGGATACAGTCCAAAAATGTGCCATTTGTACAAAAGATCACCTTACGGAGAGTTGCCCCTCACTTCCTAGATTGAAAGCGGTATATAAGGAAGCGGAAGAAGAACCAGAATCGGTGTACTTGAACAACCAACGCCGCCAGTGGTAGCCGAGACAATCTGGTATGTTTCCAGACCTAACTTCTTCTTTTCAGCCTCCACAATATAATGCTCAACAATATAGTATGTGGCAAAGTCAGTCTCAACCCCCATTTTCAAACTGGTCACCACAGTCATTTCCTTCTTCAAACATGTGGCTGAATCAGGCAAGCCAATCCAGTTGGCCGAATTTCCCTTACACTCCACCATATCGGCAAAATAGCCCATATCCTCCACAATGGACTCCCCCTACTTCACAAAGTTCAGCCTGGCAGACAAACTGGCAGAGACCGATACACCAGCCAGTAGGAACTATTCCGCTCCCTCAACTTACCCTGCCAACCTTACAACAAAATCCCCAGTCTAATCTGAGACCGCAACTCCCAGCCCAACCCAACCCGAATCCAAATAACAGACCGGTCCAATCTCTCCAAATCATAGAATCACCAGAAATAGGACCCAACCTGAGGGAGTGCAATGATCTTCAGTTACGATCTAGACGTATTATTGAAACTGAGGGAGATAAAACAGTTCATATTGAAGATCAGTTACCAAGAGAACATATGTTGCAACAAGAGGATATGAATAAGCAGTAGACTCATAATCAAGCAACCACATCCTCTCCTCTGTTCCCAGAACGATTAGTCATACCTCGACCTTTACAGTATCCTGACTTCGACATTCTGGGAGAATTACAAAATCTGTACATAAAAATTCCATTCCTCCAAGCCATTCAATACATTCCTATATATGCAAAAACTATCAAAGAATTGTGCATAAAGAAACCAAGGAGGAATATAACAAATAATCCAAGATTCCAAGTAGTTGACACCTTATCTAACTTACTATCAGGGAAGGAAACACCCATTAAATATGAAGACCCAGGAAATCCAATTGTAATTGTTCAAGTTTATGGTCAGACCCTGTCTAATGCCTTAGTTGATCTAGGATCTACAATTAATATTTTAACAACCACTACTTGCCAAAAGCTCGGCATTACATCTGTAGGACCCACCTCTACTTTGTTAGAATTGGCTGACCAATCTGTGGTTAGACCGAAGGGTACTCTACATGATGTCATGGTCTCTGTAGATTCCTGGGAATATCCAACTGATTTCTTGATAATTAATCCAAAAACCCGACTTGATGGACACCCGTTAATCCTAGGTAGACCTTGGCTTGCCACTTCCGATGCTTACATTGGCTACCGGCAAGGAAATATGACCATAACCAAAGGACCAAATATCAAGAATTTAGTTCTATATCCTCTAGCGCAGCCAAGTGTCACAATAATTAAAACTAACAAGCACCTTGTATCATACCTTACTGATAATATTAGATCTCCATTAACTATACAAGAGGCACTTGATTTTAAAAATCAAACAGAAGATGATGCCATTAATAACTTCATTAGTCAAACTGAATCTGGATCCTGCACACAGTGTCACATGATAGAAGCAACATTTGACAATGAATTAGAGAAGATCCTCTGAAAGATACACATGATCAAACAATACCTGTTACTTCTATTGCAAATAGTAAAATTGTGGAAATTTAACCGGGAAAAACTTTAAATATTAATGCCAACCTCACACCTGAGCAAGAAACGAAGCTCATCAATTTGTTAAGAAAATATCAAGAAGCATTTGCATGGGATTACCCTGATATGAAAGGAATCGATCCCTAATTATGTACACACCACATTTATATAGAAAAAGATGCCAGACCTGTTCATCAACCACAAAGGATACTTAATCCTCATCTAAAAGATGTGGTAAAAGCTGAACTTCAGAAACTTTTAGATGTCAATTTTATCTATCCTATCTCTGATAGTAAATGGGTCTCTCCGCTTGTGGTGGTACCAAAAAAGAATGGGAAATGGAGAATCTGTGTGGATTACAGGGAATTAAATAAAGCAACACAAAAAGACCACTTTCCTCTCCCATTCATAGACCAAGTATTAGATACTTTAGCAGGAAAGAAATTCTTTTCTTTCCTGGATGGCTTCAGTGGATACAATCAGATTCAGACTGCCCCTGAAGGCCAGGATAAAACTACTTTTACTTGTCCTTGGGGAACATTTGCCTATCGCGTTCTACCTTTTGGCTTATGTAATGCTCCTACCACATTCCAAAGGGCTATCCTTAGTATTTTTGCAGATTTAATAAATGATGGACTTGAAGTATACATGGATGACTTTACACCATATGGAGATGATTATGATCCAGCACTAGACACCCTAGAAAAAGTCCTACAACGTTGCATAGCTACCAGACTTTGCTTAAGTCACGAAAAATGTTACATGATGATGACTGAAGGACTTATCCTAGGACACTATGTTTCAGCAGCCGGCATTCAGGTAGACCCGACCAAAATCCAAATACTTTTTCTTATTCCCACTCCTACTACTCAAACAGAGGTACGCAGCTTTCTTGGATTTTCTGGTTATTATAGATGATTTATAGAACATTATTTGCACATTGTTGCACCTTTATATGCACTAGTTGGTAACGTTGATTTTCTTTGGACATAAAAATGTGAGCGTGCTTTCAAGGATTTAAAGAAGCTCGTATCCACAGCCCCAGTCCTTCGAGGACCAAACTGGGATTTACCATTCCATATATTATCTGATGCCTCAGATACAGCCATTGGCGCAGTCCTTGGGCAGGAAGAGGATAAAAAACCATATTCTATCTATTACATCAGCAAAAATTTATCCCCTGTTGAATTAAATTACACTGTTATTGAAAAAGAATTCCTAGCTGTAATACATGCTGTCAATAAGTTTAGACATTATATTACAGGATATCCTGTTATCTTGTATACAGATCATTCTGCCATAAATTATTTAGCAAATAAGCCTGTCACAAATGCCAGAATAACTAGATGGTTGATTTTATTGCAGGAATTCAATATCACAATCAAGGATCAGCCTGGCAAAGAAAACCTGTAGCCGATTTTCTCTCAAGAATGCCAAAGACAATCGATGTAGCAACAGTTGAAGATCAATTTCCAGACGAACATCTATTTGTCGTTGCCGTTCAAACACCCTGGTATGCAGATGTTGCCAATTATCTTGCAGTAGGTAAACTACCAAAACACCTAACCCCTAATGAGCGCAAAAAGATAGTTCAGAAGAGTGCTCCATTCTCGTGGATTGGGGGCTATTTGTTTCACACAGGGGTAGACATGCATATCAGGAGATGTGTTCGAGAAGATGAAATCTTTGACATACTAAAAGCCTGTCATGATGGACCGTGTGGTGGACACTTCACTGAGCGCAGAACTGGACATAAAGTACTATAGACAGGATATTATTGGCCCACGATTTTCAGAGATGCAAAGAAATTTGTCCAAGCCTGTGACAGTTGCCAGCAAGCAGGACATCCTGGTCAATCTGACGAGATGCCTCTAAAACCACAGTTAATCATTGAACCATTCGAGCGATGGGCTCTTGATTTCGTTGGACCCATGAACCCATCATCAAATCAGAAAACATATATCTTGGTGGCAACAGAATATGTCACCAAATGGGTTGAAGCAGAAGCATTGCCAAGAGCCACAGAGGACTCTGTCATACAGTTCATGTTCCATATATTTGTACGTTATGGCCTTCCAAGGGAAATAATTACAGACGGAGGACCACAATTTGCTGGGAATAGATTAGCTGCAACACTCAACAATTATCACGTCCAACATAAAATCACTACTCCATACCACCCACAGGCGAATGGACAAGTAGAAAGCAGCAATAAGGTAATAGAATCAATCCTAACGAAAACCATTGCGTCACATAGGCGTGATTGGGCTACCAGACTACCTGAAGCACTCTGGACCTATAGAACAACTTGGAGAAGCACCACTGGTTACTCACCTTATCAATTAGTGTTTGGAAAACAACCCATTTTTCCCATAGAATTCGAAATCCAAACATTACGAACAACACAGGAAGTTGGCTTAGATCTAAACGAGGCACAAATCAATCGACTACAGCAGATCAATGAGTTGGACGAAATTAGGCTCTCTGCACTACAAAATACAACACTGATTCAATAACAGCGAGCTAAATGGCATGATGCGCTCATTAAAAACAAAGTCTTCCATGAGGGAGACCGGGCTCTGTTGTATGACTCTCGGTTTCAGGCTTCCCTGGGAAACTCCAGACTTGTTGGTTGGTGTTAGTGCTCAAATCTACCTCAGGCTGAGGAAGGCAAAACTCAAGGCCACATCAAACCAAGCTCAGCCTCGTAGCTAGCCCTACGAGGATAGGAGAGGGCTCTCTCCAGGTCTATCTCGATAAAATGAGCAATAGGGTGCGAGATGACTCTAGAATGGGAACTGATTTTAGGCTAGTAAATTTATAGAAAGGGTTTTTAATAAATGATTGGGTTTTCTGGGCTATGTGGGGCAAAGACAGCAAGAGCAGAGATTAAATGAAAAACGCAGATTATCTCCTGAGGCAAGATAATCATGAAGTTTAACAATTAAATTGAAATTAAAGGGCGTGGAAAGACTGTTTAAGATAGCTGAAAAGGGCATTAAATCAATGAGTCCTTTACAGACAGAAGAAGATACACAAATACTGAACGCTCCTCTAGGGCAGAGCAGTAAACTGGATTCTGGCCTTCTACTTAAAAGCATTCATCTAGAAATGATTATGCAATGAAACAGTAAACATAACAAGGAACGTATGAGATAGAGAAGAAACATATGTCAAATGTCATACCACAGGAATCTCAGGCGCCAGAGCTGTATCTTTTCATTAAAATCTCTGTCAAAACTGTACAATAGAAGCTCTATTTTTCTCCACGCACACCTCAGAATTCTCTCCCCCTCTACAAATGATTTTTAATAGATTAAATAAAACTCAGCTAGGAGAAAACAAAACGACCCAAAACAAGGGCACTGTTTCAACTAAAATGATGAAAATAGGAAAGGTCTGCTCTAAAAAGGAGTAGCGTTACATTTATTTGTTAATAACTAATGGATTGGTGGAGGCTGTAGCTGAAGACCCTTTAAATTTGTAACTGAAGATCAAAATAGACAGTGCGCTTTGTTGTGGCAAGTATTTCCATTTAAATTTAAACTTTCCGTTTTTTTTTCCTTTATTTGCTAACTTATTAACAAAATGCTATTTGAATAAAAACTAATTTTAATAAAACTAGTTTTTTTATAAATTGCCCGAGCCTCATTTATGTTACCAGCCAACAGCTCCATGTTTATATAGCCTTGCCAGGCCTCTAACATCCCACCACATATCTTAATTAAGCTTTCCCAAACTCCTCGAGCAGCTTCCGAATCCACTCCAAGCTGATATTCTAACCGAGCCCAGTATGCATGCAAATGCAAGAATTGATCTGTGTAATTCAGATGTGAAGACAAATATTCTGCTGCACGCTGAAATGTTTCTCGAAGTTGAACAACGTAAGATGATTTACTAATTTCATCCATCTTCATAATCCGTCGCCTCAAGCCATCAGCACGAACAAGGAACAAATCCAAATACTCATTAGGATTTGATAACCCACAATGCAGAGACTGCTCAAACACGGCAGAGAGATCTTCCTCTGAAGCATCAAAGCGTTCCAAAGCAAGCATGTATTTAGCCCAAGTGCTTCAACCCAGGGGCAGTTTCGGACAGCTCTGGCATAAACAGATTTTATAATACTGGGAACCTTCAAATTGCTATCCAAATATTGAGTATAACGGAGCCAGAGATCATTTGCAACTGGAAATTCTGTTATTGCTCTCTCATAAAGAACTTGAACACGAGCTGGATCTCCTGAGGATTCTTCAAAGTTGATATAGGACAGGTAATTTTGAAAAAGTTCAGTATCCGCCTGCTTTCCTCTAGCCACCTTTTCTTCATAACTAGCACGCGCATTGTACATTTGTAGAGCCTTTTTATAAGCTGATATCACATTGGAAGGAAGTCCAGCTAAATGATCTATGTCATTCCCAATCACAACTCCCTGCTGCTCTTCCCAAAATTTGTAATCTTGAAGCATTGAATCAATGTCTTTCAATGGTATTGAAAGTTGTCGCCGAAATAGGTTACGGATTCGATCAACCTGTTTATCTTTTACCTCTTTGTTATTTTCTTCCATTGCGATGAGTAAAGCTTGCTTGAATTCTCTATATGCTGCCTACAATTTCTTAAATGATTCTTTTCAATAATTCTTTTCAATGATTCTTCCAAGGCACGATTTCTTTGTTGGAGCTCATCCTCTCGGTGCTTCAATTCAGAACTTCTTAGCTCTATCGTCGATCAGATTGAAATGACAGAGAATGAAAAACAATTCTCTCTTCAACCAAGGCTTGTTTCCTAACATTAATAACACCACAATCATGATAAAATCTACTAAACAACCTTTAGAAGCCCACTTGCAAGTTATGGAGCCGATTTGATAAGAAACTGGGTGCAAGACAAAAATTTTCTGGGCTCTGTCACTGTATGGGTAGCGCGCCTACCCAGTGCGTAGCGCACCTCTGTGTGCGTAGCACCTGTGTATTTTTACACTGGCCAGTGAGGCCCAGTGCGTAGCGCACACCTCCAACGCATAGCGCACACCTCCAAAGCGTAGCGCACATCTCTTTTGGCAATTCATGAACTATTGGCTGCAACCAAAGTGAATGTATACAGCAAAGCAACTTGAAGAGAGGAGGCAACATCCATGATAAGCGAGAAACCATAGGATGAGAAGAACCAACATCAAAAGTGAATGCAGAACCATTTTGAGAGGTGGAGACTGAAGCCTTTTACTACCACTCCTTTTAAGGGCTCTCTCAAAAATGGTGACTCTATGGAAAATATGCCACATTAGTTCATTCTCTAGTGTATTTGGGCCTCTAATTAAAATATTCACCAAACCCAAGATATCTTGCAACTCTTTTTTAATCCACTGTTCCTTTAAAGGTTCAAGTAACCAAGTTAAAACGCTTTGCTGTTTCTCACTCCCAGCAGCTGAAGCCATCACAAGAAATGTTTCTCCAACTCACTAATTTGTTCTTTAACTGGATGCAAATGAATTGACAATTGTGGAAATATATTATGTATGATATATTTTGATCTTCAATCCGGAACCCTCTTTGCAATATTTGAAACTTTGATGTTTCTTTTCAAATTTATTTTGCTTTGCCTCTGATTGCTGATGATGTTTTTTCTGTTTGTGCTTTTGCAGGGATAGGAGCTGCAGAAGCTGCTGCCATTTGAAGAGCTGGAGCATTTTGAAACATTTTGACAAATTACATATTCTAAAAAAAACACATTTAATGATTTCTTCTTCAAAACAGGGTTTTGAAGAAAAATCAATCTCACATTATTAACGATGACATTCCTAAAAAAATTACTGCGTTATTTCACACTTCTGCAGACAAAACCCTGGACTCAAGACATAAAATGACTCTTCTGATCAAAATGGCATTTAATGACTGCCAGTGACGGGAAATGAACCTTGGTGAATTTGACTGCAGCAGGCTGACCAAACAGAGTCTAACAGTTGGGACTATACGAAATCCAGAAGGTACATGACAATGGAACCCTCACTCTAATCACCATTGACAGTTCTGGATATGCCTTCAAAGTAAATGGCCACCGATTTTGTCTCTATCGTAAACCACTCACTCAGGAATCCTTCTGCCAGCAGCTACGCCGAGACATTGATATGGCGATTTTAGGAGAGGAAGAGAAGTCTTCCTCACCTGTAATTCATTAAGGAATTCATTTCTTTTTACAATTTGTAGATAAGTTCTTTTCTTTGAGTCGTTCTTGTACATATGCTTGAACTAATGTTTTCCTGTCATTTTTGTTGTTCCTTTTTTTCAAAAGAACAACATTTCAATTTTTGCCATTCCTTTTCCAAAAGGATGGCATTTGTGTGTTTCTGCTGTTCCTTTTCTAAAGGGACATCATTCTTGATTTTCTGTTGTTCCTTTTCTAAAGGAACAACATTCTTGATTTCCTGCTATTAGAAAAGGAACAACATTCTTGATTTCCTGCTATTCCTTTTCCAAAGGAACAACATCTTTGATTTTCTGTTGTTCCTTTTTCAAAGGAATAGCATCTTTGATTTTCTGCTGTTCCTTTTTCAAAGGAACAACATCTTTGCTTGTTCTGTTGTTCCTTTTTCAAAAGGAATGGCATTTGCTTGTTCTGTTGTTCCTTTTCTAAGGGAACAACATTTCGATTTTTGCTTTTCGTTTTTCAAAAGGAATGACATTGCTACGTGTTTGCTGTCGCTTTTTCAAAGGAACAACATATTTTTGATTTCTATTGTTCCTTTTTCAAAGGAACGACATTTTTGCGTCTTTTGCTGTTCCTTTTTCAAAGGAACGACATTTCGAGTGTTTTGCTGTCCTTTTCCAAGAGAATAGCATTTTTTTCATTTCTGTTGTTCCTTTTTCAAAGGAACGACATTGGTGTGTTTTGTTGTTCCTTTTTCAAAGGAACGACATTGGTGTGTTTTGTTGTTCCTTTTTCAAAGGAACGACATTTGCTCTTTTGATATCTATGCTCCTTTGTTGTTCCTCTTTCCAAAAGGAACACTACTAGCATACTTTTTCTCTCCTTGTGAAACAAATTATTCCTTTTGCTGATCTAAATTGATGATGCTTCTTGCTCCTGTTCTTTCAAAGTCTTTAATATACAACTATGCACTTATGCAATGAACACAAAATCACAACATACCGAAATCCGCAAATCATAAATCGCTATCTTTATAAGGGTCTGTATTGGTAAGAGGACAAAAGGAAGGACACACTTATTCATCATCTTTTGCTATCATTGTCTTACTAATTTTGCTTTGATTGGTTATCTTTATCATGAAAATCCCTTTAATCCTCTTTGATTATTGTTTAGGAATAAGAGCAAAGGGTTTATATCTTCCTATTGAGATGATAAGACTTCTTCCACCATTCCTACTCTTAAGGAGTGTTGAACTATCCTTTGTGTATAAATAAGGAAAAGTGCTTTATGAAAAAGAAAAAAGTAAAGATGAATTATAAGTTGTCAAATGTAGGATAGGGGGTCTCATCAAGAGCCAGCCTACCATGATCATGAGGATGGAAGTGAAGTGGCATTCCCACTATGGCCACCACACCAGGGATATGGTCCAAAAGGTATATCAAATAAACAAACCTTGGAACAGGAGGTCTCATCACGAGCCGACCTGCCCACTTTTCGCTCCTTCCTCGTGAATGGCATTATGGTTAACTGGTTACCAAGCTAGCAGAATGGCCTACACTTTGACATTACACTCCTTAATATACACATAAAGGATCATGGTTCCAGGGGTGAAATAAACAACTCTGCCAAGGTTATGGACACCTGTCGGTAGCAGAGCATTGTTAATGGTATTGAAGTCACATTGGTTACACCAATAGGTAAGATACTAATACTCTTTTGTCTCTTATACCCTATGAACTAATCATATATTATTTCCCGACTTATATATCGCATGAAAATTTATTACCACCAATTATGGCAAAGTAAGTGACAATGACCACTTAAGATTTGGCAAGTACGACAGACGTCCTATCCCCCCATCCTCGCATCATATCACAGCAGCCTCTTACGTAATACGCGATCCAATTTTACGCCTCGATTTCGGTAATTTGTCATTTTTCTAAACATGGCATATTTTCATACATTGTTCCTTTATGACTTTGTTGCAGATAAGATGTTGCTCCTTTATTTGACGGCTGGGACAGCCTATCACATTGTCGGGGGGGAGGTTAAACTGATTATTCCCTAGATTATGTGTCAGCTCACCATTCGGGAAAGATAGTGTACTAGGGTATGGCACGGCTTAATGACATGTTGTTTCTATTTTTGTTACACAAGTTGCTGTTCATAAGCCATTTCTGTTGCATACTCTATTTTTTTCAAAATCTTGTGATTATTACCCTCTCTGTGTTTCAAACAGCACAAATAGTTGCTGTTCCATTGAGAATCCACAGTGAAACCATGGGAGGAAGGGCGATTCGAAGGGAACCGCAGGTGTTGACAGTTTCGGCTGCTGCCCGGGAGATCCTGGAAAGAGTAGGGTGGCTGACTTATCTCAACCACTTGCAGGAGTCTAATGAAACAATGGCGATTGAATTCCTGTAGAATATGCAGGATGATTACTCCATAATAAGGGGGAAACAGATAGCAGTCACCGACGATATAATCGCAGTAGTCTCGGGACTACCAGCCACCGGACCTGTATGGACACTAAAAAAGGAAAGATTACAGAAGATTATGGAAATCTTCTAGGACGAAGGCCAGAGCTTGACGATTAAAGGGAAGGGAGTTCTGCCAGCAACGCTAGGAGAGCCCTGGGCAGAATTAGCAAGAACCGTGCAAAGCTACATCACCTGTGAGGGTAGAAAAGACGTGGTAAGACCACGACATCTTAAACTCTTAGCTGTTTTAAAGTAGAAATGCTCTGTAAATCTGCCTGCACTTCTGGATTTGTTACTTCATGACGTTGCACGAAGCTTAAAAAAGGCACAGCATGTAGAGTCAGTCGTCAGTCACCACGGGTTAATTCGATTAATTGTTAGTCATAGCCTCGCCCAGCAGCAAAGCAGCTGGGAAGAGCTAATTGCAATAATTGAGGGAAGGGTGACAACACCTTCCCCAAAACGAAAGCATACTACCAGCACACCAGAACGTCCGGAAAAATGCAGAGAATTAGTAAAACAAAAACATGTCACCAGCACATCTGAACATCCAAAAACACACCAGGAATCGGAAAAGCGTAAGCATGCCACTGGTACACCTGAATAGCTAGAGAAACGCAGAAAATTGGTCCGGTTAGCTCGGATACGAGGAAGGTTGGAAAAGCTTCAGGAAAGAACCAGCTAGCCAGTAGAAATTAAGGATGAGCAATCCTCACGACCAGAAGTAGAAGTAGAGCAAGCTGAAGGAGAAGAGAGAAAAGAGACCGAGCAATCTCAAGAGGAGGCCGAGCAATCAGAAGAGGAAGCCGAGCAATCCGAAGAAGAAAATGAGGAAGAAGCTGAGCATTCTAAGACAGAAGCTGAGTATTCTAAGGCAGAAGCTAAACAATCCAAACAGGAGGGGGAAATGGGACAGTAGGAAGGTAGCCCACCACAGGACCCAGTGGGAGAAGATGAATTGGCCGTAGTTTTAGCCAATATGGGTGAGTATGGCCAACCTTCCACTCCATCAGACCTCCACGGCAAACCCCAGGAGGAAAATGCATCTGAAAAACCACATGCAAAAGAGGCAGAAGAAGGAAATCTGCCTGTTCATGATGAAGAAGAGATAAGAGATACTGAACAGGAACAATCTGTTCCTAAAGCACCGGAGGAAATTCTGGAGGAAGTAGGGGCAGAAAAAGAAGTTGCCCAGGAAGTGATAGAACCAGTTAAGGTTCCTACCACAGAACAGCCAGAGTAGAACAATGAAGAAACACCCCAGGAGGAAGATCCAGGGACTAGTCACGACCCAAACCACAGCAGACAGCCTGCTGTTCCTTCTAATGAAACCTTGGAAATTAAAGAATTGTGAAAGGAACAACAGAGATTATTGAGCATAATAGCACAGCTCCACCAGCAAATCAGAATCCTGAAAGAAAGGCAGAGGGTAAGAAAGACCACAGGGAAGAAAAAGGTGGCCACTTCAGTAAAACTCCGCGAGGCAAAAAGGCGGAGGACCAAAAATCACCCTGCTGTTCAAAACCCTGCTGAAAATCCAGCTGCTATTTCAAATGATGCTGGAGAACAAACTGTTGTTCCATTTGAAAAGGAACAACAGAAAACTGATATTCATGTTAAAAAAGAAGTGGATAACAAGAAAATTCAAACAGAGGCACCACCCTCAGGGGTGATAAGGGTTCTGAACTCGAAACAACGCAATAAGAAAGTTCAGGTAAAACTCCCGGCCTCCACTAATGCATGGAGAAGAGATCCAAAGACAGTAACCTTGCGCAAGGGGTTGAAACAGGCTCAACAAGAATCAGAAATGCTTAGAGAGCAAACGGTCCCTCGTGAGAAGTATGAAAAACTACAATAGCAACTTAGGAACGACAATCAATCTGAAAGCCAGGCCTTTCAAGGTTGGCAGAAGGAACAAGAAAAAGTTGCAAAGGTAACTCGTAGGCTAGATACTGTTATCAAGTATATGGATACCTTGTGTTCTTTATACAATGACGTTTTAGCATGTAGGGCCCCTGCCAAAAATTATGCTCTGTTTTTACTGGAACGATATTTACAATTAAAAATAAAAGCTGTTAAAGCGGGTGCCCCCATACAAATTAACACTGTCAATGACTTTATAGACTATTGTAAACACTACGGGGTGAAGGTCCAGAGATTGTTGTGCGAATTATATTTGCATAACCTTGTGCTAGATCAGGATACTGAGCTGAACCCTGGCCCTTTTGTTGGAGACATCCAATTGCAAGAATTCATCTCATTCAGGGTTAATCAAATTAAATGGCTCAAAGCCTATAATACTTTCCCGAGGCAGGAAAATGGCCTAGATTTGTGGGTAAGGGCTGAGCCTAGGAACCCAATGCAGTTATGGAAAGCACATAGAAACCTCATGAGGACTCCGGGTGTCATTGAAACATTAGGACCCATGCATGAGGCACTCATTCGATAAGGTTTAGAATATTTTCTTGCTATCAAAGACCTTGCCATTGATGCAGCCAAATTTCGGTACCAAATCTCTAATCCAAATATCCAGCTCAGGGAACCATTTAAGTATGAGAATTTTGAATTAGCTGCCAACCGTTTGAACCTCTATGGTGAAAGCATTTTGAGAGCAAGGCCATCCTGGTTAGGATATATATTCCGCAGTCCAATCATTTGGCACCCTGCACCCGGATATCAAGCCCTGTATGAGATGCCTGAGGGTCAAACAGGCCAGTTCTTTGACTACCTAGTTACTCATCATGGCTGTAGGCCTCTGCATGAGATTCCTTCTCCAGCCTATTCTCTCACTGCCTTGCATGTCAACTACAACATTTTCATGAGGCATGAAACAGGGTAAGCAGGGGAGTGTGTGGAGTACTAAAAAGGTATGCTTTTGATGATGATTTCAGTGGCTTTTCAGTAGAACTTGTAAACCTTTTTGCATCATGAACTTGGAAAACAATAAAGAATTATAACAAAGCATGTGAGAATTAATATGCAAGACTTAACCGCTGATAATTGTCATTCTGTGCAGGAAAGGGTGAAAACGAGGAGTTTTTGTTCCAAAGAAAAGGACAAGGACAAGGTAACTGTTGTCCCTTTGATGGGAGACTGTTGTTGGGAAAAGTATCCAATACGGAATGACCCTATCCCACTCTAAGGGTGATAGTACCTCAGCAACAATCAAAGCAAAGCTATCTGAGATTACTTCTTTATGAGATGTAAAAGAGGGGAGAATGAGATCCACTAACCGATGTCTTCCGCTAATGATTGATCCAATCTTCTCTCCTTGCTGCTTGCTCCCAGCTCCTTGCTCTTTCACTGGCCCAGCTACACCAAGATCCTGCAAAATGGCAAGAGAGGGAAACTACAAGAAGCATACATTCATAATTGATTCAAGGATTAGAATAAACCAAATACACAAGTATAACAATACATCATTGAGACACATGCATATAGAAGAACCTCAAATGCTTTATTAATGGAAGAAGTAAAGTTCAGGAAGTGATACAACCATAAGAGGCCCAATCCAGCATCACCTTCCCAGCAGAAAGAAATCTCCTCGTCACCTCCTTCAAAGAAAATCACCCAATAGTTCTAAACTCAAACCAACAACAATTCTTTACATTCACCAGATTCCCTCCCTCTTAGACCTCATGAGAGAGATCTATATATAGGATTTTTGGAGAAAGGATGAGTCAGCTTGAGCTTGGCATGAAGCTGACTAGTTTCCTCTCTCACTTCAGTTATTCTTCAGTTCTTGAGTCCACTTGGAGGTTCTTGCTTCCACTTGGAGATCTAGACCCTCTTACTCATCACCAGTCGAATTCCCTGATCCAAGTGTCATTTTGGAAGCTTCCTGGGCATTGACACCTTGAGGAATGACTGTGCCACATGTCCCAATTCGCTCAGCGCAGGTAGCCTTCTTTGCAGTTGAATTTCAGCGCAGGTAGATAGTGGAGCAGTTGACATTTAGCGCAGATGCTCAGTGGAGCAGTTGACATGATCCAGAATTGCCTTGTTTTTTAGTGTTTTCAGGTGGAGAACTGTTATTCAGTGCTGTGGTTTGCTGACCTTGTTCTTCTAGGGGTAGGAACAACATGTTTAGGGACTTTGGATCCCTTAGATTATGGACATTTCATGCTTCATGTTGTAAGGCACAAAAATATCTATAACAGTTTCCCCCTAAAGTATGAGGTCGTTTATCGGGTGAAATGCTTTATCAGGAGGATCTGAAGTTCATTCAATCGCTGAGAGGTGACCTGTAATAAGATACAATACAATACATTAGTTTTCATACTGCTTTCATGATCTAGGTGAGGCGGGCATTCCCATGCTCAGCTTTATAAATACATTTTTTTGTACATAGAACAGACAATCGTCTGATGGTAGACTGATAATTCTCTGCTGAAATTATCATCCTTTGAGTAGGATGATCATCTACTGCACATGTCAATGTCTTTATTTCCTGAATATATATCGCAGCCCGGATGGATGAAACTAGATCCGGGGTCTTCAAACTCATTCGATCTTCACTCTAAGTACAAGTCGATCCATGCGAGAATTGCACTGAAGTCGAACATGGAAAGACATCGCTTGATTACCGGTCAATGATGTAAACCGTTAACAAGCGCGAGAGGAATCACCGATAATGATAATGACCCTCAAGGTACTGCAGTACAATTCACGTGGTGTGAATATAGGACTTGGCGTCGAACACCACGCAAAATCTTCTGGTCGAAGGTCATTGATGTATACCTGTCGCCGGAAGTGAGAAACTTGCCATTAAGGCATGCAAGCTTCAAAGTACTGAGGGGGTTGTGCCTAGATCAACTTCTTGGATAATGAGCTGAAGTCGACAAGAAGCGATCCGTCAAAGGAGGGCCTTAATGAATCCCACATCAGTGACATGGAACGGAGCTAATGATTTTAATGGAGGTGAAAACAATCTGTGAAATATGATTTAGGGTGGCGGTCATGAAAGGATGAAAGATGATGTATGGTAGTGGATGGGACACGGTTGACTCTTTTTGAACGACATCTCTTGAACATATAACGACACTGATGCGATGGATCGGTAGCATTACCCCAAATGTGGATGGTTTGGCGAGACCATGGTGATGAGACCGGTGAATGAAACAACCCAACCCGATGTGATACGGAGGAAAAGTGTCATGTTCAAGAGCGACTTGCTACCATTAAAGCTTTGAGGTTCTCCCAATTTTTCCCCAGTCATTTCTGACCAGTACCTCTTCATTTTTGTCAAGCTTGAGGAGGATAACATATGCTTGTTCTATAACCTGCCCTTCGGGCAAGCCCATCGCTATGTTTTAACGAGCCTAGCGATAGGGAAACTCGTTCTCGTCTAAAGACAAGTTTGTCGCTATTTAATCATTTTAACGAGTCTAACGACAAAGAAAACTCGGTCCTTTTCATTTTTAGAGAGTCTGAAAAGGTACATAAAGTTAACTCCAAAATTCCTTTTTCGTCATCTAATCCCTTAAGTCTGAAAAAGTATAAAACGATACAGAAGGGATGAGTTTTCGATAACTTTAACGAGCTGAATAAAACAAGCGCTCGACCTTTTTGTGCAATAATCCCTCAGGTCCAAAAAGATTAAAATCTAGAGGAGGGATAGCTCTTCCGGTCCTTTTAACGAGCTAGAAGGTCAAAACTCGGCAAACTTTTCATATTTTACGAGTCAGTTGAAAAGAGCTTAAAGAAGACTCGTCTTTTGAGGAACGAGTGATAAGCAGGGATAGCAACAGATTCCAGGTACAGGTTGGAATTTTCCAATCACAGCAGTGTCACAAGGATGGCTAGGTGAAATCACTCTTCGTAGCTGTTCCTCAAAATGGGTAAACAGTCATATGGAGGTAAACGATCGGCCAAATGAAAAGTGGAGGTTACGGTGCATAAACACGACCAAGGCTTTTATGGTTGATCAGGTTACATTCTTAATGGTTATTTACCGGGATGGGTTCATTTTTTAACGAGCTTGAATGCGCCAAAACACTACTCAATCTTATGTTTATTTTTTAACGAGCATGAACTATGTGCTAAAACTGCTCGGATCTCGCTTTTCTATTTTTTAACGAGCATAAATTCCGCGGTAAAACTGCTCGATCTTATGTTTATTTTTTAACGAGCATGAACTTTATGCTAAAACTACTCGGTAATACCAGTCATAAGATAAGAAATGTATCCTGTGAGATCTCTATTTTTTAAGGAGTTTCATCTTCACTAAGCTTTACTCCATATCCTTTCTTTATGCAAGTTCGAAAACGACTAATCCCAAAAACAGATAAATAACCGCTCTTAGCTTGCACTCCAAAAGGTTTGCATGCCCCCAGGTATAAAATACAATTTCAAGGTTGCCCCTCCTCTCCCCCACCTCTGCTTTTCTTTGGGTGTTCACAACTACTTGTCATTTTGCTAGTCTAATGTTAACGATACTTGTCTTCTTGTTATTTTTAATGGGTCTTATGCGATACTTGTCTTCTCGTCAGCCCAACTTTTAATAGATCTTTTGCAACATCGCAAGAGAACAGCTACTTGCGACAAGAGAACAACTACTTGCAACAAGAGAAGAACACTACTCAAAGACAAAACATTTGTGTTATTGAGGGAGGCTTACCTCTTTCTAGTTACCCAAAGATTGTCTTGTTAATCTTTCAAACAAAACACTTCCTCGGCAATGCCTACCGAAATAGACAAGGGTGAATGACCTTTGTCAAACACGTAACTTTGACAAAAGAATCCTATTCTAGAACAACCCCTCTTCCATCCACAGACGGGGTACGGACTAGTCATATTCTCTCGCGGAAATTCTACTTTATACCCAAAGTTTTCTCTGCCCGAAGCAGACCAGGATGCATGCCCCCTGGGTTCCAGTCCCATCTTTCCGAATCACTCGCACTCATCAGGAAGGAGGACTGGGGGTGGAGACATTTCTTGATTGAATAGACCATTCAGGGTTGGTATGTGCCTATTTGCGATGCGTGATCCCGGAAATGAAAGTTGGTCTACGAGCTTGACCATCCTTCCTTTGTGTGGAAAACACATTACTCTAAAGAGTGAGGAGACTATTGCTCCCATGCAATATATATAGTCTCGTCCAAGGAGTAGGTTATAATCCAAGGGTCCTTGAACGACCATCACGTTCATTTGAACGGTCTTCCCTTTCAATGTAACAGGCACATTGGGGAGGATCCCTAATGGTCGACTGGTTCCTTTATCGAAACTCGAGAGATTTCTTATCTCAGGCAAAAGCGCCGGGGAACCCAGTGATTTCCAAGCAATAGAGGAAAGGATACTCACAGACACCCCTTCATCGATGATAGTGCCAGCCATTACCATTCTGTATATTTGGACTATGATTCTGAATGGTATACTGGATGGCAACCGAGGTCTGCCTAGTTGATTCCAATCAAAGGATACAACCAGGTTGCTTGGTGGTGGGACCGAATACACGGCCGGATATGACCCTGACGATGTTCCTTCCTGCGATAAGGGAATGGGCGCATTGCCCTGATGCTCGTCAGAGTCTGTGTTGATGAAAAGAATCTGGATGGTGTCATCCTTATTCTCTTCAGTGAGGGTGTCATTTGAAGATGAATCTTCATTGACGGTGTCATTTGAAGATGAAACCTCCGAAGGCGGAACCGGGTCAACTGCCGTTTCGACCTTTGGACTTTCGTCCGGTCTGGATTCAGTAGGTTCATTTTCAATGACTGACGCTTCAGTCGACCACTTGAGTGGGCCAGCTGTATTCTCAACCAACGAAGGACTTGGCACGAGTTTTTTGTATCCAGGAGGAAGTCTCAACGGTGAAACCAGACGATCTTCCAAAACTCTCTTCGCTTCGTCTAAGAAGGGACAACGGTGGATGGCGTGATCGCCTTCACACAGTCTGCAGGGGGATCTTGCTCCCCCTCTTTGTCTTGAACCTTCACTTTCGCTGGTCGATGGTAAGCATTCAACATGGCTATCAGAGGTTGATGCTCCCGAACTGTGCAAACGAGGGGACCAGTCCCTTAGTATCCGGGGAATACAGGGACAATCTCTATGGAAGTGGTCTCCTCTACATATGACACATGGCGATTTAGGCCCGGTCTGTGCTGTGTGTGGATTTTTGTCAGATGTCTTTTGCTTGCCCCCAGTCGCCTTAGGCTCCTTCTTCTTCTTCTCTCTCTTCTTCTTCTCCTTCTTCTCAATGGGAGCTTGGCTTTTGCCGGCTCTACCTTGCGAAGATGAAGGATTGGAGGAAGAGTTATAGGAAGTAGAAGGCTGGTGGGCAGCTCTAGACTGATCTAACTGTTGACTCGACTGTTCAGGAACCATGGTGTTCTGAATTACACTGGTTGAGAATAGCCAAATTGGCAGGCCAATTGTCAGTCCTGGAAGCGACAATGTGGCCATGTGGGGCGCACCAACTTCTCCCCAAGAGGAGAAAGGACTAGGATTTCCATCATGTGGAATTCCTTGGTTGGTGCGTTCCATGTTCTCGACCTACAGATCAACGCAGGAATAGGAGGTGATCATGTTCCGTTTAAAATAAATTTTATAACGACGCTTTAGACACAACTTTCTTTTTCACTTTTTAAGAGTCGAGAAAAAGCTAAAGATGACTCTAGTCTCCTTCGATGTTTTAACGAGCCCGAAGTGACAAATGCTCGGATTGACTTTTTTAGTTATAGAGTTTGAAAAAGGCCAAAAGAAACTGCTCTGGAGATCTAGGCAGAGGGTGTGCCAAACCTTTTGCAAAACCACAGAATACGTTTTACGGTACGGGTGGTCGATCTTCGTGAATGCTGTGTTCACTGCATTGCGATCAGTAGGGCGACCGACATGGCTTCCTAAGGATAAAAGATATATGCCTATAGGGGTCTCCCAATATATACGCGACGGTACGTGGGAGCACAAGTCCGTATTGATACTTATCGCTTCACCGTGGAGGAATCACCCAACCACTCAATGCTAAGATATCACGTTTAACGACGCCGGAACACGTCTCTAGCTTAGACGTCTATGTGTTTGCATTATGTTTCAAAGCGTTGTTATGTAAATTCAATTTATTTTAGGGTTGATCTTGTTTAGCAGTTTGCCTTTATGGATCACCACGAGATGTATGGTACAACTCCTAAATGCAGTCTAAAGATGAGAAGCAAGCTTTTTCAATCTTTTCAACTTTGAAAATCTTAACTACTGAGGGAAAAGAAAGACATCATCTTTTCACACAGATCATAGAGCACACACTAATGCACTTTTTCCTAAATCAACATGCAAGCTGTCAAAATGCACATGCACAATGCAGGTATTTCTTTTCTCTTTCTTAATGTTGATGTACTACAAAAAGAAAGCTGTTGTACAACTTCGAATTCAATTTCAAGTGAAAGCAAACAAGCTTTTGTCCAAAATCAAAAGACACCTTAAGATTTACTTGTTTCAACACTAGAAATACATAAATTCAAACCATATGACGAAAGCAAAAGCTCAATCAGCTATGAACAACAAACAAACTAACTCTTAAGATCAAAACGACACTTATCACAGGTCTAGATCTCAGAGGCCACAGCAAGACTATTTCACTTTTGTTATGGGAAACTGCAAATGATGTAAGAAATACACAAAGAACAAATACAGTTTCTTTATACAACCGAGGCAGAATAGTGGCAAAGAAAGGTGGTTTCAGATAGGTACATTGACTGATAACAGGCTGCAAAAACAAGGATGAAAACAGGGCAATAGAAAGCAGAGAACCCGAGTTGCACAAGGCCTAACTGGTTCAGCGCAGGTAGTACACTGTCAATTTGACATTCAGCGTAGGTAGCCCCTTCGGGACCTGCAATGAAATGCAGACTGCCTTCACAGTGCCTGCAATGAAGAGAGAAACTCTCGTTTTTCTCAGGTTCTGGGTCACAGATTGCTCAAAAATCAACAGTTTTTGGCCAAATCAAAGCTATCAATCAAGTACACACTAAAGGATGAAAATGAGGATGAAAAGCTATCACTAAGAGCTATTCAGAGTCCTTGTGGATCAGCTCTTCAAATCATAAACATGCCCAGAAACTGAGCTAGAGTAGCTGCCCTCTACTTTGCATTTGAAAGATCCAAATGCAGTTCGATTCGGTACTCCCTGTGTTTAGGAAATGAATAGAAAAAACACAAACTACCAACAAGATACGATCCCCAGCGGAGTCGCCAATTTGTTGTTGGGAAAAGTATCCAATACGGAATGACCCTATCCCACTCTAAGGGTGATAGTACCTCAGCAACAATCAAAGCAAAGCTATCTGAGATTACTTCTTTATGAGATGTAAAAGAGGGGAGAAAGAGATCCACTAACCGATGTCTTCTGCTAATGATTGATCCAATCTTCTCTCCTTGCTGCTCGCTCCCAGCTCCTTGCTCTTTCACTGGCCCAGCTACACCAAGATCCTACAAAATGGAAAGAGAGGGAAACTACAAGAAGCATACATTCATAATTGATTCAAGGATTAGAATAAACCAAATACACAAGTATAACAATACATCATTGAGACACATGCATATAGAAGAACCTCAAATGCTTTATTAATGAAAGAAGTAAAGTTCAAGAAGTGATACAACCATAAGAGGCCCAATCCAGCATCACCTTCCCAGTAGAAAGAAATCTCCTCTTCACCTCCTTCAAAGCAAATCACCCAATAGTTATAAACTCAAACCAACAACAATTCTTTACATTCACCAGATTCCCTCCCTCTTAGACCTCATGAGAGAGATCTATATATAGGATTTTTGGAGAAAGGATGAGTCAGATTGAGCTTGGCATGAAGCTGAATAGTGTCCTCTCTCACTTCAGTTATTCTTCAGTTCTTGAGTCCACTTGGAGGTTCTTGCTTCCACTTGGAGATCTAGACCCTCTTACTCATCACCAGTCGAATTCCTTGATCCAAGTGTCATTTTGGAAGCTTCCTGGGCATTGACACCTTGAGGAATGACTGTGCCACATGTCCCAATTCGCTCAGCGCAGGTAGCCTTCTTTGCAGTTGACATTCGGCGCAGGTAGACAGTGGAGCAGTTGACATTCAGCGCAGATGCTCAGTGGAGCAGTTGACATGATCCAGAATTGCCTTGTTTTTGAGTGTTTTCAGGTGGAGAACTGTTATTCAGTGCTGTGGTTTGCTGACCTTGTTCTTCTAGGGGTAGGAACAACATGTTTAGGGACTTTGGATCCCTTAGATTATGGACATTTCATGCTTCATGCTATAAGGCACAAAAATGTCTATAACAGAGACCGAGTGCAAACAAGGCTAAGCAGATCAAAGCAAATCGGCCCTGAAAAGGAGGAGAAGACACCAGCTCGGCGCAGGAGAAAAGAGATAATTAAGAATTAACGGTTTGGCGAATCCCTTAGGATCTTTGATCCTGAGGGATCACTGCTTTATCTATCTTGTTAGTTAGACATCTCTGCTGTCACCCTTATATAAAGGGACATCACTGTTAGCTTTAGGGGGGTTATGCTTTTATGTAATTTCTGTTAAGATCGAAACTTTGATCATTGAGTCTCGATAAGAACTGGTTCATTGTACTTTTGTTTCATGCATTAATACAAACTTGGTGATTATCTTATCTCCGTGTCTCGATTAACCTAAAGCGGTGTACCCTTGGAGGCTAAGGGCCCGGCCCCAGAGGACACTTGCTTCTGTATTACTACGATTTGATTTCTGCGTGATTTGCTTATCGTCATTATTTGGTAATCTGATATGCTTTATAAGTTTACATCATATGCTCTGTTAAGATTAATTCATTAATGTTTTTACAGACATAACTGTTGTATTGACTCTACATTATATTACTGATCCTTTCAGAGTTGATTGAATATTATTAGTCTTGACTAAATATTGTCATTGTTCTGTTACAGAGCTTTCGTGTTGTACATTCATGTTATAGAAATTCATCTGAAAGTTATGTTCTTTAGGATTATTGGATTCAAAAGTAATGTTGTTCTATTTTGAAACACAGTCGTATTCCTGTTAATTAAGATTGATCAGATTACTATTCAAGCGTGTTGTGTGCGTATATGATTTACAAGTGCTATTCCATAACTTATCCGTAGTTAGTGTTGTTCTATTAGTGTGTCCTGCTTGATTTTCCTTAAGAGTGAAAGATTGTTGTTTGATTACGATGAGTGCATTTGAGTTAGTAGATTAAGTTTGATGATTTCTCGCGAGACTTAGTTGTTTAGTTGCTGTTCCATTTTAGAATTGTTGTTCCATTCCATATTTGTTGTTCGATTTCTTATTTGTTGTTCCATTTTGCTATCTGTCGCTCCATTTACTCGCACTTGTTGCTTTGGTGTGAGAGACAATCTAAGGTTGTAGTGAGCCTAGGCATTTACTGTCTAGCTCCCAGACCCATGGTCCATGCTCTAATTTCCTTTCCATTAGTTTCCAAAGGGATGGGTTATCGCTGCCGAACCCTTGACTGATAAGTTTCCTAGTATTCTGAGTGTGTGATTTATTCTTTTGAAGTAACTTAGTTATAGACAAGAATCCATTTACTCTTGTATTTTTGAACGTTGTACTACTAGAATTACTCTGACAAATGATAGCCTCAGACTGAGACACTCTTTGAAATAACAAAACGCTCCCGGATTGACATATTAATGTGAGGTAATTAGAGGTGAAAGAGACCCTTTTTATAGCTCTACAACCGCTTCCAAAATAACTTATTTTTGCACATGTGAATAAAGGAGTTGAATTCAAACATGTAAGAAATTATCTAATAATCAATCAATGATGAAAACTGTTACAAAAGTGAGAATGACCACAAATAGGGTTATGGTCTCCAAGATGCATAATACAGTCTAGCGAGTGAGAATAATAAGTTTTGGCATAAAACACTCATATAATCATTCAAAATGGATCCAATTATTAAAACCCCTAATTAATCATAGGGAGACTTGCCACTAAGGAATGCAAGTTCTAGGGTACTCAAGTGTTTCTTGATCTACTTCCTAGATAAGATGTTGAAGTCGATAGAAAGAGACCTGTCAAAGGTAGGCAATGCGGACTCCTATATAAATTGACATGAAATGGGACAAGGATGATTGATTTGGAGATAATTTAGAATAATGCAGGGGTGAAATGACTCAGGGAAAATATGGAATATGAGTAGATGGTTGATAAAGGAAGTAGAGAGTAGGTTGATCGCTTAAACAATGGAAGGCATGAGATCAGGAAGACTAGGCATTTTAGACTAAAAAAAAAAAGAGGAGTGGGACATAAGATGCAAGGACATATGGGTATTGGGGAAAGACTCATCAAATGGTGGTGTTCATAGAGAAACTGACACAAAGGAGAAATATGTTGAGAAAGTGCTATGTTCAAGGGATTGACAAGATACTGCTACCAAAAATTCCTTCAAAATATAGATAGTGTAACCATCACACTCTCCAATTTTTACCAATATGTTTACGTTTAATGAGTCCAGAATGGTTAAACTCAACAATCTTTCCATATTTAGATAGTTTGAAAATATCATAAATACAACTCCAAGAGGTTCCTTTGTTATGGTTGATGATCGGGTGTGACAAAGGGTTAATAGTATATCTGACATAGTTCCTTGTCCATAGGTAGTCCATTGAGTCTGGATAAAGTGAGAAACCTATGTTCAATAGATGTCTTCCTTATTTTGTTATGAGTACGAGGAGACAAATTAAAATTGGTAATATTCATAAAATTTAACCGAGTCAAACAAAGAAAACTCATAGTATATTTTTCTGTCTAAAGAGTGAGAAAAGACAAAAAAAAATCTCTCGAATCAATTTTGTATGACTTTTACAAGCCCAAAATAGGTAATTCATAGTTTTTCATTTAATGAGACAAAAACCCATAAAAAGAGTGCTTATTCTTCATCATGGGAGTTTAACGAGCCTAAAGAAGGAAACTCGAGTTTTTTCGAATTAATGAGAAAGAAAAATTCCATTAAGAGAATGTACAGATAAAGCACAAGATAGTGAGTAGCTAGACGTAGTACCTTTTTGAGTGGGTCCCCATCATAATCCATAAGTTCATAGGCCTCTTTAGAAAGGACCCAAGTGATAGTGTGAGGACTAAAGTAGATGGGTGGAAAGGTTCCTTCCCCCAAGAGAGTTCCTAAGTTTCCTTCAAAGTAGAAGTCTTCAACATGCGTCAAAGAGGAAGGAATAAGCTCAGTTTGATTAAGGGACAATATTTCCAGAGGATAAATGCTTAGTTTGGTTGGAAGACAGAGTAAGGGATAGGGTTGGAACTTATTCCAAGGTCGCTTGACTAGATACATGATCTCCTTAAGAGCCTCTTTAGAGGGGAGGACATTGGTGAGAAGATCAATAGAGGAAGTGTTAATGATAGAGCTCATAGGACCATGGGTCCCACCTAAGGAAATAATATATTCAAATTATTATAAGCCTATTTTCTAGTCAATTATAGTGAGAGAATCCGAGTATCAAATTACCTCAGTTATTTGGCTAAAATGCATCCCTTTTCAACTTTTATGTTACTTATGCGAGATTTATCCCATGTTAAAAGGGTGAAATTACATAATTGAGCAATTTCTCATAATTATTTCACTAAAATATTATAATTATGAGATAGTAATTATTTCATAATTGAGATAATTGAGAAAAAGTTCATAATTATGATCAAGGTTTTGAGAGTTTTCCATTCCCAAGGAGATCAACTTGACCCAATTGTGTATGAGTTGGCTAGGGGTCCATTATTGTAGAAGTTTCCTAACTTCTCAAACCCCTAAGTGTATAGATACATTCTCCCAAAGGATACAACGAGCCTATATAATCTCACCAAGAGGAAAGGGGGTAAGAGAAAGTATCCACACTATAGTGCTAGAGATCTGCTGCATTGGGAGAGTGTTTCTAGGAAAACTAGTGTCTTTTCGAGCGACTAGCCCTCTAGGTTTGGCAACTACCCTAGAAACAACAATTTAAAGCAATTCAACGATTTTTTCTATGTGTAATGGATAAGAGAAAGATAATGGGACCAACCTAGAACTTCCACTTAGTCCCTTGCTTGATCTCTCTCCCACTTGACAGAGCTTGCAACTCCTCCCCGTACTTATCTCATTTGGAGAGTACTTGTAGAAATACAGTAACAAAGAACTATAAAAGCATCTTGCCCTATTACAACATACACATTACAGAATCAGATATATAATGAACATATAATAGCATTCACAAATGATAACATTCACAATTGCACAATCATATGGAAGAAAACTTGAAGAACTTTATTAAATAGAAGGTAGAATTACAACCCAGTTGTCTAATCTAGCATCATCCTCCCAACATCAAGCCCTCTTCACCTCATGAAATAGCAAGATCACACCAACAATACAATGCTCTTTCCTCAATTACAAACTATCAGTACTTCCTTGCAATTCACAACATTCCAGCCCCTGGATCTCTTGGATGAGGGATCCATTTATAGATGTTTGCAAGGGTGTGAGTCATCTCTGGGGTTTTGATTAGTGTCATTCCACTTGTTACATTTGATTCCACAAGAGAATAGATAACTAAAGTTTAGATCCCTTACTCATCCTTGGGTGAATTCAGAGAGGCAAGTGGTAGAGGGGATGTTTCTAGAAGATTCTATGAGCATCCACTTAGTAAACTATCCTGGAAATTTGTCCATCCTCACTCATCGCACCATATAGAAGACCCAAATAGTATGCATCACACCCTAGGAGTTTACCAGTCAGTATGCATCACAATTTGCCATTAGAGCAGTCAGTATGGTTCAATTTAGGCCATTTCTAGATGGTTTCTTAGGTGGAACTTTTGGGGAATGATGTAATCAGATGACTAAGCTCTTTTTGGGTATGAAACAACTCTTTTAGGGGTTGATGAGACCTATTTTATTGACATATAAATTTTGGGTTGATGTGCCCAATTATGTCTATAACAGTTGCCCCCTAAAGCATGAAGTCGTAAATATTTATGTCGGGTGAAATGCTTTATCATGAGGATCCAAGGTTTCAAACTGGAAGGTGACCTGTATAAGATACAATACAATACATCATCATAATATAATTTTCATGATCTAGCTGAGGCAGGCATTCCCATGCTCAACTTTATAAATTCATTTCATGTACATAGATCAGATAGTCGTCGGTAGATGCGGACTGATGTTTCTTCAGATGTAGAGTCATCACCCTTGGCTCGGATGACCATCTGTACAACATCTTTGTACATTTGATGTTTTTGTATCCCTGAATATATCATAGCCCAGATGGACGAAAATAGATCCGAGGTCTTCAAACTCGTTCAATCTTCACCCGATGTACAAGTCAATCCATGTGAAGAGATGTTCTGAAGTCGAACATGGAAAGGCATCGCCTGATTACCTGCCAATAATGTGAGTTGTTAATAGACATGAGAGGAATCACCGATAATGATAATGACCCTCAAGGTACTATAGTACAATTAATGTGGTTTGAATATATGATCTGATGTCAAACACCACGCAAAATCTTTTGGTTGAAGGCCATTGATTTGAGAAACTTGCCATTTTGGCATGCAAGCTTCAAAGCACTGAAAGGGTTGTTTCTAAGTCAACTTCTTGGATAATGAGCTGATGTCAACAAGAAGTGACTCATCATAGGAGGGCCTTGATGTATACCACATCTACGACACGAAATGAAGCAAATGATTTTCTGGAGGTGAAAACGATATGACGAAACAAGGTTCAAGAATGGTGGTCATGAAAAATGAAGGTTGAAGGTATTGCAGTGGATGAGATATTAACTAGGTGGTGGTTTCTTGACTGAATGACTTCTCTTGAACATGTCGGTGACACTGAGATGAATTGGTAGCGTTAATCGCAAAAGATGGATGGTATGAAAGACCAATGGTGAGATGACCGGTGAACGGAATAACCGAACCCAACTCAATCATGGTGATGAAGTGAAAGTGTCATGTACAAGAGAGACCTACTACCATAAATTCTTCAAGTTTTCTTCCCCTTTCCCCAGTCATTTCTAACCAGGACCTCTTTTATTTTTGTCAAGCTTGAGGAGGATAACATATGCTTGCTCTATAATTTTCCCTTCGGGCAAACCTATGGCTATGTTTTAATGAGTCTAGCGATAGTGAAACTCGATCTTGTCTAGAATGGACAAGTTTGTTGCTATTGTTTTAACGAGTTTGTAGACAAGGATAACTCTGTCCTTTTCATGTTTAGAGAGTTTGAAAATGGACGAGAAGGAAACTCCAAAAGTTGTTTTTTGTAAAATAATCCCTTAGGTCCGAAAAAGATTAAAATAATACAAAAGGGATGACTTTTTCGATCACTTTAACGAGTTGAAAAAGACAAGCTCTCGAACTTTTTGCTGAGATAATCCCTCAGGGCCAAAAAAGATTAAAATCATATAGGAGGGATGACATTTCCAAGATCTTTAACAAGCTAGAAATGCCAGTTGCTCGACAATCTTTTCATATTTAATGATTCTGAAAAGGGTTTAAAGGAGACTTGGTTTTGAGGAACGAGTGGTGTCTAGGGTAGCAACTCGTTCTGGGTAAGCTTGGAACTTCTCAAAACATGGTGATTTCTATGAAGAGGTTGGCTAATAAGGCCACTCATCGCAACTGTTCATCAAAAAGGGTAAACAACCAAGTGGAAGCATATGATCGGCCAAAAGTATGGAGGTTATGAGAGGTACATGACCAAGGCTCAAAAGGATAATAGTATTGCAATTACAAAGTTTAATTACCCAAAGCTGGGTTCATTTTTTAACGAGCTTGAACCATGGGGGAACTATGCTCGGGTTTAGTTTCATTTTTACACAAGCTAGAAATGACAAAACTAAAAATAAAAATGAAATTGAAAAAGGAAATGAAAAGTTTGCATGCCCCAACATGATGAAAAGGACAGTCCCCAGTAGCCATATGGAAACTTACTGAGGTTAGGTAGGACGGTTTCATCCAGAAGACAAAACACTTAGCTTCGTCCACAAAATAGATAAAGGTGAATGGTGTGTCAGACCAATCACATAACCTACAGGGAAACTTATCTCTTCAGTTGGGTTCATTCGCAAAATAGACAAGGGTGCATGCCCCCTAAGCTTCATTACATTCACCAGACTACAATAGAGCAGTCAGGTGGATGGAATGAAGGTTCAAGAGATACTGTTGATGTAAAAGGACCATTTAGGGATGATGATTGACTTGGAGCTATGCTTGAACCAAGAAATGAAAGCTGGTCAATGGTGACAATTTTGCCTTCATGTGGGAGATGCAGCACTCAGAAGAGTGTTGAAACAATAGCTTCCATGCTATAAACATAGTAATAGCCAAGAAGTTAATTGTAATCTAATGGTCCTGGGACTATCATCATGTTGAGATGAACGATTTTCCTTCTCCAAGTGATCGGTAACTTAGGAAGGATCCCTAACGGTCGACTAGTTCCTTTGTTAATGCCTAATAGATTTTGTGTAACAGGCATAAGCAATGGCAAATAAAGCGCTTTCCAAGTAGTTGAGGAAAGGATACTCACTGATGCCCCTTCATTTATAATAGTGCCAGACACGGTCATTTTACGAATTTGTACTATGATCTGGAAAGGTACATGATAAGGAAGGCAGTATCTTGCTAGTTGATTCCAATCAAAGGAAGTGACTAGACTACTTGGAGGGGGTACCAAAAAAATGGGAGAATCAACCCTTTGAGCTATGAGAGCTGGAGGGTTTTCCTCTTGTCTATATGGAATAGGCGGATTTCCCCCAAGTTCATCGGTATCTAAAGTAACAAAAAGAATTTGAACGATATCATTCTCACTCTCTTCGGGAAGGGTATGATTATCTAAAGGTGAACTTGGGTCAACTGTCACCTCGACCTGTTGACTTTGGTCGAGTATAGACTCATAAGATTCACTTTCAAAGAGAGTGGTTTCAACTAACTGTTGATTTAAGTCAATTGGTTTTTCAACTAGTAAAGGACTTGGGGAGAGTTTCCTATAGCCACATGGAAGTCTCTATGGTGAAGCAGGACAGTTATCCAACACTCTTTTGGCCTCATCCAAAAAGGGACAAAGGTGAAGGGCATGGTTCCCTTCACATAACCTACATGGAATTCTAACTTTTCTCATCTACCCATGAACTTTACTATCACCAGTTGAACGTGTATTATCAACATGATCTCCAAAAGTTGATGACACAAGAAGGTGTGAACGGGAGACCATTCTCTAAAGATTCGAGGAAAAGAAGGACAGTCTTGAGAAAAATGGTCACTCACATGAATTATGCATGGATATTTGGCTTTGGAAAGCCTAGTGTGTGGATTTTCACCAGATGATGCATTCAAAGCAATGGTTTCTTGGTCACCCCCTTGCTGAATTGGCTTCTTCTTCTTCTCCTTCCCTTTCTTCTTCTTCTCGGCCACCTGGTTACTAGCATCACTACTTTCACTAACCGAAGATGAGGAAGGGGAGGGAGAAACAAACGAAGAAGAAGGTGAAGGGTCAACTTCAGTATCAACTAGAGTTTGATTCGATTGCGGAGGAATCACGACATTTTGAACCACAGAGGTTGAAAACAACCATACTGGCAGGCCAATGGTTATTCCCGGAAGGGACAATGTAGCCATATACGGAGCACCAATATTTCCCCAAGAAGAAAAGGACTAGGATTCCCTTCAAAAGGGATTCCTTGATTGGTGGATCCAGGATTTGTCACCATATATCTCAACCTAAGATCAACTAAGGAAGAGGGATGTTATTCCTAATTTAATTAATTTTAATGACACTTTGACACAACTTTACTTTTTCAGTTTTTAACAGTCGAGAAAAAGCTAAATATGACTCTAGTCCCCTTCAATTTTTAATGAGCCTAAAGTGACAAGTGCTCAGATGGACCTTTTCTTTTAAAGAGTCGAAAAGGATTGAAAGTGATTACTCTGGAAATCTAGACAGAGGGATTACCAAACCAATCACAAAACTGCAATATACACCTTGGTGATAAATTAAAGAGAAATTACCAGGGACTTATGTATAGCAGTCAATCTTCCCAAATGTTGTGTTTAGTGCATTGCAATCAATAAGGCAACAGACTCAGCTTCCTATGGATAAATGATATAAGCCTATTGTGGTCTCCCAATATATACGTGATGGTATGGGGAGCACAAGTCCGTGCTAGCACTCGTCGTATCAAGGAGGAGGAATCACCCAACTGTCAATGAAAACAATAGTTACTATTTTTTACTACGCCGGAAAACTTCTCTAGCCTAGAACTCTACTTGTTCCTCAAAACCAAGTCTCCTTTAAAGCCTTTTCAGAGTTTAGATCCCTTACTGATCCTTGGGCGAATTCAGATAGGCAAGTGGCAAAGTGGAAGTTTCTAGAAGATTCTATGAGCATCCACTTAGCAAACTGTCCTGGACATCTGTCCATCCTCGCCCATCACACTCTATAGAAGGCAAAAACACTATGCATCACACCCTAGCAATGGAGCAGTCAGTATGCATCACACTTTTCCAGTAGAGTAGTCAGTATGGTTCAGTTTAGGCCATTTCTGGATGGTTTCTCAGGTGGAACTTTTGGGGAATGATGTAATCAGATGACTAAGCTCTTTTAGGGTATGAAACAACTCTTTTAGGGGTTGATTATCCCTAGTTTATCGACATATAAATTTGGGGTTGATGTGCCCAAATATGTCTATAACAGTTTCCCCCTAAAGCATGAAGTCGTAAATCTTGATGTCGAGTGAAATGCTTTATCATGAGGATTCGAGGTTTCGAACTAGAAGGTGACCTATATAAGATACAATACAATACATCATCATAATATAATTTTCATGATCTAGCTGAGGTAGGCATTCCCATGCTCAGCTTTATAAAATCATTTCATGTACATAGATCAGACAGTCATCGACAGATGCAGACTGATGCTTATTCAGATGTAGAGTCATCATCCTTGGTTCGGATGACCATCTGTGTAGCGTATTTGTACATTTTATGTTTTTATATCCATGAATATATCATATCCCGGATGGATGAAACTAGATCCGGGGTCTTCAAACTCATTCAATATTCGCCTGATGTACAAGTCAATCCGTGTGGAGACGTTCTGAAGTCGAACATGGAAATACATCACCTGATTACCAGCCAATAATGTGAGTTGTTAACAGACGTGAGAGGAATCACCAATAATGATGATGACCCTCAATGTACTACAGTACAATTCATGTGGTGTGAATATATGATCCAATGTCGAACACCACGAAAAATCTTTCAGTCGAAGGCCATTGATTGTCAACCTGTCACCGGAAGTGAGAAACTTGCCATTGAGGCATGCAAGTAAGTCAACTTCTTGGATAATGAGCTGATGTCGACAAGAAGTGACTCATCGTAGGAGGGCCTTGATGTATCCCACATCTACGACATGAAATGAAGCAAATGATTTTCTGGAAGTGAAAATGATCTGACGACACAAGGTTCAGGAATGGCGGTCATGAAAAATGAAGTTTGAAGGTATTGCAGTGGATGAGACATTAACTGGGTGGTGGTTTCTTGACTGAATGACTTCTCTTGAACATGTTGGCAACACTGAGATGAATTGGTAGTGTTAAACCCAAAATATGGATGGTATGAAAGACCAATGGTGAGATGATCGGTGAATGAAATAACCCAACCAAACTCAATCATGGTGATGAAGTTAAAGTATCATGTTCAAGAGCAACCTGCTACCATAAATTCCTCATGTTTTCATCCTTTCTTCCCTAGTCATTTCTGACCATTACCCCTTTATTTTTTTCAAGCTTGAGGAGGATAACATATTCTTGTTCTATAATTTTCCCTTCGGGCAAACCCATCGCTATGTTTTAATTAGTATAACGACAGTGAAACTAGATCTTGTTTAGAAAGGACAAGTTTGTCACTATTGTTTTAACAAGTTTAACGACAAGGATAACTCGGTCCTTTTCATGTTTAGAGAGTTTGAAAAAGGACGAAAAGGAAACACCAAAAGTTCCTTTTCTTAAAATAATCCCTTAGGTCCGCAAAAGATTAAAATAATACAAAAGGGATGACTTTTCCGATCACTTTAACGAGTTGAAAAAGATAAGCACTCGAACGTTTTCATGAGATAAACCCTGAGGTCCGAAAAATATTAAAATCATATAGGAGGGATGACATTTCCAAGCACTTTAGTGAGCTGGAAAGGCCAATTGCTCGACAATCTTTTCATATTTAACGAGTCTAAAAAGGGTTTGAAGGAGACTCGGTTTTGAGGAACGAGTGGTGTCTATGGTAGCAACTGGTTTTGGGTAAGCTTGGAACTTCTCAAAACATGGTGATTTCTATGAAGAGGCTGGAAAATAAGACCACTCGTCGCAATTGTTCATCAAAAAAGGGTAAACAACCAAGTGGAAGCTTATGATCGGCCAAAAGAATGGAGGTGATGAGAGGTACACGACCAAGGCTCAAAAGTATGATAGTGTGGCAATCACTATGGTTAATTACCCAAAGGTGGGTTCATTTTTTAAGGAGCTTAAACCATGGGGGAACTATGCTCAGTTTTAGTTTCATTTTTACACAAGCTAGAAATGACAAAACTAAAAAGCTAGAAACGACAACACTAAAAACCTAGAGATGACAAAACTAAAAATAAAAATGAAATTGAAAAAGGAAATGAAAAGTTTGCATGCCCACAACATGATGAAAAGGAGAGTCTCCAGTAGCCATATGGAAACTTACTGAGGTTAGGTAGGACAGTTTCATCCAGAAAACAAAACACTTCCTTGGCTTCGTCCACAAAATAAACAAAGGTGAATGGTGTGTCAGACCAATCATGTAACCTATAGGGAAACTTATCTTTTCATCTGGGTTCATCTGTAGAATAGACAAGGGTGAATACCCCCTAAGCTTCATTACATTCACCAGACTACTCATGGAAATCAGGTGGATGGAATGAAGGTTATTTTACGAGATCAAGTGAAAGATTCGACTTTGAACTTGGGACATTGTTTCATTTGTAAAAGAGCTTGACACAAGACAAGGAACTATGCTCGGAAATCCTTGGTTTCATTTTTTAATGAGGTTGACTCAAGATAACAAACTATCCTCTGACCCTTGTTTCCTTTTGTAACGAGGTTGACACAAGACAAAGAACTATCCTCGGATACTCTTGGTTTGATTTTTTAACGAGCTTGACCCAAGATAACGAACTATCCTCTGAGACCCTTTCGAACACAACTCATAAGTGGTCATGAAGGAAAGATCTAGTTCCAACTCCCCCAGTACATAATGTACAACATCACTAAATTGATCGTCAACTGATGTAAGTGTGGAACAGGTTGCCACATAATTATCCCATGGCAGGGATGATACCATTGGTATAAATGGACCATTTAGGGATGATGGTTGACTAGGAGCTATATTTGGACTGGGAATGAAAGCTGGTCAATGGTGAAAATATTTCCTTCATGTGGGAAACAAATCACTCGAAAGAGCGTTGAAACAATAGCTCCCATGTGATAAACATAGTCACGCCCAAGAAGTAAATTGTAATCTAAAAGTCCTGGGACTACCATCACGTTCAGATAAACAGTTTTTCCTCCCAAAGTGATAGGTAACTGAGGAAGGATCCCTAATGGTCAACTGGTTCCTCTGTTAAAGCCTAACAGATTCTGTGTAATAGGCACAAGTGGTGGCGAACCAAGCGCTTGCCAAGAATTTGAGGAAAGGATACTCACTAATGCACCTTCATCTATAATAATGCCAGATACAATCATATTACAAACTTGTACTATGATTTGGAAAGGCACATAAGAAGGAAGGCGAGATCCTGCCAGTCGATTCCAATCAAACGAAGTGATTAGAATACTTGGGGGGGGGCGGGTTCCAAAGAAATGGGAGAATTAACCCCTTGAGTTACGAGAACTAGAGGATTTTCCTCCTGTTTTGATGGAATAGGTGGATTGCCCCCAAGGTCGTTAGAATCCAAAGTAACAAAAAGAACTTGATTGGTATCATTTTCACTCTCTTCGGGAAAGGTACGATTAACTGAAGGTGAAATCAAGTCAACTGTTACCTGGACCTGTTGATTTTGGTCAGGTATAGACTCATAGGATTCACTTTCAGAGAGAGTGGTTTCGACTGATGGTTGATTTAAGTCTATCGGTTCATCAACTAGTGAAGGATTTAGGGAGGGTTTCCTGTAACCAGATGGAGGTCGTTGTGGTGAAGAAAGATAATTATCCAACACTCTTTTGGCTTCATCCAAATAGGGACAAAGGTGAAATCGATGATTACCTTCACATAACCTACATGGAAAATTGACTTTTCCTTTTGGTCCATGAACTTTACTATCACTAGTTGATGGTGTGTTACCAACATGATCTCCAGAGGTCGATGACACGGGATGGTGTGAATAGGAAGACTATTCTTTGAAGATCCGAGGAAAGTAAGGACAATTTCGATGAAAATGGTCTTCCACAAAAATTATGCATGGATATTTGACTTTGTGAGGCTTAATCGATGGATTTTCATCAGACGTTGCATTCAAAGCAATGGTTGCTTGGTTGCCCCCTTGCTAAATCGGCTTCTTCTTCTTCTTAGCCACCTAGTTACCAGTGTCAATACTTTCACCAAGGGAAGAGGAAGAGGGGGAGGGAGAAACAAACAAGGAAGAAGGCAAAGGGTCAACTTCAGGATCAACTAGAGGTTGATTTTGTCCACTTGGAGGTGTACTCGATTTCAGAGAAATCTTGGCATTTTTCACCATAGAAGTTGAGAATAGCTATACTGGCAGGCCAATGGTAAGTCCCGGAAGGGACAATGTAGCCATATAAGGAGCACCAATATTTCCCTAAGAAGGAAAAGGACTAGGATTCCCCTCAAAAGGGATTCCTTGATCAGTGGACTCCGGATTCGTCGTCATATGTCTCAACCTAAGATCAACTAAGGAACAGGTATGTTATTTAGAATTCAATTAATTTTAATGACACTCTGACACAAATTTGCTTTTTTAGTTTTTAAGATTCGAGAAAAAGCTAAAATGACTCTAGTCCCCTTCGATTTTTAATGAGCCTAAAGTGACAAGTGCTCAGATGGACCTTTTCTTTTAAAGAGTCGAAAAGGAATGAAAGTGACTACTTTGGAAATCTAGACAGAGGGATTACAAAACCAATCACAAAACTACAATATACACCTTGGTGATAAATTAAAGAAAAATTACCAAGGACTTATGTACGACAATCAATCTTCCCAAATGTTGTGTTTAGTGCATTGTGATCAATAAGGCAGCAGACTCAGCTTCCTATGGATAAAGGATATAAGACTATTATGGTCTCCTAATATATATGCGATGTTATAGGGAGCACAAGTCCATGCTAGTGCTTGTCGTATCAAGGAGGAGGAATCATCCAACCTTCAATGAAAATGATAGTTACTAGTTTTTACAACATCAGAACACGTCTCTAGCCTAGACCTCTAGATGTGTTGCGTTAAGTTCCAAAGCGTTGTTAGGTTCATTGAAATTTATTTTAGAGTTGATCTTGTTTAAAGTTTTCCTTTCAGTGGTTCACCACGTGATGATGATTTTGAAATTCCTAAAATGAAATCTACAATGATAAAAAATCTTTGTTTATTTTGAGCAATGAAAATCCTAGCTACTAGGGAAAGAAGATTACAATTCTTTCAAACAAAGAGAAAAGGGCACACAGTAGTGCATTTTCCTAAATCATTTTTCGTACACAAACTAAATTCAAATGCAAATGCATGTATTCGTTTTTTGTTTTCCTTAATGTGAAAAATGCTAGAAAGGAAAACTAAATGCAATAAAGATCTGAAATATTTCTTTCAAAATGGCATTTCGACAATTTCTTCTTCAAAAGAGGAAGGAAGACTAAATGAAACTTTTCAATTTTGAATAAAAACAATGCTTTCATCACTTCGAAGATCAACAAATCAAACCAAATACATGATGAAAAGTTAAATTGACTATTCAGGGAAGGAAGAATCCACGACACTTCTCTTTTCAACACAAAACGAGAGTTACGATGCTTTTTGCATCAAAGTGACAAATCAATTTACACAACTTTTCGAAAAAGGATTGTAAATGATGAGCAAATACAAAAAAATTCACTAATCCTAATCAATGGAGGTTGATCTATGTGATGTAAGCAGGCTTCAGTAAGGAGGCACTGTTCATAAGCAGCAAAAAAACTTAACAAAACTAAAAACAAGGACAAAAACCCCCAATTTGTAGAATGGAAATAAGTTCAGTCAGTCATCGCACCTGGGCTTCACAGAAACATGGATGCATCACACTTTACACACTCAGGAGGTGCAATGCATATTGGTTTATAGTGACAAATAGTACAATGGGCTAGGGAGCACAACTGAACTGGGATTTGGCTCAGATGTGCACCTGTTTTCAATGAGTTAAGCTGAGCTATGATGGACAATAAAGACAAAAGTACAGAGGAATGTCTTGAGAGGTTACTAAGCTACGAAAAGGGCATCTAGAATGCTTGTAAGTCAAATTTTTAATTCATAAAATAAACCAGAGATTGACTGAAGCATCATTCATCTACTATGAAATTGCAAAGCAAGAGAAGTTCGAAGGCAACCTGGTTGACTTCAGGCTCTGTCTATAGTTTATAAAACAAACAATAACAACAAAAAAAATCTAATCATTCCCCAATGGAGTTTCCAGTTTGTTTCTGGGAAAACTAGTGTCTTTTCGAGCGACTAGCCCTCTAGGTTTGGTAGCTACCCTAGAAACAACAGTTTAAAGAAATTCAATGATTTCTTCTATGTGTAATGGATAAGAGAAAGATAATGGAACCAACTTGGAACTTCCACTCAGTACCTTGCTTGATCTCTCTCCCCCTTGACAGAGCTTGCAACTCCTCCCCGTACTTATCCCATTTGGAGAGTACCTGTAGAAACACAGTAACAAAGAACCGCCAAAGCATCTTGATCTATTACAACATACACATTATAGAATTAGATATATAATGAACATACAATAGCATTCACAAATGATAAAATTCACAATTTCACAATCATATGGAAGAAAACTTGAAGAACTTTATTAAATAGAAGGGAGAATTACAACCCAATTGTCTGATCCAGCATTATCCTCCTAGCATGAAGCCCTCTTCACCTCATGAAATAGCAAGATCACACCAACAATACAATGATCTTTCCTCAATTACAAACTATCAACACTTTCTTGCAATTCACAACATTCCAGCCCTTGGATCTCTTGGATGAGGGATCCATTTATAGATGTTTGCAAGTGTTTGAGTCATCTCTGGGGTTTTGATTAGTGTCATTCCACTTGTTAAATTTGGTTCCACAAGAGAAGAGATAACTGAAGTTTAGATCCCTTACTCATCCTTGGGTGAATTCAGAGAGGCAAGTGGTAGAGGGGATGTTTCTAGAAGATTCTATGAGCATCCACTTAGCAAACTGTCCCACGCATTTGTCCATCCTCACCCATCGCACCCTATAGAAGACCCAAATAGTAGGAATCACACCCTAGCAGTGGAGCAGTCAATATGCATCGCACTTTGCTAGTAGAGTAGTCAGTATGGTTCAGTTTAGGCAATTTTCGGATGGTTTCTCAGGTGGAACTTTTGGGGAATGATGTAATCAGATGACTAAGCTCTTTTAGGGTATGAAACAACTCTTTTAGGGGTTGATGAGCCCTAGTTTATCAACATATAAATTTGGGGTTGATGTGCCCAAATATGTCTATAACAGAGAGGAGACCATGCTAAAAGCTTGAGCAGAGGATCTCCTTTCTAGAAGGTGTACATTTGCTGTAATTTTCATTTTGGATTAATAAATACATGTTCCTTTTGTATATCCATGTTTTGAATATGTTTTGTGCTTGCATATGTTGTTTATAAGCTCACAGGACCTCTCCTGAAAGGCCATTGTTTTCTTGTTTGATGGTGTTGTGTGCAGGGCCTTATTTTATTATAGGTGGAACGGGATCTTCAAGTGTAAGCATGCTTTCTCTTCATCAGACTTTGTTGGCATTATGATTCAAGTGTTGTCCTTGATGGCAACTCACTCAGAGGTTGGTACAGATACTCAGAAGTTGGTTCAGGTGATGGCAACTTACTCAGAAGACAGATCCTAGTACAGCTTGCCAAGGAAGTTCATACACGCAGGTTTGTTAAGCCCAAGTCGCGTGTACACGCAGGTTGGCTTCAGAAAAAGCGCGTGTATGTGGAAAAGCACCTTTGGTCCATGGCGGTTAGTCCTTGGAAGTTGTGCCTATGGTTTCGGACCATTGTATCTCGACGGGCGTGTCGATCCCTAGTTTTGAAGTTGATGGTATTGTGTTTCTATGGTTTTGGCTCTTGGTATTGAACAAGGCCTAAGGCTATATAAGGAGAAGATCACTAGGCAAAGAGTAAGCGTGTGTGGGTGTCTGACGCAGTGAGAGGATCTGGTATTGCTGGTTATCTGTTCGGGACGCTTGGCAAGGGTCGGATCTGACAGCAAAGGCATAAGTAATCATTTCTAGATCTGCACGCGGGTTGCCTTTGGAGAAAGCGCGTATACACGCGGTTTTGGTACAGTGAAGTAGCGTATGCATGATAAGGGTTGATATTTCAGGTTGTTGCTGATTCTGGTGGTTGTTGCAGAGTTCTAGATTCTGGTTTGGGTTCTGTGTTCTTGATGACAGGGTTTCAGTGATTCGGTATTGGGTTGTTTAATGAATTATGATGCAAGTATAAGTTGATGATTGTATTGCGGTAATGTTTGCTTTGTACTCTTGGATCCAGTCTGAAAATTGATGAAACGTGGTCCCTGAAGGTTGTAGGGTCAGCACCTACGTACTAGTAAATGGATCAGCTAGTACAAGAGCTGAGGGGGTTGTAGCTCCCTTCCAAAAGTAGTTGGAAAACGAGAGAGAGGGTTGTAGCCCTCTGCAGGTTGTAGCCTGCATACTGGTAAAGGACTGCACCAGTATATTGTAAAAGAAGTTTCTCATTAAATAAGAAAGAGACGAATTGCAGCAGGTGGTTTTCACCCACATTGGGTTTCCACCTTATATCATGGTGTTCATGTGTGTGGCTCTTGTGTGATGTTCTGTTCTGTTATACTGCACCTGTTTACTGCTAAATTGCTTAATAATGTTCTGATGCATTTACTGAAGATAAGATTAACTGAATCATAAGATATCTGCATATACGCTAGTTGCTTTAGACACAGTCGCGTGTACACGCGGGTTCACTTAACTGAAGTCGCATGTATGAAATTGAAAAGGTTTTATTGATCTGATAATACTGATTCACCCCCCCTCTCAGTATTATTTCCAACAATTGGTATCAGAGCAGGTCCTTCAGAGGAAGCTTGATCGCTTGAAGGAAAAGATCCATCAAAATGGCTAATCCAGAAAGAGAGGCACACATCAGGCCACCAGTCTTTGACGGGAACAATTTTACTCACTGGAAGATAAGAACCACTGCATATCTACAGTCTCTTGGAGTAGAAGTTTGGGGACTCATAGAAGGAGGATACAAATTCCCATCAGCAACTCCTACAGATCCAGCAGAGAAAAAGCAATATGAGCTCAATGCCAAAGTAGTTAATGTCCTATTGAGTACTTTGACTCAATCAGAATTTATGAAGATCATGCATCTCAAATCAGCTAAGGAAATATGGGACAAAATCGTTACAAGCTACGAAGGAGATGATCAGGTAAAAATAGCGAAGCTTCAAACTCTCAGAATCCGGTATGAAACTCTTAAGATGCGAAGTAATGAAAGCGTAGCTAATTATTTCCTGCGTATGGATGAGATTGTGAATTGTATGAGGGATCTGGGTGAAGAATTTGAGGAAGTTGTCTTAGTTCAAAAGGTTTTGAGATCTCTGTCTACTAAATTTGATTCTAAAGTATCTGCCATAGAAGAAAAGGAGAATGTGCGAAAAATTACCATGTCACAGCTTCACGGGATCTTAACTGCTTTTGAAATGCGACTAGAGGTACCACCAGAGGCCGCATTCGAAGTGTCAGAGGAAGAAGATGAGGTAAATTTTGTCAAGAATCTTGAACGGGGAACTGGACGGTTCAAAGATAAGCTGCCTTTCAAATGTTTTCTATGTGGTAGAGTTGGTCACTATGCTGCTAGATGTCCTCATAACAAAGAAAGGATATATGAAGAAGATGGTAGAAGCTATTATTCCCATATTAAAAGTTCATTTAATGATAGTGAAGATATTAGAAGTCTCATGGCGCACAAGAAGAAGAATGCTTCTGTTGGGTCCCTATAATACTAGTGATTACCCCATTACTATTGTAGTTATACCCCTTATTTATATTGATGTACCCATGTAGTGCCCATATTGTTACTATTGTGCCACATAGAAGCCCACTATTGTTATTGTTGTGCCCTACAATATTATTGTTATGTAGGCTTGGATTGTATTGGGACCACTTAGACTCCTATATATAGAAAGGAGGTATTTTCATTTGTATCATCCAAGAATTGTTCATTTATGTAATGTAAAGGAGGTTGCCCCCTCGAAGAGGCTGAATTCTAAGTCGTGGATCTCTCTTTTCTATCTTTTTGTGAGCTGGTTTCATAACATTTGGTATCAGAGCTTTGGATTCTAGGGTTTCGCTGCTCCAAACAGGTCATCGTGGAATTTTCGCTATAACTTTTTTTCTGTGACGTTTCAGAAGTCGCAAAAAAAACCCATTTGAGAAGAATTGGCGCTGAACCTTGGGTCCGAATTTCAGAACTTTTTGCGCGATATTTTCGGAGATATGATCTGAGGAAGTTGGTCTTTTTGCAGACTCCTGAATTACATTCAAAACAGGTGACCTGGGGAAAATCGTCATAACTCTCTCTCTGAGGATCGGATTGAAATTTCGTAAAAAGGTACAGAAAGAGGACGGACTGTAGTTTCTTGTGGGTGAGTTTCAGATTCAAAGGTTGAAACAGTGACTCGTGGCACGTCGTACAAGTTCGCTCTACTGAACCAGTCTAAAAGCAAGTCACTGTGGGAGATTTCACATAACTCTTCCTTGGAGAATCCAATTTGGCTCAGACTTGTGGCATTGGAAAGAGGACGCAGAAGGCTACTACAGGTAGCAATTTCAGAACTGGATGATCCGAAATTACAGAGATACATCAGATTCAATATCAGGCTTCTATAAAGTGAAAAAAGGTGTGTAGTTTTTTTTTAAATTTTTGTGTAAGCTTGGTTTAACGGAATTCAAAGGGCATAGTAAAGCATTATTATCGGTAACTGATGCCCCGAGGAAAGAAAATGCAAACACCTAGTAAGGAACCTGAAAGCTCTAGCATGACTCATGAAGAAGAGGAAGAAATGCTACATGATATATCAAAATTACAAGAACAAGTGCAACAAATGTCACGCTCACAAAAGCTAACAGAAGCTAAGATAAGTGGCGTGGAATCTAAGGTAAATGGCGTGGAATCTAAGATAAAGGGAATGGAAGCTAAGATGGATGGCATGGAAGCTAAGATTGACGCTAAAATTGATGGCATGGAAGCTAAGATTGACGCTAAAATTGATGGCATAGATGATAAGATGGATGAATTGAAGAAGTTGCTACAAGAAAGGGTCACTAATGGTGAAAAGGTAGTAAAGGAAACTCATGATGAGAACAAAAGAAATGTTAATCATGATTCCATAGACTCTAATGTTGGATCGAAGACTCACCATGTTCCAAAAATCGATATGAGGAAGTTTGATGGCAAGGATCCCGCCACATGGATATTACAGATGGAGCAATTCTTCGATCTCAATAATGTGCAAAACACACAAAAGGTACGTATGGCAACTTTATATTTGGAACCAAATCAGTTTGTATGGTATCAATGGCTTTGTTCTCGTAAACAATTTATCACTTGGGCAATTTTTACGGAAGAATTGATAGCACATTATGAGGATACAAAAAGCAACACTTTTTTTAGCCAATTGATAATCTCAAACAAAAGGGTTCAATAATGGAGCACATTGAGGAGTTCCAAAAATTGAACATAAGGGTAAAAGATATTCCAGAGGAGCATAGGATTGATGTGTTCATAGGGTCTTTAAAGGATAATATCCAACATGATGTGCGCCTTTGGGAACCTGATTCATTAGAGAAGGCATTCAGGTTAGCAAGAAAAATGGAAAGCAAAATTATGGCAACTAGGAAGCATACCATTCACAACTATAAAGATGGAAGTGTTGTTGCCCATAGTCTTCCACAACCTACAAGGTTGACACCACAACAATTGGAAGAAAAAAGAGCAAAAGGGCTTTGTTACAATTGTGATAGCAAATACACAAAAGGTCATAAGTGTGCTGAGAAGAAATTATTCTACATAGATTGTGAAGAGGAAGAAGAAAAGGAGCAAGAAAGGTCAAAAGAAGAGGATATATTCCAGGAACAAAGCCTAGATGAAGAACAAATAAATCCGACCATATCTTGTAATGCATTGGCAGGAATTACCACTCCTCAAACCATCAAGATAGAAGGACAAATCAAGAAGAAAAAGGTAATAGTGTTGATTGATTCAGGAAGCACCCACAATTTTATTCATTGTAGGGTAGCAAAAGAATTGAATTGCTTCCTATATCCAGCACCAGAGTGTCAAGTGATGATTGCAAATGGAGGAACAATAAATTGCTCTGGAAAGTGCCATAATATCAAGCTATCCATGGGAGAATATGTATTGACTAGCCCAATGCTTTCCATTCCAATGGGAGGTGCTGATGTTGTACTAGGAGTCCAATGGCTACAATCCTTGGGTACAATAGCTTTTAATTTTCAAGAACTTTTCATGAAATTTTCTGTGGAAGGAAAGGAAGTTGAATTAAGGGGTATTGCAGGGAAACCAGGAAAGATAATCAGCTCTAATGGTATGACAAAGCTTCTAAAAAAGGAGCAAAGGGTGTAATTGCACAATTATGTTCGCTAGATGTTTCCACATTGGAATCATCTATTTCTCCAGATCTCCAAAAAGTCCTGGACAATCATTCCAAGGTATTTGAGACTCCCAAAGGTCTCCCACCTATGCGTGATCATGATCATGCTATTCATCTGATTCCAGGAAGTGTTCCTCCAAACATCAGGCCGTACAGATATCCCTATGTCCAAAAAAGTGAAATTGAACGTATGGTTGCAGAAATGCTAGAGGCTGGTATAATTCAACCGAGTCAAAGTTCTTTCTCTGCTCCAGTAGTATTGGTGCACAAGAAGGATGGATCATGGCGCATGTGTCCGGATTATAGGGAGCTCAACAAGCTCACTATTAAAGATAAGTTCCCCATTCCTGTCATTGATGAATTACTGGATGAATTGCATGGATCAATTTACTTCACCAAGTTGGATCTTCGTTCAGGATATCATCAAATCAGAATGAAGATTGAAGACATTCCGAAAACAGCATTTAGAACTCATGAGGGTCATTATGAATTTTTGGTCATGCCTTTTGGCCTTACCAATGCACCTTCAACATTTCAAGGTTTGATGAATTCAATTTTCAAACCATTCCTTAGAAAATTTGTGTTAGTATTTTTTGATGATATACTTATCTACAGCAAGTCTTGGAAGGATCATGTTGAACATGTTGACAGGGTGCTACAACTATTGGAGGAGAAACAATTATATGCCAAAAGATCCAAATGTTTCTTTGGAGTCCAGGAGGTGGAATATTTGGGTCATATTGTATCTCATGAAGGAGTTAAGGTAGACCCTACCAAAATTAAAGCCATTAAGGAATGGAAAATCCCCACATCCATAAAGCATTTGCGAGGATTTCTTGGGTTGACAGGGTATTATCGCAAGTTTGTTAAGAATTATGGGAGAATAGCAGCACCTCTAACAACATTATTGAAGAAAGATGCATTTTCATGGACTCCGGAAGCAACAAAGGCCTTTGAACATCTTAAAGAGGCAATGTGCCAAGCACCGGTCTTAGCTACACCGGACTTCACAAAAACCTTTATTGTGGAATGTGATGCTTCAGGAAATGGAATTGGTGCTGTTCTAATGCAAGATGAAAGACCCATTGCCTTTGAAAGTCGTCCAATCAAGGGAAAGTTTTTAAGAAAAGCTATTTATGAGAAGGAAATGTTGGCAATACTCCATGCACTTAAGAAATGGCGACCCTACCTAATGGGAAGACACTTCAAGGTAAAAACAGATCATGATAGCCTTAAATACTTTTTAGAACAAAGATTATCCTCTGAAGAGCAACAAAAGTGGGTCACAAAGATGTTGGGTTATGACTTTGAAATCATCTACAAAAAAGGGAAGCAAAATGTGGTGGCAGATGCACTCTCAAGAAAGGATGAGGATGTGGAAGCATTGTTGTGCGCTATTTCTATTATCCAACCAGATTGGATAAATGAAGCAAGGAAGGAATGGAAGAATGACGAAGAAGTGTGGGCACTTATTCGAAAGCTACAACAAGATTCCAGTACGTCTGATACATTTAGCTGGAAAAATGATTCGTTATGGTACAAAGATCGCTTATACCTCTGTAAGAATTCCCAGCTAAAACAAAAGATTCTTATGGAATTGCACACTTCTCCCTTAGGAGGGCACTCAGGATTTTTAAAAACTTACCACAGGGTTAAGAAGGAATTTTTTTGGGATGGCCTTAAATCAGATATTCAAAAGTTTGTGGCAGAATGTTTGGTTTGCCAGCAAAATAAAGTTGAAACAATTAAGACACCGGGTCTATTACAACCTTTATCCATTCCAAGCCAACGTTGGGAGGAGGTATCAATGGATTTTATCACAGGTTTACCCAAGTCTGAGGGAAAGAGTGTCATCATGGTGGTAGTTGACAGACTTACCAAGTATGCACACTTTTGTGCATTATCACATCCATTTAAAGCCAGTACAGTTTCTACTGCATTTATGGAAACAATTCAAAAGCTACATGGAAACCCAAAGATTATTGTAAGTGACAGAGATCCCATTTTCACTGGAAATTTTTGGACAGAATTATTTTCTTGTCTTGGTACTCAGTTAGCTCATAGCTCATCTTATCATCCTCAATCTGATGGGCAAACTGAGATAGTAAACAAATGTTTGGAAGGATACCTTCGTTGCTTTGTATCTGATAAACAGACACAATGGGTCAAATGGTTGCCTCTGGCTGAATGGTGGTATAACACTTCCTTTCATACAGCAACAAAAATGACCCCATTTATGGCACTTTATGGGTATCAACCACCATCCATCACATCATATTTAAGAGAAAATTCTAAGGTTCAGGCAGTGGAACATCACATCCAACATCAACAACAAGTCCTCCAACTCTTAAAGGATAACCTTGTGTTGGCACAAAATAGAATGAAACAACAGGCAGATCAGCATCGCAGTGAAAGAAGTTTTGATGTAGGTGATTGGGTATTCCTACGGCTACAACCATATAAGCAAATGTCCCTCAAGCAAGCTAAGAAGGATAATAAATTATCACCAAAGTATTATGGTCCGTACAAGGTGTTGCAAAAGATTGGTACTATGGCATACAAATTGGAGCTTCCTGCAGCTTCTCGATTGCACCCAGTTTTCCATGTTTCATGCTTAAAGAAGGTTATAGGCGACAAGCTCCCAGTTCAAACAATATTGCCAGAACTTGACGAAGAAGGAAAAATTATATTGGAACCGGAAGCAGTTATAGAAACAAGAACTCGACAGCTACGAAATCGATCAATTTCAGAGTACCTTATCAAGTGGAAGAACTTATCCACTGAAGATTCCACATGGGAGGACGAGAATTTTATGCAGAAGTATCCTGAACTACTCAAGCGTTGAGGACAACACTTTTTTGAAGGAGAGGGGCATGTTGGGTCCCTATAATACTAGTGATTACCCCATTACTATTGTAGTTATACCCCTTATTTATATTGATGTACCCATGTAGTGCCCATATTGTTACTATTGTGCCACATAGAAGCCCACTATTGTTATTGTTGTGCCCTACAATATTATTGTTATGTAGGCTTGGATTGTATTGGGACCACTTAGACTCCTATATATAGAAAGGAGGTATTTTCATTTGTATCATCCAAGAATTGTTCATTTATGTAATGTAAAGGAGGTTGCCCCCTCGAAGAGGCTGAATTCTAAGTCGTGGATCTCTCTTTTCTATCTTTTTGTGAGCTGGTTTCATAACAGCTTCATCCAATGATAGCGAGGATATTAAAAGTCTCATGGCACATGAAGAGAAGAATGCAGAAACTGAAGAAGCTGCCAAATTAAAAGAACTATTGGAAACAGAAACCAGGGTAAGGGAGAAATTGCAGGATATAGCAAAAGATCAGAGCACAACTATTCAGAGACTTGAATCAAAGATCCTCTCTCTAAAAGAAGATCTTGAAGATCAAGAACATGAAGTGATCAAACTAAAGCGACAAGTAGAAGAAGGGAGAAAAGTTGAAGAAGACCTAAGGAAGCAGTATCTGAAAAAGGAAGAACAACATCAAGTTGAGGTAAATATCTTGAAAGGTAAACTAGAAGAAAAGGATAAGCTTTTACGATTTCAAGATAGTTCTAAAGTCTTGGATGATATTCTTAATAGTCAAAGATCTCCTGCTATCAAGACTGGTCTTGGTTTTCATGAATATGTTGAAGGTGAATCTAGTTCACAAGGTGAGACAAGAAACTCTAATGAGAAATCTGAAATGCTCAAGGAACAACCAAGAAAAGAAATTCCTCAAGGAAGATCCTTTACTCCTAACTATGGACGTGATAGACGATTATTTCCTCCGCTGAATAAAGTTGAATGTTATGTATGTCATAATCTTGGACATGTTGCAGCCAGATGCAGAAGTAGAATGGTTCAAGAAAGATCATCTCATCCCAGGTATTTCAGAGGGTATTGATTTGCCTGTAATGCATATGGACACAAAGCAATTGATTGTGATAGAAGGAACATGAAAAATATAAGGTGTTATACATGCAACAACTATGGGCATAAAGCAAGGGAATGCAGAAGCAGATTTCAAAATTCAAGACAAGAGGACCATACATCATCACAGTTGCAGGAATTGAAGAAGACAGAGACAGAAAGGTGTGGGACAACTCAGTCAGCTGACATAACAGACACAGGGGAATCTGAAAGTGATGAGATTCAGTATTCCATCCTGCATACGCTGAGATAATGAAGACAAGTCGCGTATATACGCGAGTTACATGCTGCAAAGTCGCGTATATGGAGAAAGGGCAGCAGAACAGATGGTTATATGGAGAAAGGGCAGCAGAACAGACCCAGGTTCAGTCATGGTTGGCTCAGGCTCAGGGGAGCAGAACAGACTCAGGAAATGGTTCAGACATGGTTGGCTCACACTCAGGGGGAGAATATTCTTCAAATAATGCATTGTTGGCATTATGGTTAGAAGTTGTTGATAAAGTCTATGAAGATAAGTGATACATCTTACTGTTTAGGAATGATATTGCAGGCTGATGCTTATATCATGATGCTGTTGGTGGCTTTCATAAGTCTTGGTCTAGATATTTCGTCTCTATGTCATGTATCTCTTGTGATATCTCTTTTATGGTGTCAAGGTCATGTAACGGCCTATGTTGGTTTCCCCACTATGCCTGGGATGAATGATGAATGTATGTTGAGTCTTTTGGTGATAGGAAGGTCTTCTATAATGTATAAGTCCTTGTTCTTCTTGAAGAACATCTTTTGCAGATCTTGCCTACAGTCAAGGGGGGCATGAACAGCACAATTCAGCAAGAGCAGGATGGATAGATTGGTACACTTTGGCATACACAAAGGGGGAGCATAGTTGGAGATTTCAGCAAGTACTCAGGGGGAGTATGGACAGCAGAAGGTATACCAAAGAAGAGAATATCTTGGTCCGCCCTTTGCCCTTGATGTCAAAGGGGGAGAGTGACTTGGTGTAGTGGTTGCCATCAAGTCCAAAGGGGGAGATTGTTGGCATTATGATTCAAGTGTTGTCCTTGATGGCAACTCACTCAGAGGTTGGTACAGATACTCAGAAGTTGGTTCAGGTGATGGCAACTTACTCAGAAGACAGATCCTAGTACAGCTTGCCAAGGAAGTTCATACACGCAGGTTTGTTAAGCCCAAGTCGCGTGTACACGCAGGTTGGCTTCAGAAAAAGCGCGTGTATGTGGAAAAGCACCTTTGGTCCATGGCGGTTAGTCCTTGGAAGTTGTGCCTATGGTTTCGGACCATTGTATCTCGACGGGCGTGTCGATCCCTAGTTTTGAAGTTGATGGTATTGTGTTTCTATGGTTTTGGCTCTTGGTATTGAACAAGGCCTAAGGCTATATAAGGAGAAGATCACTAGGCAAAGAGTAAGCGTGTGTGGGTGTCTGACGCAGTGAGAGGATCTGGTATTGCTGGTTATCTGTTCGGGACGCTTGGCAAGGGTCGGATCTGACAGCAAAGGCAGAAGTAATCATTTCTAGATCTGCACGCGGGTTGCCTTTGGAGAAAGCGCGTATACACGCGGTTTTGGTACAGTGAAGTAGCGTATGCATGATAAGGGTTGATATTTCAGGTTGTTGCTGATTCTGGTGGTTGTTGCAGAGTTCTAGATTCTGGTTTGGGTTCTGTGTTCTTGATGACAGGGTTTCAGTGATTCGGTATTGGGTTGTTTAATGAATTATGATGCAAGTATAAGTTGATGATTGTATTGCGGTAATGTTTGCTTTGTACTCTTGGATCCAGTCTGAAAATTGATGAAACGTGGTCCCTGAAGGTTGTAGGGTCAGCACCTACGTACTAGTAAATGGATCAGCTAGTACAAGAGCTGAGGGGGTTGTAGCTCCCTTCCAAAAGTAGTTGGAAAACGAGAGAGAGGGTTGTAGCCCTCTGCAGGTTGTAGCCTGCATACTGGTAAAGGACTGCACCAGTATATTGTAAAAGAAGTTTCTCATTAAAGAAGAAAGAGACGAATTGCAGCAGGTGGTTTTCACCCACATTGGGTTTCCACCTTATATCATGGTGTTCATGTGTGTGGCTCTTGTGTGATGTTCTGTTCTGTTATACTGCACCTGTTTACTGCTAAATTGCTTAATAATGTTCTGATGCATTTACTGAAGATAAGATTAACTGAATCATAAGATATCTGCATATACGCTAGTTGCTTTAGACACAGTCGCGTGTACACGCGGGTTCACTTAACTGAAGTCGCGTGTATGAAATTGAAAAGGTTTTATTGATCTGATAATACTGATTCACCCCCCCTCTCAGTATTATTTCCAACAGACTTGAGACAATTCACTAATTTGCGAAGATACCAAGTTTTAGCTTCTGATCTCCATATTATCATGTGAAAGTGTTAAATGAATTTGTTTGTATAGCAAAGGATTGGGGTTTGAGTCTTTGATCTTTTTCATGGTTACACACAAATCTAGGTAGATCATTCTATGATCTACTAGGGTAAAAGTAATCAACTTACTCTGATGAAATTTTCCCATAAAACAAATGTAGATTGAATATACTGACCAACCATTTCCACTGGTGAAAGCAACATTTGATCTCCATAGGAATTGAAGTTGGAAGGGTTCAAGATAATCCCTGTATATGTTGATCCACTAGGTATAGAAGAGACCATAGAAATGGCCATAGGAACCTCAAGTGCTGGGAGAGGGAAACACCCCAAAATAGAGAAGTCTTTCAAAAGACAGGTACCAAGACCAAAAAAATATTCAGGAGTACCACCCACTAAAGGGACATTGTTATAATTCAGCAGTTGAAAGTTTGGGGTACAAAAAGAGAACTAGTTCACTATCATAATTTTCCCTTAGTGAGGAAAATAGATAAGTCAGAAGACTGATGAGATTGTTATCACTCAAAAGTTTTCCCTAAAAGTTATCAAAATAAGGAAGCATCTGAGGTAACCACAAAATAATCTCTTAGGCTTAGGCTCTAGCCAACCTAAGTCCAGAGAGGGCTCTCACAAAATAATTTAGCTTCGTTTTTATAGGATTTTAGGCTAGTTCTTACTATTCATGGGGTTTTGTTTTGAATTGAAGGTTGGGTGGTGGAATTCCAAGAGCAGATGGATAGAGCTAGGTCTTCAAGCCATTGGGCTATGGATTCAACAAATGGATAGAATAACAGGACCAGATCATTAAAGGAAAGTTTCACAGGGTAGGCTAGCAACGAAAAAGGAAAATCTTTAGGCCAAATGGGTGAATTGATTCTAACCAGGGTGAAAGGGAACTTAATAATCCTTGGACCGAGATCAGAATGAAGAACAGAGGGTGATCATGAACAAAGGGAAATTAAGAATCCTTTGCTATAGACCAGAGCAGAAACTACGGAAGCTAAGGAGCAGTTAAGAATTCCCTAGCTAAGATAGTTTAGGAGAAAACATTCAGAATGTAAAATAGTCAAGATAAAGTGCCTTCAAGCAATTTCTAAAATATCATTCCTTGTTATACATTTAGATTTTAGAAATTTACATAAAAGATTATGGAAAAAACATAAGGAAAAACAACCTTGAACATAGAAGAATACTTATTTGTATTTTGCTTTACACAAGAATCCTGTAAAATAACTAATCTATATTCCTTGATCCAGCAAGCCAATCCAGTCATTGATATAATAGAACTTTGATTTGAGAGAAAATGTCTATACAAATGTCTTGGAATCCAGACTACATACTTCGAAATGTGAAGTATTTATACAAAAATATTTACAAAATATCTCAAAACAACTTGAGACTTAATCTATCGAATAAGAATATCTTCTTGCATGAAGATAGAGACAGATGTTAAATTGATTCATGTTGTCTCTTTTATTATGGCGTTGCTAGTTGTTTTTGTTGCGTTGGAGCCCTTTAAGTTGCCTGATAGTGTTGGAGATAATCCTGAAAGGGAGGGGGTGAATTAGTATTATCAAATCAATATAACTTTTTCATTTCCATATTCAAATTCATATACGCTACTTTAGTTAAGGAAAACTGTGTGTAATGCAACAAGCGTATATCCAGTAAACTTATGATTCAGTTAGTTGATCCTTAATGAGTGCATCAGAACATTATTAACCATATGAACAACAAATAGGAGCAGTAAAACAGAACAGATCATCACACATAAGCAACACACATGAACACCAAGATGTAAGGTGGAAACCCAATGTGGGTGAAAACCACCTGCTGCAATTCGTCTCTATCTTCTTTTAATAAGAAACTTCCTTTTACAATGGTTTTGTACTGGTGCAGTCTTATACTAGTATGCAGGCTTCTACCTGCAGAAGGTTGCAACCTTCTCTTCTCTTCCAGGGACCACGTTTCATACATTTTCAAACTGGATCCATAGATACAAGGCAATCACTAATACAATCATTAACTCTGAATCACCCAACAACCGAATCACAGAAACACAGTCACCGAACACAGACCAGAGCCCAGAACTCTACAACAACCACTAGAACCAACATAAACCTAAAACATCAAATCTCATAATGTATACACTGATTGACTGTGTCAAACCAGCATGTATACGCTCTTTCACTAGAGAGAACCCACGTATAGATCTAAAGATAGTTACTTATACCTTTGTTGCAATTTCCAACTTCAAATATATCTATACAGTAAGATATAAAGGATAAAACATGTGTCAGTACTCAGATCTACTCATGATCATACCATATAATGATAATACGTTTTAGTCTTCAAGATCCCGGTCCATCAACCTTTATCAACCACATAGGAGCCTCCTTGATTCAGATTGACCGAAGCATCACAAACCCATAAACAGCATACTAGATCTCACACTTCATCAGATATTCATCATTTACACTTGCACCCCCTTGGCCTAATGATCTTCTCCTTATATAGGTTTAGGCTTCTCTCAATACCATGGTCCAAAACCATGTAGAACCAATACGTTGGACCCAATACCTGGGGTCAACACTTCGGACCAGATACCATGGACGAAATACCACAGACCAAAACTTAGTTTTCCAACATGTAAACGCCTTTCCTTCTGTGAACATGCATGTGCACGTATACACTCCTTTTGTTCTGATCACCTACGTGTATACACACTTTAATCAAGGTTAACCTGTGTATACCTCTCTCTTGGCCTGATGTACTATGATCTGTCATCTGATTGAGTTGCCTCTAAGGACAACACCTGTATCATACCTCTGAGTGAGTTTCCATCAAGCACAACACCTGTATCATAATGGCAACAATCTCCCCCTTTGGACTTGATGGCAACCACCACACCAAGCCACTCTCCCCTTTTGACATCAAGGGAAAAGGGAAAACCAAGAAATTCTCTCCCTTGGTATACGTTTTGATGTCCATACTTCCCCTGATTATCTGCTGAAATCTCTGATTGAGCTCCCCCTTTGTAGATGCCAAGATGTACCAATCCGTCAATGCTCCCCCTGAGCACATGCAAGGTCTGTAAAAGCATAATAAGACTCTATACATACATCAATCTCCAAACCAAGTGGGAATACATAAATGTTTATGCATGACTCAACAAAAAGAACCATTACATCATCCATCCCATGCATAGTCGGGTAACAAACTACATCATATGACTCACAAATACCAAGGACCTAAACATGACCATGATAGTTATCAGAAACTATCATACACCATATGATATGCACCATAAGTATCTTAACCTGCAATCCATTCTCTTGGTCAATCAACAATCAGTAGCAAGATGTGTTAATAAGCATCATCACCAAGGACTTCTAACCATAATGCCAACAATGTATTATTCGAAGCATATGCTCCCCCTGAGCTTGTGCCAACCATCATATACCACGAAAGAATATTTCCTGAGTCTGTTCTGCTGCTTTTCTTCAGAGCTCTATATACGCGATTATGCAGCCTATAATTCGTGTATATACGCGACTTACCTTCATAATATCAGCATATTCATGTTGGAATACTGAAGGTCTACACTTTCAGTTTCCCCTATGTCTGTTATGTCAGCTAACTGAGTTATGTCACACTTTTCTGTCTCTAATACTGTCTTCTTTAATACCTAGAATTGTGATGATGTATAATCCTCCTTCTTTGGAGTTTAAATTTTGCTCCTGCATTCCCTTGCTTTATGTCCAAACTTGTTGCATGCATAACATCTTAGATGTTTCATGTTCCTTCTATTGCAATCAATTGCTTTGTGGCCAAACATATTGCAAGCAAAACAATATCCCTTGAAGTACCTGGAACGTGATGATCTTTCTATGTGATGGTCTTGAACCATTCTACTTTTGCATTTGGCTGCAACATGTCCAAGATTATGACATACATAACATTCAACATTATTCATTGGAGGAAACAATTGTCTATTACTTCCATAGTTAGGAGTAAAAGATTTTCTTTGAGGAATTTCTTTCCTTGGCTGTTGATGAGGTTGTCCTCTCATCTCCTTTTTGAGCATTTTAGAATTCTCATTAGAGTTACTTTCCTCACATTGTGAGCTAGATTCACCTTCAATAGATTCATAAAATCCAAGACCAGTTTTGATAGCAAGGGATCTTTCACTACTAAGAATATCATCCAAAGTCTTAGTACTGTCTTGAAATCGTAATAGTTTATCCTTTTCTTCTAGTTTACCTTTTAAGATATTTACCTCAACCTGATGTTGTTCTTCCTTTTCCAGATACTGCTTCATTATGTTTTCTTAAGCTTTTCTTCCTTCTTCCACTTGTTGCCTTAATTTGAGCACTTCATGTTCTTGTTCTTCAAGAGCTTATTTATTATACTTCTTTGATTCCTTAAGATCTTCTTTTAGGGAGATAATCCTAAATTCAAGTCTCTGAATTGTTATGCTCTGATATTTTACTACATCCTACAGCTTCTCCCTTACTCTGGTTACTGACTCCAATTGTTCTTTTAATCTGATAACTTCTTCTGTTTCTACATCCTTATTTTCATATGCCATGAGAAGTCTAATGTCTTCATCACTATTGGATGAGTCATTACTTTTATCATGAGTATAGTAACTTCTATTACCTTCTTCAGACATCTTTCCTTCGTTATGAGGGCATCTAGCAGTGTAGTGACCAACTCTACCACATGAAAATAATTTGAAAGGTAGCTTACCTTTGAACCTTCTAAATCCCCGTTCACGATTCTTGACAAAATTTACCTCATCTTCTTCTTCTGAAATGTATCTTGATTCATTTGCTGATACCTCGAATACGGCTTCTCTCATATCTGATGGTCCTACTTTTCTCATCTCAAAAGTAGTTAAGATTCCGTGAAGCTGCGTCATAGTGATTTTCTGCAAATCCTCCTTTTCTTATATGGCAGACACTTTGGATTCAAATTTAGCAGACAAGGATCTCAAAAAAATTTCAACCAAGACAACTTCCTTAATGTCTTCACCCAAATTCCTCATACAATGTACAATCTCATCTATACGTAGTAAGTAATTAGCTATGCTTTCATTACTATGCATCTTGAGAGTTTCATACCGAATTCTGAGAGTTTGAAGCTTTGCTCATTTTACCTGATCATCTCCTTCATAGCTTAGAACGATTTTGTCCCATATTTCTTTGGCTGATTTGAAGTGCATAACCTTGAGAAATTCTGATTGTGACAAACTTCCCAATAAGATAGTAACCGCTTTGGCATTGAGTTCATATTGCTTTCACTCTGCTATATATGTAGGAATTGCTGATGGATATGTATATCCTCCTTCCACGATTCCCCAAACATCTATTCCAAGTGATTGTAGATATGTTGTGGTTCTTATCTTCCAGTAGAAAAAGTTTCTCCCATCAAAGATTGGTGGCCTGATGGATGCCTCTCTTTCTTGATTACCCATTCTGATGGATCTTCCTTCAAGAAATCATCAAGCTTCTTCCAAAGGACCTGCTATGATACCAATTGTCGGAAATAATACTGAAGGAGGGGGTGAATCAGTATTATCAAATCAATATAACTTTTTCATTTCCATATTCAGATTCATATACGCGACTTTAGTTAAGGTAAACCCCATGTATACTTAACTGTGTGTAATGCAGCAAGTGTATATCCAGTAAACTTATAATTCAGTTAGTTGATCCTTAATGAATGCATCGGAACATTATTATACATATGAATAGTAAATAGGAGCAGTAAAACAGAACAGATCATCACACGTAAGCAACACACATGAACACCAAGATGTAAGGTGGAAACCCAATGTGGGTGAAAGCCACCTGCTGTAATTCGTCTCTATCTTCTTTTAATAAGAAACTTCTGTTTACAATGGTTTTGTACTAGTGCAATCTTATACCAGTATGTAGGCTTCTACCTGCAAAAGGCTACAACCTTCTCTTTTCTTCCAGGGACCATGTTTCATACATTTTCAAACTAGATCCATAGATACAAGGCAATCACTAATACAATCATTAACTTTGAATCACCCAACAACCGAATCATAGAAACACAGTCACCGAACACATACCGAAGCCCAGAACTCTGCAACAACCACTAGAACCAACAACAACCTGAAACATCAAATCTCATAATGTATACGCTACTTGACTGTGTCAAACCAGCGTGTATACGCTCTTTCACCATAGAGAACCCGCGTATAGATCTAAAGATAGTTACTTATACCTTCACTGCAATTTCCAACTTCAAATGTATCCAAACAATAAGATATAAAGGATAAAACATGCGTGAGTACTCAAATCTACTCATGATCATACCATATAATGATAATACATTATAGTCTTCAAGACCCTGGTCTATCAACCTTTATCAACCACATAGGAGCCTCCTTGATTCAGGTCGAGCCAAGCATCACAAACCCATAACCAGAATACTAGATCTCACACTTCATCAAATATTCATCACTTACACTTGCACCCCCTTGGCCTAATGATCTTCTCCTTATATAGGTTTAAGCTTCTCTCAGTACCATGGTCCAAAACCATGTAGAACCAATACCTTGGACCCAATACTTGGGGTCAACGCCTCAGACCAAATACCATGGACCAATACCAAAATACCATGGACCAAATAAAACAGACCAAAACTTAGTTTTCCAACATGTACACGCCTTTCCTTCTGTGAACCTGCATGTGCATGTATATGCTCCTTTTGTTCTGATCACTCGCATGTATACGCACTTTAATCAAGGTTAACCTATGTATACCTCTCTCTTGACCTGTTGTACTATGATCTGTCATTTGATTGAGTTGCCTCCAAGGAAAAAACCTGTATCATACCTCTGAGTGAGATGCCATCAAGGACAACACTTGCATCATAATTCCAACAATCTCCCCCTTTGGACTTGATGAAAATGACCACACCAAGTCACTCATCCCCTTTGAAATCAAGGGCAAAGGGCAGACCAAGAAATTCTCTCCCTTGGTATACCTTCTGTTGTCCATACTCCCCCTAACTATCTGCTGAAATCTATGATTGAGCTCCCCCTTTGTAGATGCCAAGATGTACTAATCCGTCAATCCTCCCCCTGAGCACATGCAAGGTCTATAAAAGCATAACAAGACTTTATACATAAATCAATCTTCCAGCCAAATGGGAATACACAAATTTTTATGCATGACTCAACAATGAGAACCATTACATCATCCATCCCATGCATAGTGGGGTAACAAACTACATCATATGACTCACAAAGACCACGGACCTGAACATGACCATGATAGTTATCAGCAACTATCATACACCATATGATCTGCACCATAAGTATCTTAACCTGCAATTCATTCTCTTAGTCAATCAACAATCAGTAGCAAGATGTGTCAATAAGAATCATCACCAAGGACTTCTAACCATAATGCCAACAATGTATTATTCGAAGCATATGCTCCCCCTGAGCCTGTTCCAACCATCATATACCACGACAGAATCATTTCCTGAGTCTGTTCTACTGCGCGACTATGCAGCCTATAATTCACGTATATACGTGACTTACCTTCGCAATATCAATGTATGCAAGTTGGAATACTAAAGGTCTACACTTTCAGTTTCCCCTGTGTCTGTTATGTCAACTAACTGAGTTATGTCACACTTTTCTGTCTCTAATTCTTTCTTCTTTAATAACTAGAATTGTGATGATGTATAATCCTCTTGCTTTTGAGTTTGAATTTTGCTCCTGCATTTCCTTGCTTTATGTTCAAACTTGTTGCATGCATACCATCTTACATGTTTCACGTTCCTTCTATTACAATCAATTTCTTTGTGGCCAAACATATTGCAAGCAAAACAATATCCCTTGAAGTAACTGGAACGAGATGATCTTTGTGTGTGATGGTCTTGAACCATTCTACTTCTGCATCTGGCTGCAACATGTCCAAGATTATGACATACATAACATTCAACATTATTCATTGGAGGAAATAATCATCTATTACTTCCATATTTAGGAGTAAAAGATTTTATTTGAGGAATTTCTTTCCTTGGCTGTTGATGAGGTTGTCCTCTCATCTCCTTTTTGAGCATTTTAGAATTCTCATTAGAGTTCTTTGCCTCACCTTGTGAGCTAGATTCACCTTCAATAGCAGGGAAAATTTTAAGATCCCCCCCTAAATTTACATGTATAATAAATGGGCGAATCTCCATGGTATATAGGAAAAATGGAAGGCGATTTTATCAATAATATGATATGTATATATAATTTTTTGGCGAATCTCTCACCAAGCATGGCGAATATTTTACTCAATTATAAAATCTTGTGTTTATTGAATACACAAATGAAATCATTGCATTTCTTTAAAATATATTTTGAAATCAAAATTACTGAAATTACATATCGATAACCTAGTGGGTGTAGGATAAAATTAACCCGTGCCATTCACAGAAAGCATGAGAAAAAACCTAATAATATATATAAAACCAAGAAAAATTCAAATTCATCACTTCTAGGGACCTCGTAACCACCCTGCCAATACACAAGTATGTTCCTGTTTGTAATTAGAAAAACTACCCAAATTACAATCTGTTTACTCCACTTCTAGGGACCTCGTAACCACCCTGCCAATACACAAGTATGTTCCCGTTTGCAATTAGAAAAATTACCCAAATTACAATCTGTTTACTCCAGCATATGTTGGAAAGTTATAGAAGGATGACTAGTGCAATCAATCCTTTCCTTTTAGCCCTGGATTTGTTTCAGTTTAAAACAAAAGTATACAAATATACTTGTCCAATGTGTATGCTTTAACCATTCACCTTAAGATGTTTTTGCAATATAATTTCCCAAGTCTATTTAATATCTTCATTATCATAAAAACCAACCTATATCCATCTTAACTCCACATCTACCACTCTTAGGGGGATGAAATCTATTTATCCCTCTGAGCACTTGGTAAACCCAGAATTAAGATGGATCTAAGATAGAATTTCCCCTTTAAATAGTCTATGCTCACATGAATACCATGGGTCAATACCATGGGTTATCATAAACCTGGAGCTTAAAAATTACTATTAGTAATTTATAAAAATTAATAAAATTAATAGTTGATTTTTATTTTATTTTTATTTTAACCGAGCTAAAATGTTTAACATACATTAAATTACAACATCCATTTTTACTCTTGATCGGATCAAATATTTTTTCACTCTATGCTAGTTTGCATATCACGATATTTGATACCTCTGGGGGGTTAGTAGATCTAGAGTAAAGATGGATCTATGCTGGTTTAATTCCCCCATTTAAATAGGCTACATTCCAAGTGAATACCATATACCATGGGTCAATACCATGTGCCATTTTTATTTTTATTAATACTAATATTAGGGTTAATAATGTTTTTTTGCATGGTATTAATAACAATATAGTCCATGGTATTTGTCCCATAGTATAAATATAAGGTGACTTATGGAGTAAATATAAAAAAAAAATTATTTGTTTACCATACCTCTCGTTTATTTATATTTTTATTAATTTACCATACCATTCATAAATACAAGGTGACTTATAGAGTAAATATAAAAAAATGTTTTATTTGTTTACCATACCTCTAGCTTATTTATATTTTTATTAATTTACCATACCTCTTTTACAAATATGGTATTTGGCCCATAGGATTCACTTAAATAAAACCTCTTTCTTGAGCCTTCATAAATAGAACGAGGGTTATTTACCATCCGTCTAGTTTATTTATATTTTTATTTATTTACCATACCTTTTGAGTAAGTATAAAAAGACATTTTATTTATTTACCGTACCTCCACTTTACTTATATTTTTATTTGTTTACACCCTTGCATGTTTATAAGGTGACTTATGGAGTAAATATAAAAAATGCTTTATTTATTTACCATACATCTCATTTATTTATATTTTTATTAATTTACCACACCTCTTTTATAAATATGGTATTTGGGCCTTTGGCCCATAGGATTCACTTAAATAAAACCTATTCTTGAAAATGGGCGAATGGATTCACTTAAATAAAACCTATTCTTGAAAATGGGCGAATGGAAGGTTGTAACTCCTAATTTCAAGGGCTAAATTTACCTTTTTTACCCTCTCCCTTAAAATATGGTGGGCTATTTGAGGTGATTTGTAAAAATGTACTATGATACAAAATATTCGCCCACTAAAAATTTAAAACCCCTTAATTTCGCCAAAGGGCGAACATTCGCCCCTAAAATCACCCCTATTCAACAGTTTCATAAAAGCCAAGATCAGTTTTAATAGCAGGGGATCTTTGACTACTAAGAATATCATCCAAAATCTTAGTACTGTCTTGAAATCATAACAGTTTATCCTTTTCCTCTAATTTACCTTTTAAGATATTTACCTCAACGTGATGTTGTTCTTTCTTTTCCAGATACTGCCTCCTTATGTTTTCTTCAGCTTTTCTTCCTTCTTCCACTTGTTGCCTTAATTCGAGCACTTCATGTTCTTGTTCTTCAAGAGCTTCTTTATTTAGCTTCTTTGATTCCTTAAGATCTTCTTTTAGAGAGAGAATCTTCTATTCAAGTCTCTGAATTGTTATGCTCCGATCTTTTACTACATCCTGCAACTACTCCCTTACTCTGGTTACTGACTCCAGCTGTTCTTTTAATCTGTAACTTCTTCTGTTTCTACATCCTTATTTTCATATGTCATGAGAAGTCTAATGTCTTCATCACTATTGGATGAGTCATTACTTTTATCATGAGTATAGTAACTTCTATTACCTTCTTCAAACATCTTTCCTCTGTTATGAGGGCATCTAGCAGCGTAGTGACCAACTCTACCACATGAAAAGCATTTGAAAGGTAGCTTACCTTTGAACCTTCCAGATCCCCATTCAAGATTCTTGACAAAATTTACCTCATCTTCTTCTTCTGAAATGTATCCTGATTCATTTGTTGATACTTCGAATGTGGCTTCTCTCATATCTGATGGTCCTCCTCTTTTCATCTCAAAAGCAGTTAAGATTCCGTGAAGCTGCGTCATAGTGATTTTCTGCAGATCGTACTTTTCTTCTACGACAGACACTTTGGATTCAAATTTAGCAGACAAGGATCTCAAAACCTTTTCAACTAAGACAACTTCCTTAATTTCTTCACCCAGATTCCTCATACAATTTACAATCTCATCCATACGCAGGAAGTAATTAGCTATGCTTTCATTCCTATGCATCTTAAGAGTTTCATACCGAATTCTGAGAGTTTGAAGCTTTGCTTGTTTTACCTGATCATCTCCTTCATAGCTTAGAATGATTTTGTCCCATATTTCTTTGGCTGATTTGAAGTGCATAACCTTGACAAATTATGATTGTGAAAAACTTCCCAATAAGACAGTAATTGCTTTGGCATTGAGTTCATATTGCTTTCTCTCTGCTATATCTATAGGAATTGCTGATGGATATGTATATCCTCCTTCCATGATTCCCCAAACATCCATTCCAAGTGATTGTATATATGCTGTGGTTCTTATCTTCCAGTAGACAAAGTTTCTCCCATCAAATATTGGTGGCCTAATGGATGCCTCTCTTTCTTGATTACCCATTCTGATGGATCTTCCTTCAAGCGATGAAGCTTCTTCCAAAGGACTTGCTCTGATACCAATTGTTGGAAATAATACTGAGAGCGGGGGGGGGGTGTCAATCAGTATTATCAAATCAATATAACTTTTTCATTTCCATATTCAGATTCATATACGCTACTTCAGTTAAGGAAAACTGTGTGTATACAAAATTGTGCGTAATGCAACAAGCGTATATCCAGTAAACTTATGATTCAGTTAGTTGATCCTTAATGAGTGAATCAGAACATTATTAACCATATGAACAGTAAATAGGAGCAGTAAAACAGAATAGATCATCACACATAAGCAACACACATAAGCATCAGGATGTAAGGTGGAAACCCAATGTGGGTGAAAATCACCTGCTGCAATTCGTCTCTCTCTTTTAATAAGAAACTTCTTTCTATAATGGTTTTGTACTAGTGCAGTCTTATACCAGTACGCAAGCTTCTACCTGCAGAAGGCTACAACCTTCTCTTTTCTTCCAGGGACCACGTTTCATACATTTTCAGACTGGATCCATAGATACAAGGCAATCACTAATATAATCATTAACTCTAAATCACCCAACAACCGAATCACAGAAACACAGTCACCGAACATAGACCAGAGCCCAGAACTCTGCAACAACCACTAGAACCAACAACAACCTGAAACATCAAATCTCATAATGTATACGCTACTTGACTGTGTCAAACCAGCATGTATACGCTCTTTCACCATAGAGAACCCATGTATAGATCTAAAGATAGTTACTTATACCCTCGTTGCAATTTCCAACTTTAGATATATCTAGACAATAAGATATAAAGGATAAAACATGCGTCAGTACTCAGATCTACTCATGATCATAACATATAATGATAATATATTTTAATCTTCAAGATCCCGGTCCATCAACCTTTATCAACCGCATAGGAGCCTCCTTGATTTAGATCAAGCCAAGCATCACAAACCCATAACCAGGATACTGGATCTCACACTTCATCATATATTCATCGCTTACACTTGCACCCGCTTGGCCTAATGATCTTATCCTTATATATGTTTAGGCTTCTCTAAATACCATGGTCCAAAACCATGTAGAACCAATACCTTGGACCCAATACCTGGGATCAACACTTCGGACCAAATACTATGGACCAATACCAAATGCCATAGACCAAAACTTAGTGTTCCAACATGTACACGCCTTTCCTTCTGTGAACCTACGTGTGCATGTATATGCTCCTTTTGTTCTGATCACCCACGTGTATAGGCACTTTAATCAAGGTTAACCTACGTATACCTCTCTCTTGACCTACTGTACTATGATTTGTCATCTGATTGAGTTGCCTCCAAGGACAACCCCTGTATCATACCTCTGAGTGAGTTGCCATCAAGGACAACACCTGTATCATAATGCCAACAATCTCCCCCTTTGGACTTGATGGCAACCACCACACCAAGTCACTCTCCCCCTTTGACATCAATGGCAAAGGGAAGACCAAGAAATTCTCTCCCTTGGTATACCTTCTGCTGTCCATACTCCCCCTGAGCATCTACTGAAATCTCTAATTGAGCTCCCCCTTTGTAGATGCCAAGATGTACCAATACGTCAATGCTCCCCCTGAGCACATGCAAGGTTTGTAAAAGCATAACAAGACTCTATACATACATCAATCTCCCAACCAAGTGGGAATACACAAATTTTTATGCATGACTCAACAACAAGAACCATTACATCATCCATCCCATGCATAGTGGGGTAACAAACTACATCATATGACTCACAAATACCAAGGACCTGAACATGACCATCATAGTTATTAGCAACTATCATACACCATATGATCTGCACCATAAATATCTTAACCTGCAATCCATTCTCTTGGTCAATCAACAACCAGTAGCAAGATGTGTCAATAAGAATCATCACCAAGGACTTCTAACCATAATGCCAAAAATGTATTATTCGAAGCATATGCTCCCCCTGAGCCTGTGCCAACCATCATATACCACGACATAATCATTTCCTGAGTCTGTTCTGCTTCTTTTCTTCAGAGCTCTATATACATGACTATGCAACCTATAATTCGCGTATATACGCGACTTACCTTCATAATATCAGTGTATGCAAGTTGGAATACTGAAGGTCTACACTTTCAGTTTCCCCTGTGTGAGTTATGTCAGCTAATTGAGTTATGTCACAATTTTCTGTCTCTAATTCTGTCTTCTTTAATACCTAGAATTGTGATGATGTATAATCCTCTTGCTTTGGAGTTTGAATTTTGCTCCTGCATTCCCTTGCCTTATTTCCAAACTTGTTGCATGCATAACATCTTACATGTTTCATGTTCCTTCTATTGCAATCAATTGCTTTGTGGGCAAACATATTGCAAGCAAAAAAATATCCCTTGAAGTACCTGGAAGGTGATGATCTTTCCGTGTGATGGTCTTGAACCATTCTACTTCTGCATCTGGCTGCAACATGTCCAAGATTATGACATACATAACATTCAACATTATTCATTGCAGGAAATAATCATCTATTAGTTCCATAGTTAGGAGTAAAAGATTTTCTTTGAGGAATTTCTTCCCTTGGCTGTTGATGAGGTTGTCCTCTCATCTCCTTGTTGAGCATTTTAGAATTCTCATTAGAGTTCCTTACCTCACCTTGTGAGCTAGATTCACCTTCAACAGATTCATCAGAGCCAAGACTAGTTTTGATAGCAGGGGATATTTGACTACTAAGAATATCATCCAAAATCTTAGTAATGTCTTGAAATCGTAACAGTTTATCCTTTTCTTCTAATTTACCTTTTAAGATATTTACCTCAGCGTGATGTTGTTCTTCCTTTTCCAGATACTGCTTTCTTATGTTTTCTTCAGCTTTTCTTCCTTCTTCCACTTGTTGCCTTAATTCGAGCACTTCATGTTCTTGTTCTTCAAGAGCTTCTTTATTCTACTTCTTCGATTCCTTAAAATCTTCTTTTAGAGAGAGAATCTTCGATTCAAGTCTCTGAATTGTTATGCTCTGATATTTTACCACATCCTGCAGCTGCTCCCTTACACTGGTTACTGACTCCAGATGTTCTTTTAATCTGGTAACTTCTTATGTTTCTACGTCATTATTTTCATATGCCATAAGAAGTCTAATGTCTTCATCACTATTATATGACTCATTACTTTTATCATGAGTATAGTAACTTCTATTACCTTCTTCAGACATCTTTCCTTTGTTATGAGGGCATCTAGCAGCGTAGTGGCCAACTCTACCACATGAAAATAATTTGAAAGGTAGCTTACCTTTGAACCTTCCAGATCCTCGTTCAAGATTCTTGACAAAATTTACCTCATCTTCTACTTCTGAAATGTATCCTGATTCGTTTGTTGATACTTCGAATGCAACTTCTCTCATATCTGATGGTCCTCCTTTTCTCATCTCAAAAGCAGTTAAGATTCGTGAAGCTGCGTCATTGTGATTTTCTATAGATCCTCCTTTTCTTCTATGTTAGACACTTTGGATTCAAATTTAGCAGACAAGGATCTCAAAACCTTTTCAACTAAGACAACTTCCTTAATTTCTTCACGCAGATTCCTCATACAATTTACAATCTCATCTATACACAGGAAGTAATTAGCTATGTTTGCATTACTATGCATCTTAAGAGTTTCATACAGAATTCTGAGAGTTTGAAGCTTTGCTCGTTTTACCTAATCATCTCCTTCGTAGCTTAGAATGATTTTGTCCCATATTTCTTTGGCTGATTTGAAGTGCATAACCTTGAAAAATTCTAATTGTGACAAACTTCCCAATAAGACAGTAACTGCTTTGGCATTGAGTTCATATTGCTTTCTCTCTGTTGTATCTGTAGTAATTACTAATGGATATGTATATCCTCCTTCCACGATTCCCCAAACATCCATTCCAAGTGATTGTAGATATGTTGTGGTTCTTATCTTCCAGTAGACAAAGTTGCTCCCATCAAAGATTGGTGGCCTGATGGATGCCTCTCTTTCTTGATTATCCATTCAGATGGATCTTACTTCAAGCGATCAAGCTTCTTCTAAAGGACCTTCTATGATACCAATTGTTGGAAATAATATTGAGAGGAGGGGGGGGGGGGTGAATCAATATTATCAAATCAATATAACTTTTTCACTTCCATATTCAGATTCATATATGCTACTTCAGTTAAAGAAAACCACGTGTATACGCAATTGTATGTAATTTAACAAGCGTATATCCAGTAAACTTATGATTTAATTAGTTGATCTTTAATGACTGCATCAAAACATTATTAACGATATGAACAGTAAACAGGAGCAGTAAAACAGAATAGATCATCACACATAAGCAACACACATGAACACCAAGATGTAAGGTGGAAAACCAATGTGGGTGAAAACCACTTGCTGCAATTCATCTCTATCTTCTTTTAATAAGAAACTTCTTTTTACAATGGTTCTGTACTGGAGCAGTCTTATACTAGTACGCAGGCTTCTACCTGCATAAGGCTACAACCTTCTCTTTTCTTCCAGGGACCACATTTCATACATTTTCAGACTCGATCCATAGATACAAGGCAATCACTAATACAATCATTAAACCTGAATCACCCAACAACCGAATCATAGAAACACAGTCACCAAACACAGACCAGAGCCCAGAACTTTGCAACAACCACTAGAACCAACAACAATCTGAAACATCAAATCTCATAATGTATATGCTACTTGACTGTGTCAAACCAGCGTGTATACGCTCTTTCACCAGAGAGAACCCTCGTACAGATCTGAATATAGTTACTTATACCTTCGCTGCAATTTCCAACTTCAAATATATCCAGACAATAAGATATAAAGGATAAAACATGCGTCAGTACTTAGATCTACTCATGATCATACCATATAATGATAATACATTTTAATCTTCAAGATCTCGGTCCATCAACCTTTAATAGAGTTCAGGCTTCTGTGATCCATATCAAGTTAGAGAAAAATTCTTCGGCGAAAATCACATGGAATACCATTTGTCGACACGTTTCGAACCAACTAGTGTGGCTCATCATCAGGACAAGTTGAAGAAACAGATCTAGCTCATCATGTTAAATAGTCTGAGCGGAGCCTCCAACAGCTACCTTGCCTAACGGCTAGTTTGACTCTAGGATCAGGGTCAAAATTATTATATTAGATTAATTAGTATAAAATAAATAAATTATTATTCGGTTTAAGAATTAATTATTAAAAATTATAAAATAATAATTTAAAAGAAAAATTAGTTAAATAAATAACCTTATAATAAATGAATAAGTAATAAATTTTATTTAAAAGTATTATTAAAAATTGTATGTTAATTAATAAAAGTTAATTAAGTAGTATGAAGGACCATATAAGATAGAAAATAATAAAGAAATTCTAAGGGTGTTATATTAGTTAGGGAATTAGCTAAAAATATAAGCTGATTAGAATTTGAAAGGAAAAATTAGTTAAATGAAGGACCTTAAAAAAGAAAAGAAAAGGAAGGGGTGCCAATTTATAGGAATTATACAAAAAATAATTGAAAAGGGGGGACCAATATATAAAAAGAAGATCACATCAGGGAAAATCAATAAATATCACGCGAATAAAAACTAATAAATAAATAAACATTAAAAAAATAAAAATAAATAAATAAATAAAATAAAATAAAAATCGAAAAATAAATAAAAATGAAATAAAAATAAAAATAAGCCCCACGGGGGTAGGCGAGTTGGTAATCACATCGCGGTGAAGTCGTTAGAAAGGCGGCTCCGCACTGAAGGTCACGAGTTCAAATCCCCCGGACTAACCCGGAGCTGTGGAGAGGGACGGGCGCATGCTCCCAGTGGTTATATAGGTAGCGGTCAGAATCGACCCCATGTAACGCGAGTCGCGAGGCTGCCCCTGTTGCCGATTCCACTGTATAAAAAAAAAAGAAATAAAAATAAAAATAATAAATCTAAAAATAAAAATAAATTAGTTGAATAATAATAATAATAATAATAATAATAATAATAATAAAATAATAAATAAATAAATAAATAAAAAATAATAATACTAATTAAAAAAAAATAATAATACTAATAAAAAAAATAATAATAAATAAATAAATAAAAAAAATGAAAAAACGACTAGGAGGAGAGGGCAGGGACCCAACACCTACTGACTTTCCAACCATCCTCTCTATTGAGATTGCTTCGTCTCTTTTCAATCTCAAGCGCTTCCCTGAATTTTCGATGATGAAAATGCGAAACCTTAGCAATAACACTGGCCTCTTCAATACAAACATGATGATTGGTTTTCTCAGCATGTTCAACCAAAGCGGAAGATTTAGCTCTCCTATGCTTAAGGTCCGCTTTAGCTGAACATGCTAAGAAAACCAATCATCATGTTTGTATTGAAGAGGCCAGTGTTATTGCTAAGGTTTCGCATTTTCATCATTGAAAATTTAGGGAAGCGCTTGAGATTGAAAAGAGATCAAGCAATCTCAATAGAGAGGACGGTTGGAAAGTCAGTAGGTGTTGGGTCCCTGCCCTCTCCTTCTAGTCGTTTTTTCGTTTTTTATTTTTATTTTTTTTATTTTTTTATTTTTTATTAGTATTTTCTTTATTAGTATTATTTTATTATTTTATTTATTTATTTATTTATTTATTATTATTATTATTATTATTATTATTATTTTATTTTAAACTAATTTATTTTTAAGGAATTTAGACTTCTGTGATCCATAACATTGTTAAGATAGTCTTCGGCAAAATCACATAACCAATAATTTATTTTTATTTTTAGATTTATTATTTTTATTTTTCTTTCATTTTTATTTATTTTTCGATTTTTATTTTTATTTTTATTTTATTTTTTATTTTTATTTTTATTTTTATTTTTTTATTTTTATTTTTTTAATGTTTATTTATTTATTAGTTTTTATTCGCGTGATATTTATTGATTTTCCCCAATGTGATCTTCTTTTTATATATTGGTACCCCCCTTTTCAATTATTTTTTGTATAATTCCTATAAATTGGCACCCCTTCCTTTTTTTTTAAGGTCCTTCATTTAACTAATTTTTCCTTTCAAATTCTAATCAGCTTATATTTTTAGCTAATTTCCTAACTAATATAACACCCTTTGAATTTCTTTATTATTTTCTATCTTATATGGTCCTTCATACTACTTAATTAACTTTTATTAATTTTTAATAATACATTTAAATAAAATTTATTACTTATTCATTTATTATAAGGTTATTTATTTAACTATTTTTTCTTTTAAATTATTATTTTATAATTTTTAATAATTAATTCTTAAACCGAATAATAATTTATTTATTTTATACTAATTAATCTAATATAATAATTTTGACCCTGATCCTAGAGTCAAACTAGTCGTTAGGCCAGGTAGCTGTTGGAGGCTCCACTCAGACTATTTAACATGATGAGCTAGATCTGTTTCTTCAACTTGTCCTGACGATGAGCCACACTAGTTGGTTCGAAACGCGTCGAAAAATGGTATTCCATGTGATTTTCGCGAAAGAATTTTTCTCTAACCATCAACCTTTATCAACCGCACAGGAGCCTCCTTGATTCAGATCGAGCCAAGCATCACAAACCCATAACCAACATACTAGATCTCACACTTCATCAGATATGCATCACTTACACTTGCACCCCCTTGGCCTAATGATCTTCTCCTTATATAGGTTTAGGCTTCTCTCAATACCATGGTCCAAGACCATGTAGAACCAATACCTTGGACCCAATATCTGGGGTCAATACATCGGACCAAATACCATGGACCAATACTAAAATACCATGGACCAAATACCACGGACCAAAACTTAGTTTTCCAACATGTACGCGCCTTTCCTTCTGTGAACCTGCGTGTGCACGTATACACTCATTTTGTTCTGATCACCGACATGTATACACACTTTAATCAAGGTTAAACTCCGTATACCTCTCCCTTGACTTGTTGTACTATGATCTGTCATCTGAGTGAGTTGCCTCCAAGGACAACACCTGTATCATACCTCTGAGTGAGTTGCCATCAAGGACAACACCTATACTATAATGCCAACAGATAGTTGTGGTACTTCTACACTGGAATATTCTTTACTTGATCTTTTACTGATACTCTTTGACTTTGTTACCCTTTGACCTTGCTGATCTGTCTTTTACCTGTCTCACCTTGACACCTTAAGATTTACTGTGGTAACTTTCTGATGTAAAACTTTTTCATAGTAAATATATCATTTTCTCCCACCATTCCATCTTAGGAAATCTCATTTCAACATTCTTCTGTAAATTTCATTTGCCTCTATGTATTTTGAAAAATTGGGTTTGGTGAGAAACAAATGTTTCACCTCATGTTCTAGGAAAAACATGTACTTCAATGTATCATATAATACTTTTCCTATTGGCATGGCTTTAATGCCTGAAGAGTTGGCTTGTTCCTTGGCCAACCTCCTGAGTCTATCACTATAGTCAAATTGGGTCGTGAGTTTGTCATTGATGACCATAGGACTGGGAAGGCCTTTGTCCCTCAAAATTTCAAATTTGGCCATAAACTTGTCAATGGCTACCTGCATGTTATGGCACTTTTATTCTAAGTTGAACATGAGGTTTCTTTTGGAAAGAACCTTTTTAATCTCTAGGATGGCTTCAATCATATCCTCTATGCCAAGCTCATGGAGCTCATATCTGTTCTTACTGTTTAGGAGGTGGATGAATTGATTTGCATCCTCAGGTTTATCTCCTAATTCTTCCCTTACTTTCTGGATGGCTTCAGTTGCTACCTTCACCAGTTTGGTTTTCTTAAATATAACTTGGATTGATGGCCAAATATCATTGACAAAGTCAATGATATTGGCCCAGAGCATCTCTTTAGTTTGTCCTAGTGGCTTTTGCAGTGTCAAATATTTCTCTAGGACTTTAATTTTCTCACCCATACTTTGGGCTTTCTGTGTTTCTTCTCTTTGCTAAACTTGGGCAAGTTTGCAATCAGTTTCCAAACTTGCCACTTTCTCCTTTAATATTTTGAGCTATGTAGCTTGGATGGACATCCCCCCCATAGCTTTTACCAGTTATATTGTTTTCTCAGTTGATGTACTTATTGTTGTAGTGGACTTAGTTGTAATTGGCAGTGTTGTGGCAAGTGGAGCTATAGGTTCCAATGATGCTGCCATTGTGGAAGGAACTATTGTTGATATTGTGGGGATGACAGTTATGGGAGTTTTGGCTAGGTCATTTTTCTTGGATTGAATCAAAGTGTCAAACTCCTTCTCTGTTTCTTTAGGCTGATCATTTAGCCTTAGGGCTAGGTCCATAAGCTCTTCATGTCCTTGTTGTGCTTCTAGGACTTCCATTGTTTGAGGGTGATGCAATTGGGGAATTTTGAGCTGATTCTTCAGTGCAATAATGTTATCTTTCTTATTTTTAATTAGCTGCTCTATTGCTTTCACATCCTTGGGATCATGTCCCAATTCTATCACTAATTCCTCTAAGGACTTGATTCTTGTATCTTTGTCCTATGAGGAGGCCTTCTCCAACTGAAACTAAGCTAGAATATTGTTTAAAGAGTTCTACAATTGGTGGGCTGCAATGGCCTTCCCTGTCAATGTAGAATAAATAATCTCACCTATTTTCTTATGCAGCTCAATTTTCTCAATGGGATGAATATCCCATGCCAGTACTTCAAAATCTACTTTCTTAAAATCTAATGTTGTTCTTGGCTGCTGAGTGGTTGGATTGATGAAAGTCATTTTCCCCTCTTTAACATTAAAGTCTGACATAAACCTTGTTTGGTTGGTAGGGGTCATCTTCAGATATTGTGCATAGGTTTGGGATTTCAGCCTCTCATTTCTAGCCTTTATTTATTTTTATCTCTCCTTGATATCTTGCTCTTTATCTACTGGAATTCTAAAAGAGGATACCTCAACACTTTGCTGCCTTTCCAACATCTGAGTGTGTGAAGTGGAAGGTTCTAGAGTGCCTCCAGATGGAGTGGTAAGCCTACTCCCATCTCTTTCTATGCTTGTAACCTTAGCTGTCTCCTCTGTATATTCCTGTTCAGAGACAGGATTGACTCTTTGTCTCTTAGCATGTCTTGTCTCTGCATGGGCTTGTGATGTTGCTCTTTTTGAAGTAGTGGCCCTTTCCCTATTTCTCTTGAGGATTTTTTCCTCATTTATAGGAGTCTATAGAACTCGAGGGGTATTGATGGTGGTTTCTGGTTTATTTTATTTCTCTGGTATGTCTGTTTGATCTAACACCTTTGATAGGTCTGGTACTTCTGATCCCTCTGGCACCTATGATTCTTCTGGTTCTTGTGATTCTTTTGGCACCTACAGGAAAGAACCCTCATCAAGCTGTTTCTCTAGGTCAATGAGTGCATTCTCAATGTCTACTTTGGTGTTGTCCTGATCTACTAAGGTCCCTTCTACCCATTCTGATTGGTTTGCAAAGGCTTCAATTTCAGGAATGGGGTGATGAATGAAAGGTCCTAGCTTGACCTTTTGTCTGTTCTTGGTTATGAATTCGAAAGGGTCATATCTCCAGGTAAGGATTTTTTGAAATTTCATGCTCTCCAATATTAAATCTACTTCATGGCTTTCTTCCCTTGAGTTACATATGAATGGGCCTAATGGATCTTTGATTTTGAAGTTGGACTTTTTCTTGGCATTAAAAAATTTTGTTTCATCTACACTGATAATCTTCCTGTAATACTCTAAAGAAAATAACCTCATTGGGAGGTATTTGGGGAGTTCGTATGGTGCCCTCATGCAACCATAGATTCTGATCTCAGTATGGTTTTGGTACAAGTATCAATCACCTACCTAGGATTGTTTTGACAATTGCAGGACTCATTTTATGTCTAAACTGATTCTTGGAGGAGGGATTCCTATCAACACTGTCACAAATGGATGCACAAATAGGTCAAGAAAGTCATCATATGAATATGGGGAGTGATATTTATGGATCAATGGAGTCCAGAAAATTACTGATCTAGCGTGACCTTTTGTGTCAGGCTTTTGGAGAGTAAAGGGGAACTTATCTGCTTGGTAGTATAGAAAAAGGTGATACAAAATAGAGGAATACTTGAAGACTCGCTGATTACTCATCCTAAGGAACTGGTCATGCATCCTATCAGCTATAAACTTGGCATAATCATAAATGACAGCAGGAGGTTGTCCTGGAGTGAAGATGGACATGAAATATATGATGACTTCATCTATATACTCATTGGTCGTATAACCTAGGACACTGGATATCATTGCTACAATGTCCTGGAAAAATGCAGAAACTATGATATACACATATGGAGGAGGATATTTCGGGATTTGATTTTCCTCCCTGATAAAAGTTTGGAACATCTCGGCCAGTTTTGCAGTGGTAAGCTTGGGGAATTGGTCTAATAGGTCTCCAATTGAAATAGGGGTTAGGTTTTGCCCTGATTGAAGTTGCAACATCTCATTGATAGATTCAACAGTGATGGTGAAAAGTATGGTTTGGTTAGGGGACATCACTACTCTTTGACTGGGGATATGATTTGCATGGCAGTAATGGACAATTTTTGGGAAAATATGAACTTCAGGGAATTGGTACTTGGGAAAATTGGACTCCCAAAACCAATTTTATCCGCATGGTTCAGGTATTAGTCTATGTATCGACAGTATAGTTTAAGAGGGGATTCACGGACAGAGGTGTCCTTTATCTGGAAATCCTTATTAGCTAGGGGAGGTGGTCTAGGTCCAGATGAGGAGTGGAAATAGTTCTAACATCCATGGCGATTGGGGCAACCATTCTCAGTTCTTGTGGATTTGAGAGTGGGGGAGGTGATTGTCCTTTAGGGAAATGGTGGTTCAGTACAAAGTAAGCTTAAGTCACTTGAGTTTCTTTAATTAATTTTTTACTTTAACTAATAAAACTTAGTAACTAGTTCTAAAATCGACAGGTTTTCCAATGAATTATTGCTTAAATACTTGGAATTTAAGGAAAACTAGCTCTAAACAGGGCGGCTGGCAACTGCGAACGTTTGAAAAGGCTCTGCGTAGGCTAGAAAGTGAACTAGGTGCTCTGTGGAATCTTTAGGGTGCAATTGGATGTAGGTTGACAACTTTGACATTGGCAAGTGCATGCATGGAGGTTTACAGTTGAAAAAATGATAAAAACAAATGATTTGGGGCTTTTTGGCTTTATGTGTGAAAGTCAATTTTAGCAGGTACGGGTGAACAGTAACTATTTTGTCTCGTAGCGGTGTGAATAGTAACCATTTTGTCATGTAGTGGGTGGGTGGTAAGTGGTTTCCATCACATCGCTTTTGGGCATTCGGTGGTATTAGGGGGAGGCCGCTCGATTCCATACATTGAATGACACGTAGCATCGAGGGCCCAGTGGAAAACATATTTTTTGGGCAGGTATCATTCGGATGTTAGGCCTGCCCGATATGGGTAAGGGTCGTTGGATGTGGAGGGAGGTGATCGTACGGTGATCAAGCAGGGAAGCTACATGGAGGCTAGTGGAGGGCCCGACGGGTGATCTAGTGTGGCGGTTTTTGAGTTAATGAAAGAAAAAGCAGGGTTAAGGCATCAAGATCATTAGCGATGAGTTTAAACAAGGGATTATCTAACTTAGTCGCAAATCGATTAGTTAGAGGGTTTTCGGGGTTTGGGTGAAATTATAGTTTATATTTTAAACTAGGGTATAGGGCTAGTTAATATGCGGTAGTTAAATATATATGGGGAAAAAGGGTTTTTATTTACGGGATTTAATAAATAAAATTAGTAATTAATAAAATGAGTAGAAAGGGGCACCATACCCTAAGTAAATGTTTTTCGTGATTTTGAATGCTTTTTCACATGTTAACATCAAACTTAGGGTAATGTGTGTTTTGGTGGGTTTTTCTAGAAAAAGGGGTTTTACATGGGGGTGATTTATTTTCCTACGTAAATAGTGTTTAACCTAAGAAAAATGGGTTTTATTAGGGAAATGAGGGGAAATGAAGGGGGGTGAATGAACTGAAAGGGAGTGGGGGGGGGGGATGAATTTTTATGAGGGGGTTTTAGTACTTATTGCCTATAAGTCATTGAGTTGAGGGTCTAGTCCCTCCAGAAGTCAGAGAAATGCTCTGAGCCTCTTTAACTTAGGGATTTTAAGTACTTTGAACATTATTGTGGGAAATTAGTTAAGTAAACGTTGAGATGAATGAGGGAAGTTAATTAATTGCCTTTTATATCCATTTGCATGCTTGATTGTTCATTTATATTTGGAACTTTTATGATGAGAATAATAAATATGCTTTTTTCTAATCAATCATCATATTTTTGCAACCTTTCTTCTACTTACCCATCTACTCATCCTACCATTTTTACTTCTCTTTATTAGGGTGCATTTGAGCTAGCAAACCCTTATCAAAAAATTTTCTTTCTCTTTACAATAGTAAACTAACTAAATCTAACATTACTAACTCATATTGAAAAATTGAGCTCCTTTTATTTACTCTACCTATCTAATGATCTGCCAAGATTAAATAGTTTGGTCAGATTTTATTCTCTAACTATCAGCATGAAATTTAAAGCATGGCATAATCAAGATTAAATATTTTGATTACCATGGATTATGGCATGAATAGCAAGCTGCACACAATCATTATTATCCATAAAAGTAAATAGTAGTGGCATTTTGACTTGCACACTTTCATGGTCTTTTGTTTTTTTGGGGTTCATATTTTTCACTTTCTTGGACCTTTTCTTACTCTTTTTTTCCTTTGATTTTTCTTTTAGGACATACCCTCTTTTCATTTTTTTATTTTTTGAATATGGAAAACATTTGCAGAAAGCAAATTTATGTACATATTAGAAGTTTTAATCTCAGTCATTCAAAAATTATGACTGCTATTGGTATAGGAACCTAACAATGGCTCCACTTGGGGATGGCATTTCCTGGTGAAATGTCAAGAACTTTGTAGACCAATGGCCTTATGAATTGCTGTGATGTTACCTTGCAACTTTGCCTTTTCATGTTTCTGCATTATTTACTATTTATGACGGTAAAAGTTTTGAAGCTTAGGGCCTTCTCTTTGGGTTTCAACTTCAAGAATCACCATCCAATCAACTCTAGAATTTTGAAAGCAAAGTATGTACAAATGATCAGTGAAATCAGTAACTAGGTTCATTATAGTGTTTGAGCATTCGACCATTCATTGGTCCTCCTTTTGCTTCTGTGCCATCTATTTCTTTAAGGAAGAAAGAATTATTACCTCTGGAAGCATAAATGATATATGGGCCTTTCCATAGGAAATCAAATCTCCCATGTTTACCTTTATCCTTTCTCCTTGAATCCAATTTTAGAACTTTTTCCCCTAGGTAAAAATCTTATGCCTTAGTCTTTTTATCAAAATTATTCTTGATCCTTTCTTGCACAACTTGAGATCTGATGTACACTTCTTCCCTAGCTTGCTGTAAGTGAATTGTTTGGTTGATTCTTCTTTGGATTTCATTTGGTTCAATCTGAAACTCTTGGAGCAATTTCATCACTCGTGTTCCCAAGGATGGGAAAACAACTTCCATTCCATAAACTAGTTGATAAGGACTAGTACCAATGGATTTCTTTATGGTTATCCTATATGCCCATAAGGCATTTACTAGCTTTTTGTTCCATGTTTTCTTGTTGTATTCTAACAATTTTTTTATAATATTTAATAGACTTTTGTTTGAGGAGTCTGCTAGTCCATTTCCCTAAGGGTAATAAGTTGTGGAGTGGCCTAGGGTTATATGATACTTATTACAGAAATCAATCATTCTTCTAGATTTGAAATTTGTTCCATTATCAGTGATGATTTTGGTTGGGCACTCGAATCTAGATAGGATGTTGGCCTCAAGGAAGGTTATTATAACAGTGTCAGTGGCTTGCCTTGATGGTATGACTTCTATCCATTTAGTAGAATTATCTGTAGTAGTGAGGATCCATTTGTGTTGGGTAGAGGAAGGTGGATGGATTTCACCAATGAAGTAAAGACCCCATTGTTGAAAATGTGCTTTAGCAGAGATTGGTTTTAGGGGCAGAGGTAAAAGCTTTTTCTTTCCTTCAAAAATATGGCATTTATGACAGGAGGTTACAAATTTCTTTACATCAGAAAACAAAGTAGGCCTATAGAAACCGACTCTAAGAATTTTGTCAGTAGTGGTTTTCCATTAAAGATGTCCTCCATAGTCACCTGCATGAAACTATTGTAACACCTTGTCAAATTCTTCTTTCAATAAACAATTAAGTAGGATACCTTCATGATTCATCCAAAACAAAGCATTGTCAATTATGCAAAATTTAAGGATTTCATTTTTAAAAATCTTCTTTTGGTCCTGGATTATTCAGGAGGAGCTTCTAGATTTTTTAAAACATATATGATGTCAACATACCATGGTGATTCAATAAATGCCTTGCTGATTGGTGGAGTTGCCATATCCTCTCCATTATCCATTTTTGCAATAAAATTTATATCTAAGGACTGACAGTTCAATTCAGCCATGAGCTTGGCTAAACGTTGGCCTTTGATTAACTTTTTTGGTTTTGTTTTCTAGGTCATATTCTACTATAGTAGCAATCTAGATTCCATTTCCCTCTCTTTCATCTGGACCACCTTGAGTTTGGATATCCTTGACTACTGAATTGGGGACATATGCTATTATATGAGAATATAAAATGTAAACTCTAAAATATTTGATAGCTTTCACCAAAGAAAAGGCTTGCTTTTCCATTATATTGTATTTTAAGGGGGCATCTCTCAAGGCTTTGCTAAAAAGGCAATAGGTTGTTCATAACCTTGATCATTCTTTTGCAGTAGAACTGCAACAATTGTGTGTTCTGAAATTGAAGGAAAATATAATGAAATCTCTATCAAACGTTGGACTGATCAAAACTAGTGTTTTTTTTAAGGCTAGCTTAATATCTTCAAAGGATTTCTTTGCCTCAATGGTCCATTTTATGGTCGAATCTTTTTTCAACATATTGTTTAATGATCTAATTAATTCTACTAAGTTAGAAATAAATCTCCTAAGAAAGTTAATTTTCCCTAAAAAGTCTTGTAATTCCCTAATGCTCCTAGGATGTTGTATCTGTAAGATGGCTTCAATTCTTGCAGGATCTATTCAGATACCATCTTTAGAGATTATATGGCCTAATAAATTTCCCTCTTCTAACCCAAATAAAGATTTTTTGGGATTCAAAGAAATTCCATACTCCCTGCATTTGATGAAAACCTGCCTTAGGTGATCTAAGTGTTGTTTATCAGATTTTGAGAATACAATGATGTCATCTAAAAATATTACTAGGAAGTCATGAATTTCCTTAGCAAAAGCTATGTCCATGGTTCTTTGTAAAGTGGCCCCTACATTCTTTAATCCAAAAGGCATCTTCACATACATGAATGTGCCCCAAGGAGTAGTAAACGTAGTTTTAGCCTGGTCATCTGGGTGAACTAAAATCCGATTTTAACCAGAAAACCCATCCAATAATGAGATTCTGGTTGACCCTACTACCCTTTGTAAGATATGATCCATTTTAGGGAGAGGGTAATTGTCTTTGAGTGAAACTTTATTAAGATTCTTGAGATCAACACAAAGTCTGATCTCACTAGATTTCTTCCTTGTTGGCACAAAATTTGAAACCCAATCAGAAAATCTGATTGGTGCTATTATCTTGGCCTCATACATCCTTTAGATTTCCTTTTCAATAGAAGGCAATAGGATGGGATTGATCCTCCTAAGCTTCTTCCTGAAAGGTTTCTGGTTTTCTTTTATGGGGATAGTGTGTTTTATAATGCTGGTGTCATAGGACTTGAGGTCCTCATAACTCCAAGAAAAGATATCTAGGAATTCCTTTAATAGTTCAAGGTATTTAAATTTTTTGGTAGGAGGTAAGGATTTTGAAAGTTTGATCAATTTTGGATTTTCCTTAGTGCCTATATTACACTCCTCTATATCAGATTTTAAGGGTTCCATCTTTGGTTTTCTAGGGACATCATTTGAATCAAACAAGTCTTCCAAAGGGGTTAATCCTTTGGACAAAAAGTTGTCTTTAAGATTAATGATTTCAGAGTCTTTATTAATTATCTCATCAATTTCAACTTGCTTTAAGTTTTCTACATCTAATTTTGTAAATTTAGTGGGATGGAATCTATCTATCTTTTCATCTTCTGTTTCATTAATATCTATTTCATCTTGACAATCATGATCTAATGTTATGTCAGTATCTATATTACTATTTACAAATTCTTCCTCTAAGGTTAAAAAATTGTTTATTTGTTTGTCATTAGCAAATACTTGCCAGTTTTTCAAGTTATTTGGGATAGCAGGCTTGCGCTTAACCTCAGCAGTGTACTGATGGTTAGGTTGAAATGGAAACTTACAAGTGCTGGCAAACATTGCTAAACTATGAGCCTGCTTATTATGTTTCCTAGGAATTACAACAACCTTGGTTTCTAGGAAAGTGTTTAGTATTTCTATAATGGTACCTCTGTAACAACTTAATCTAGGGTCTTTGGTCATATATACAAATTTAATCTATTTTATCACTAATTTAGAGTCTCCTATGACAGAAACTCTTATAACTCCTAGTTTCCTAATTAATTTAAGACCTAAAATAAGTGCTTCATACTCAACCATGTTGTTAGTGCATTTAAAATTCAGTCTATAAGCATGGCCCTCTGAGTGATCATTCTCCAGATTATATATCCACACTCCTACTCCTGCTCCTAACTTATTCACTGATCCATCAAATTCAAGGTGCCATAATATCTCATGTTCATAATTTTCACTGTCAGGGGGAAGAAAATTTTCGTTGTCTGCTGCATTTTGATTATATTGTTTATTGGAAATCTCTACAATTTTGACAATTTCTTTTTTAGCTGTAACTGCAATTTCTTTTGGTTTTGAAATAATACTATTTGAAGTGGTTTGCTGTGTTTGTTCAGCATTACATAAAATAAAAGAATCAATGTCCAAATGCAGGGAGTAGATAAGAAATTTTTGAGGTCTATCCCGGCTACTCACCAAAAATTTCATTAGGGTATATCTGTATAGCTTTTTAGGTTGTCCAAAGACTGAGATTGTGGCATATGACATGTCAAGTTGTGAAGATCCTTGGAGTTTAACTTCCCATGATCTAGACAATAGCATGCCATATTTAGGTGGGATGTCAGCGACTACTATATCCATGAGAATGGTCTTAGCAGGATATTGTACCAAGGAAACACACAGGTCTTTGATTAACCCTAGACACTTTAATTGACTTGAGTCAAATGAAAACAAGTCCTTGTAAGGTCTAGTAATGTCCAAATTTAATTTTTCCATAACCGATTTAGGCATTAAATTGTGTGAAGCCCATGAATATAACATTGCATTGTGCAAGATTTTATCATGAATACTAAGGCTAATATAAAAGGGTGGTATCCCTCCTTCTAATGGTTTTCCATTAACACCAGGACCGAATATAAGCTCAGGCTAATCATCAAACAAGATGACAAAGTGTTCATTCTCAATAAAGTTTAAGGTTTTGTTTATTTGAGACTTATAGGTTTCACTTTTAATCAGCTCTGTTAAGGGAACTGAAATTTTTAGTTTAGCTACCTCTGCTCCCAAATTAAAGGGCAAAGTGAATTTTTCTATTTGAGTGCTTGGGATTTTCATAACAGGAGTTGGGGTAGGTTGCTCGTCTTTTTCTGTATTTAAGGTATTTTTATGTGGATTTTCTAACATGGTGCTTGAAGATTTTTACATTGCCTCCTTGGAGGGGATTGAAGTGGATGGTTGATCATTAGGAGGTTGGTCATGGGTTATATATACAATGGTGCGACCAGGAGGGTTCTAATTTGGTTTAGGGAGAATTTGAAGAGTTTTAGTAACTGGAGATGCTTTGATCTTCTTGGGTTGATTTGGCACTATTTTCTTGGTTTGGTCAGGATTTTCCGAATTCTTTTTACTCCTTAAATTGTATTGTTTGTGTACTTCAAAAATGGTAGAATCATACCCTTGTTTATAATCAAATGATTCTACGGATTGGGTCTGCAATTGTTGCAGCATATGCAGTTCCTTCTCATCTTGGGTCAAGAAGACAGTTTCCTCGTCATATAATCCCATTAAGTTAATGTGTGTGTCTTGTTCAAGGTCATCTGAATGGGATGTTTCAACATGTTTTTCCTGAAAGGGAGGCCTAATATTCTGTTCAAGTCCATTCTTTCCAGTATTTTGATTCTGATTCGTTTTAAAGTTTGGATTTCTCATTGGAGGTGCCCGTTGATTATCCCGTTGAGGCTTCCTCTCAATGTTCTCTATCCTATCCATCAGTTTTTCCATACATTTGGTTAGAACATCTATTTTAAGGTTAGAGGGTGAGGCTTCATATTTTGCAGATCCTCTCCTTTCATTCCTAACCCTAGCTCTTTTTGCTAGCAAGCTGGCTTCTACGCTAACTGCTACACTCTGCATGTCTTCTAAAGTTGGAGGATTTCTCTCTCTAAGTTGGAAGGCCATATCAGTATCCAACCCATTAGGAATATTTATAAGTGCAAAGTCAGGTGGGGGTCTAAGATTGATTGGTATTGCATTGTATATATTGTTAAATCTGGTACAATAATCCTGAACTGTTTCATTTGGTCCTCTTCTGATGTTTTCATATTCTGAAAGGATCTGCAGAGGGTTCTTTTTCTTTTCCCATTTATTTAAAAATTTCTGATAAAATATATCTAAACTATCTATGCTATTAGTAGGTAACAATCTAAACCATTTCCTTACATCACTAGCTAGAGTCTGAGCAAAAAGTCTCATTTGAACATCTCTAATATCAATTTCATGTAATTTAAAGTAGTCTATCATTTTGTTTACATGATGTTGTGATGTATAAGGTCCTATGCCATCAAATTGGACAATTTTGTTTTGGTAATCTTGTGGCATGGCACCAAGTGTGGCAAGTAACACAAGAGGAGCATATCTATTTTCCATGGCTCTAAGTAGGGCAGGGCTAAGGAGTGGGGTTGGGGTACCAGGAGATGATACAGTAGTTTATGGAGAACTAGGAGTAATAGGTGATTGATGGGTAATGATAGGTTGGTAGGGAAGTGAAGGTATAAATGGAGGTGAGGAATGAACTTCAAAGATGGAAGGGAATAATGGTGAACTAAGGCTAGTTGACACTAGTTCAAAAAGCTCGGGGATCTTAGCAGTAGTAAGGGGTGACTGAGAGGAATTTAGAATATACTCAACAATTGTCTGGTTTGCCTTCTGGACTTCGAGGTCTACAATAAACTCTGGATCTAAAACTATGTCATCAAGTGCACTTTTAGACCTGGTTCTAAATAGAGAAAGGTGAAATGACAGATCAAAGGGGAGGTCTTCTAGAAAAAACCACTCATCAAGGCATGAATCTGATTTGATTGAAGGTGTTGGACTGACTGAACTTTATTGTCTTTTGGATCTTCTCGAAATCAGTTGGGGTTATCCACTACTAGGACAGGGTTTGGATCTAGATTGGCCCTAGTATAGTTAGTTCTCCTTGAAGCTAGAGTTTCGAGTTTTTCTAATTACTTTCTTTTTGTGAAATTTTGTAAATAACTTCTAATAAACCCTTCAAGAGGCTCAAAATAAATATTTGAAATTTTCTCAAAGGTTTATTAAGACTAAGGGTTTGAATCCCCAGTATGGTCGCCATTATGTTATCACTCAGAAGTTTTCCCTAGAATTTATCAAAAGAAGGAAGCATCCGAGGTAACCACAAACCAATAATTTAGGCTTAGGCTCTAGCCAACCTAAGTCCAGAGAGGGCTCTCTATCTATAATTTAGCTTTGTTTTTATAGGATTTTAGGCTAGTTCTTAGTGTTCATGGGGTTTTGTTTTGAATTGAAGGTTAGGTGGTGGAATTCTTAGAGCAGATGGATAGAGCTAGCTCTTCAAGCTGTTGGGCTATGGAGTCAACGAATGGATAGCATAACTGGACCAGATGATTAAAGGGAATGTTCATAGGACAGGCTAGCAAAACAAAAGGAAAATATTTAGGCCAAATGGGTGAATTGATTCTAACCAGGGTGAAAGGGGACTTAAGAATCCTTGGACAAGGATCAAAATGAAGAACAGAGGGTGATCGTGAACAAAGGGCAATTAAGAATCCTTTGCTATAGACTAGAGTAGAAACTACGGAAGCTAAGGAGCAGTTAAGAACTCCCTAGCTAAGATATTTTAGGAGAAAACATTCAGAATGTAAAACAGTCAAGACAGAGTGCATTCAAGCAATTTCTGAAATCATTCCCTGTTATACATTTAGATTTTATAAATTTACATAAAATATTATGGAAAAAACACAAGGAAATTAACATTGAACATAGAAGAATACTTATTTGTATTTCTCTTTACACAAGAATCCTATAAAATATCTGATCTTTATTCCTTGATCCAGCAAGCCAATCTAGTCATTGATACAATAGAACTTTGATTTCAGAGTAAAAGTCTATAGAAATGTCTTGGAATCCACACTACATACTTCGAAATGTGAAGTATTTATACAAAAATATTTACAAAATATCTCAAAACAGCTTGATACTTAATCTAGGGAATAAGAATATCTTCTTGCATGAAGATAGAGATAGATGTTAAACTTCTTCATGCGGTCCCTTTTATTATGGTGTTGTTGGCTATTTCTGTTGAGTTGGAGCCATTTAAGCTGGCTGATAGTTGTGGTATTTCTATGCTGGAATATTCTTTTCCTTGATATTTTACTAATACTCTTTGACTCTGTTACGCTTTGACCCTGCTGATCTGTCCTTTACCTGTCTCACCTGGCTGCCTTCAGATTTACTGTGGTAACTTTCTGATGTAAAACTTTTTCATAGTAAATATGTCATTTTCTCACACCATTCTCTCAAGCATATCATTTTCAACATTCTTCTGTAAATTTCATCGGCCTCTACGTATTTTGCAAAATTGGGTTTGGTGAGAAGCAAATGTTTCACCTCATGTTCTAGGAAAAATAAGTTCTCCAATGTATCATATAATACTTTACCTGTTGGCAGGGCTTTAATGCCTGAAGAGCTTGCTTGTTCCTTTGCCAACATCTTGAGTCTATCACTATAGTCCAATTGGGTCATGAGTTTGTCATTGATGACCATAGGTCTGGGAAGGCCTTTGTCCCTCAAAATTTGAAATTTAGCCATAAACCTGTCAATGGCTACCTGCATGTTATGGCACCTTTCTTCTAAGTTGAGAATGAGCTTTCTTTTGGAAATAACCTTTTTAATCTCTAGGATGGATTCAGTCCTATCCTCTATGCCAAGCTCATGGAGCTCATATTTGTTCTTACTGTTCAGGAGGTGGATAAGTTGATTTGCATCCTCAGGTTTATCTCCTAATTCTTCCCTTACTTTCTGGATGGCTTCAGTGGCTACCTTCATGTTATAGACATTTTTGGGCACTGCAACCCCAAGCATAAAATGTCCATATACCAAGGGCTCCTAAGTCCCTAAAAGTGTTGTTCCAACCCATAAAGGAACAAGGTTAACTGATTACAGCTTCTCCCAGAAGTTCTCCATGAAAAACCACTCAGAACTGGTCAAAACAAGATCATTTCACCTACTCCATAGGCAAAGTGCGTTGCATCTCACCTAAGTACACTCAGTGGGTGTGTTGCATTTCAAAAAGCCCTTCTATGGGGTGCGATGGGCGAGAAGAGACAAATGGCGCTGTCAATCCACGAGGTGGAGAAGAATGGAATCTTCCAGAAACTTCTCCTGTGACACTTGTCATTCTGAATTCGACCAAGGATGAGTAAGAGATAATCAATCTCCAAGTGGAAGAAAGAACTATCAGAGGGAAGACACTAATCAAATCACAAGCTGACTCATCTCCCTTACAGAGATCTATATATGGATCCCTCATCCCAGAGATCCAGAGGCTGGAATTTTGCATCCTGTAAGGAATTGCTGTTGGTTTCTTGAGGCAACATCATAGTGTTGGGTGATCTAAGCTTTTGTATGAGGTGAAGAAGGGCTTACTTGCTGAGAGGATGATGCTGGGTCAGAATAACTGGTTTTAACTCTCTTGGCTCTTTCTTGATTATAATTAAAACTATTCAAGTTTTCCTCCATACTCTTGTGTCATTTATGTGTTTATGCATTTGTATGGTCAATTTACATATGATTTTAGATTGTTTATGATAATAGATCCATGTTCTGGTATAGTGTTATGCTACTTTGATTCTATAGGTACTCTATGAAGCTGGGTGTACAAGGAAGCAAGTAGCAAAGGACTATCAGAAGAGAGAGGAATCGAGCAAGGAACCAAGCGCAAGACGGAGGTTGGTCTCCCTTATTCTTCTCTCATCTATCTTTCATAAAGGAAAATGAAAGTAGTTTTACTTTGTTTGTTTCTAAGGTAGCTACCACACCTTAATGGGATTAGCAGTTCTGGATAGACACTTTTCCCTATAACAAAATGGTGACTCCACTGGGGAGCGACTAGGTTGTTTGTTTATCTACATTTGTTTACTTTATAAACTTACAGACAGAGCCTAAAGTTGAGCCAGGTAGCTTTCGAAGTGCATTTGCTATGCAAATGCATAGTAGATAAATGGCGCTTCAGTCAATCTCCAAGTTTTGTTTATGAATTAAAAACTTATTTACAAACTCTCTAATTGTCCTTGTGGTGGCTCTAGTAACCTCTTTAGATCTACCCCTGTTGTTGATTTACTGATTACCACTTGCTCGACCAAAATCCCTGAACTGAACTGCAAACTGTGACCTGGAACCCAAGTAAAGTCTCGTCTCTGGCCCAACGCACTCTCTGTTCTGTGAATCTGAAATTCAGCGCACTTCCCAAGTGTAGTAGGTGCGTTGCATTTCAAATTCACTGTGTTACAGGTGTGCTGATCAGACTAGGCATTGTTCCTGAATTTTGGTTTCTGTTCACTCTTTTCAGATCTATTCAAAAATTTTGCTACCTGTAGTCAGTACACCTCTATTTGAAACCCCTTTCCTTGCTGATATTTTGCCTCCATTGTGCAAAGAACTGTAAATGTTTTTGTGTATTTGTTGAGTCATTTTCAGTTCTCCTTTTCAAAAAAGTAACGTAATTGTACTGTCGTTTCTTGATTTGAAAGTGTCGCAAGTGTCGTTTTCAGTCATAGAAGAGAGTCTGATTGCTCTTGATATTTGATTACCTTGTTACTGTTGTATTTGATCTGAATTAGTAGTTTTTCTAGTATCGAAAGCAAGCCTTCATTCCCAAATCGCAAAGTGTTGTCATTGTCTTCATTTTGATTTTGAAAAGAAACTTGTTGGTAATTGTCGCTAGAAAAGTAATTCAGATTTGTGCACTAGATTTCTTTTTATCATTCACATATTAAGAAGGCTGAAAACAAATACATGCATGTGCATTTGCATTTATACTGTTTGATTGGTTTGATTTAGGACAGTGCATATAGTGTGTGCTCTTTGCTCTTTGTTGAAAGAATTCTATCTTTCTTTCCTTAGTAGCTAGGATTTTCATTGCATAAAGAAGATTAAAGATTGTTTATCATCTTAGATTGCATTTTAGGAATTGTACATCTACATCACGCGGTGAACCTAAAAGTCAAATTTCTTAAGCGAGATCAACTATAAAATAAATTTAATGAATCTAACAACACTTTGGAACCTAACACACAACATCTAGAAGTCTAGGCTAGAGACGTATTCCGGCATCGTAAAGCCTGGTAACTATTGTTCTCACTGTTGGTTGGGTGATTCCCCCACTTTGAGACGATAAGTGCTAGTATGGACTTGTGCTCCCACGTACCGTCGAGTATATTTTGGGAGACCACAATAGGCTTAATCCTTTATCCATAGGAAGCCGTGTCTGCCGCCCTATCGATCGCAATGCACTAAACACAACATTTGGGAAGATTGACAGTCGTACCGTAAAAAGTATTCTGCAGTTTTGTGATTGGTTTGGTAATCCCTCTGCCTAGATTTCAAGAGCAGACCCTTTCATTCCTTTTCAAACTCCTTAACAGAAAAGGTCCATCTGAGCACTTGTCACTTCAGGCTCATTAAAAATCGAAGGCGACTAGAGTCATCTTTTATTTTTTCTCGACTCTTTAAAATTGAAAAAACAATTTGTGTCAAAGCGTCTAAAATTTATTTTAAATGGAATAATCATCACCTCTCCTACATTGGTCTTAGGTTGAGAAAATGGAGTCTACCAACCAAGGAGTTCCCCTTGGAGGAAATCCTAGCCCCTTCTCCTCTTGGGGAGATGTTGGTGCGCCCCACATGGCCACATTGTCACTTCCAGGATTGATGATTGGTTTGCCCGTATGGCTTTTCTCAACCTCCATCATTCAAAACACCGCGATTCCTGAACAATCGAGTCAGCAACTAGACAATCCCAGAGTTACCCCCTAACCCTCTACTTCGTCCAATTCTTCCTCTCCTCCTTCCTCTTCGCTTGATGGGGTTGGTAAAGCCAAAAATCAAGTATTTGAGAAGATGAAGGAAAAGAAGAAGAAAGAGAAGAAGAAGAAGGAGCCAAAGGCGAAAGGGGGCAACCAAGAGTCATCTAGCGAAAATCCACACACTAGACTGACCAGGCCTAAATCGACATGTGTCATTTGCAAAGGAGACCACTATCATAGAGATTGTCCCTACATCCCTCGGATCTTAAGGGACTGGTCTCCTCGTTTGCACAACCCGATGTCGTCAACCTCTGATGATCATGTTGAAAACACACCATCGACTAGTGAAAGTGAAGTTCCTAGACGAAAAGGAAAGTACAAATTTCCTTGTAAATTATGTGAAGGCGATCACGCCATCCACTGTTCTCCCTTCTTAGACGAGGCTAAAAGAGTTTTGGACGATCGTCCGGTTTCACCGTTACAACTTCCTCCTGGATATAAGAAACTCTTGCCGAGTCCATCGCTAGTTGAAAATCCAGCTGACCCGCCCAGGTGGTTGGCCGAAGCATCTATCATTGAAGATAAACCATCTGAACCCATACCAGACAAAAGTCAAAAGGTCAAGGCGGCAGTTGACCTGGTCTTGCCTTCAGAGGTTCCATCTTCAGATGATATAGTCACCGAAGAGAACAAGGATGACACTGTCCAAATTCTTTTCGTAAGCACAGACTCCGATGAACATGGGGGAAATTTACCCATTCCTTTACCGCAGGAAGGAAGTCCGTCAGAGTCGTACCCGGCCATATATTCGGTCCCACCTCCAAGAAACCTAGGTGTTTCCTTCGACTGGAATTAGCTAGGCAGACCTCGTTTACCAGCTAGTGTACCATTCCGAATCATTGCTCAAGTATATAGAATGGTTATGGCTGGTACCATCATAGATGAAGGGGCTTCTGTGAGTATCCTTTCCTCAAATGCTTGGAAAGCGCTTGGTTCACCATCGCTTTTGCCTGAGATGAGAAATCTAACAGGCTTTGACAAAGGAACCAGTCGACCGTTAGGGATCCTTCCCAATGTGCCCATAACATTGAGAGGGAAACCGTTCAAATGAATGTAATGGTAGTCCAAGGACCCCTGGATTATAATCTACTCCTTGGACGAGACTATATTTATTGCATGGGAGCCATTGTCTCATCACTCTTTAGAGTAATGTGTTTTCCGCACGAAGGAAGAGTGGTCAAGCTCGTAGACCAACTTTCATTTCCCGGTTCACACATAGCAAATAGCCATATAAAATCCCTAAATGGTCTTTTCACGCAAGGAATGTCTCATCAATCCCCAGTCCGTCCTCCTGATGAGCACGAGTGATTCGGAGGACATGACTGAAACCAGGGGGCATGCACCCTGGTCTGCTTCGGTAGGAAAACTTCAGGTATAGAATAGGTTTCCGCGAGAGATATATGACTAGTTTGACACTCTCGTCCATGATTGGAAAAGGGTGTTGGACTGGAATAAGATTCCCTTGTCAAAGTTATGTGGGTAGAGGCACTTGCGCCACCCACCTTTGTCTATTTCGGTAGGCATCGCCGAAGAAGTGTTTTGTTTGCAGCCCAGATAAAACAATCTTTGGTAACCTGAAAGAGGTAAACCTTTCCTGATAAAGCGAATTTTTGTTGGTAGAATAAAAGGTGACATTGAAACTCTATTTTATACCTGGGGGCATGCAAACCTTTTGGCGTGCAAGCGAAGAGCGACCATTTATTTTTTGAATTTGTAGGTCCTCTAACCCTTTAAACTCGTAGGATTGGTCGTTTCCTAACTTGCATAAAGAAAGGATGTGGGGCAAAGATTTGAAAAATTGCCATTTTTATATATGAGACATCCTTATTATACGACTGGATTAATCGAGCAGTTTTAACGCGGACTTCATGCTCATTAAAAAATAAACATAAGCAATGAGCAAATGTTTCCCCCAGTGTTTAAGCTCAATAAAAAATGAACCAATTCCCAGTAAATAATCATCGTGAATGTAGTACTTCAGCCTTTAAAGCCTTGGTCGTGTTCCCATTATCACCTCCACTCTGTATTGGCCGATCATTCACCTCCATTTGATTGTTTACCCCTTTCAAGGAACAACTGCGAAGAGTGATCCTATTAGCCATCCTTGTAACGCTGCCGTGATTGGAAAATTCCAAATCTTACCTGGAATCAGCTGCTACCCAATTTTATCACTCGTTCCTCAAAGACGAGTCTCCTTTAAAGCTCTTTTCAACTGACTCGTAAAATATGAAAGATTGCCGAGCCATTGGCCTCTCCAGCTCGTTAAAGGGACCAGAAGTGCTATCCCTCCTTTAGATTTTAATCTTTTTGGACTTGAGGGATTATCACAAAAAAAGAGCGAGCACTTGTTTTATTCGGCTTGTTAAAAGTATCGAAAATTCATCTCTTATGTATTGTTTTACACTTTTTCGGACTTAAGGGATTAGATGACGAAAAAGGATTTTTTGAGTTTCCTTTACGTCCCTTTTTAGACTCTCTAAAATTGAAAAGGACCGAGTTATCTTTGTCGTTAAACTCGTTAAAACCTAATAGCGACAAACTTGTCCATAGCAGACAAGAACGAGTTTCACTATCGCTAGGCTTGTTAAAACATAGCAATGGGTTTTCCCGAAGGGAAAATTATAGAACAAGCATATGTTATCCTCCTCAAGCTTGAAAAAAATAAAGAGGTACTGGTCAGCAATGATTGGGGAAAATTGGGAAGAAAACTTGAAGAAACTTTGTTGGTAGCAAGTTGCTCTTGAACATGACACTTTCACTCCGCATCCAAGTCGGGTTGGGTTGTTTCATTCACCGGTAACATCACCATGGTCAGATCACACCATCCACATTTGGGGTTAATGCTACCAATCCATCATGTCAATGTCGCCAGTATGTTCAAGAGAAGTCACTCAGAGAATTCACCTGTGTCTCACCCGCTGCAATACATTTACGCTCCATTCTTTCATGACCACCACCCTGAACCTAATATCACCAAACCATTTTCACCTCCACTAAAATCATTTGCTCTGTTCCGTGTCATTGATGTGGGATTCATTAAGGCCCTCCTATGATGGATCACTTCTTCTTGACATCAGATCATTATCCAAGAAGTCGATCTAGGAACACCCCTTTCAGTACTTTGAAGCTTGCATGCCTCAATGGCAAGTTTCTCACTTCCGGCGACAGGTTTACATCAATGACCTTTGACCGAAAGATTTTGCGTGGTGTTCGATGCCAAGACCTTTATTCACACCACATGAATTGTACTGCAGTACCTTGAGGATCATTATCATTATCGGTGATACCTCTCACACCTGCTAACAGCTTACATCATTGGCTAGTAATCAGGTGATGTCTTTCCATGTTCGACTCCAGAACATCTCTCACATGGATCGACTTGTACTTTGCATGAAGATCGAACGAGATTGAAGACCTCGGATCTAGTTTCATCCATCCGGGCTGCGATATATATTCAAGAAAATAAAGACATCAAATGTACATCATTGCTGCACATATAATCATCTAATCAAAGGGATGATGGCTCTACCAGAATCATCAGTCTACACTCAGACGATTGTCTGTCCTATGTACATGAAAATGAATTTATAAAGCTGAGCATGGGAATGCCTGCCTCAGCTAGGTCATGAAAATATTATGAAGATAATGTATTGTATTTTATCTTATTACAGGTCTCCTCCCAGCTTGAAAGAACTTCGGATCTTCATGATAAAGCATTTCACCCGACATCAAAAAGATTAACGACCTCATGATTTAGGGGGCAACTGTTATAGACATTTTTGGGCACTGCAACGCCAAGCATAAAATGTCCATATACCAAGGGCTCCTAAGTCCCTAAAAGTGTTGTTCCAACCCCTAAAGGAACAAGGTCAACTGATTACAGCTTCTCCCAGAAGTTCTCCATGAAAAACCACTCAGAACTAGTCAAAACAGGATCATTTCACCTACTCCATAGGCAAAGTGCATTGCATCTCACCTAAGTACACTCAGTGGGTGTGTTGCATTTCAAAAATCCCTTCTATTGGGTGCGATGGGCGAGAAGAGACAAATGGCACTATCAATCCGTGAGGTGGAGAAGCATGGAATCTTCCAGAAACTTCTCCTGTGACACTTGCCATTCTGAATTCGACCAAGGATGAGTAAGCGATCATCAATCTCCAAGTGGAAGCAAGAACTATTAGAGGGAAGACACTAATCAAATCACAAGCTGACTCATCTCCCTTACAGAGATCTATATATGGATCCGTCATCCCAGAGATCCAGAGGCTAGAATTTTGCATCTTGTAAGGAATTGTTGTTGGTTTCTTGAGGCAACATCATAGTGTTGGGTGATCTAAGATTTTGTATGAGGTGAAGAAGGGCTTACTTGCTGAGAGGATGATGTTGGGTCAAAATAATTGGTTGTAACTCTCTTGGCTCTTTCTTGATTATCAATAAATCTATTCAAGTTTTCCTCCATACTCTTGTGTCATTTATGTTTTATGCATTTGTATGGTCAATTTACATCTGATCCTAGATTGTTTATGATAATAGATCCATGTTCTGGTATAGTGTTATGTTGCTTTGATTCTACAGGTACTCTGTGAAGCTGGGTGTACAAGGAAGCAAGTAGCAAAGGACTATCAGAAGAGAGAGGAATCGAGCAAGGAACCAAGCGCAAGACAGAGGTTGGTCTCCCTTATTCTTCTCTCATCTATCTTTCATAAAGGAAAATGAAAGTAGTTTTACTTTGTTTGTTTCTAAGGTAGCTACCACACCTTAGTGGGATTAGCAATTCTGCATAGAAACTTTTCCCTGTAACACTTCACCAGTTCAATTTTCTCAAATATAACTTGGATTGATGGCCAAATATCATTGACAGAGGTAATGCTATTGGCCCAGAGCATCTCTTTAGTCTATCTTAGTGGCTTTTGCAGTGTCAAATCTTTGTCTAGGACTTTGATTTTCTCACCCATTGTTTGGGCTTTCTGTGTTTCTTCTCTTTGCTGAATTTGGGCAAGTTTGCAATTAGTTTACAAACTTGCCACTTTCTCCTTTAATATTTTGAGCTTTGTTGCTTGAATGGAGATCTCCTCCATAACATTTACCAGTTCTGTTCTTATCTCAGTTGATATACCTGCTGCTGTAGTGTACTCAGTTGTAATTGGTAGTGCTATGGAAGGTGGAGCTGTAGGTGCCAATGATACTGCCATTGTGGAAGGAACTGATGTTGATATTGTGGGAATGACAGTTCCCGGAGTTGTGGCCAGGTCATTTTTCTTGGACTGAATTAAAGTGTCCAACTCATTCTCTATTTCTTTAAGCTGATCATTTAGCTTTAGGACTTGGTCCATAAGCTTTTCATGTCCTTGTTATTCTTCTAGGACTTCCATTGCTTGATGCTGATGCAGCTGGGGAATTTTGAGCTGCTTCTTCAGTGCAACAATGTCATCATTCTTCTTTTTAATTAGCTGCTCTATCGCTTTCACATCCTTGGGATCATGTCCCATTTCTATCACTAAGTCCTCTAAGGACTTGATTCTTGTATCTTTGGACTATGAGGAGGCATTCTCCAACTAAAACTGAGCTGACATATTATTTAAAGAGTTTTTCAATTGGTGGGCTACTATGGATTTCCCTGTCGACGTAGAATAAATCATCTCACCTATTTGCTTATGCAGCTCAATATGGTCAATGAGATGAATATCCCTTGCCAGTACTTGAAAATCTACTTTCTTAAAATCTGATGTTGTTCTTGGCTGCTGAGTGGTTGGCTTAGTGAAAGTCATCTGCATTTTCCCCTCTTTAACATCAAAGGCTAACATAAGCCTTGTTTGATTGGAAGGGGTCATGTTTAGATACTGTGCATAGGTTTGGGCTTTCAGCCTCTCATTTCTAGCCTTTATTTATTTGTATCTCTCCTTGATATCTTGGTCTTCAACTGTTGGCATTGTAAAAGAGGATACCTCAACACTTTGCTTCCTTTCCAATATCTGAGTGTTTGATGTGGAAGGTTCTATAGTGCCTCTAGATGGAGTGGCAAGCCTACTCCCATCTCTTTTTGTGCTTGTAACCTCAACTGTCTCTATATATTCCTATTCAGAGACATGATTGACTCTTTGTCTCTTAGCCTGGCTTGTCTCTACATGGGCTTGTGATGTTGCTCTTTTTGAAGTAGTGGCCCCTTCCCTGTTTCTATTGAGGCTTTTCTTCTCATTTAGAGGATTTTGTAGAACTGGAGGGGTACTCATGGTGGTTTTTGTTTTATCTGATTTCTCTGGTATGTCTATTTGATTTTGTACCTCTAACAGGTCTAGTACTTATGAGCCCTCTGGCACCTGTGATTATTCTAGTACCTGTGATTCTTCTGGCACCTGTAGGAAGGAACCCTAATCAAGTTGTTTCTCTAGGTAAATGAGTGCATTCTCAATGTCTACTTTGGTGTTGTCCTGATCTACTAAGGTCCCTTCTACCCATTTTGATTGGTTTGCAAAGGCTTCAATTTCAGGAATGGGGTGATGAATGAAAGGTCCTAGCTTGACCTTTTATCTCTTCTTGGTTATGAATTCCAAAGGGTCATATCTCTAGGTAAAGCTTTTCTGGAATTTCATGCTCTGCAATATTAAATCTGCTTCATGGCCTGCTTCCCTTGAGTTACCTATGAAGGGGCCTAATTGGTCTTTGATTTTGAAGCTCGCCTTCATCTTGGCATTAACAAAATTTTTTTCATTTGCACTGATAATCTACCTGTAATACTCTAAAGCAAATAACCTCATTGGGAGGTATTTGGGGAGTTTGTATGGTGCCATCATGCAACCATAGATTCTGATCTCAGTATGGTTTTGGTACAAGTAAAAATCACCTACCTTGGACTATTTTGACAATTGCAGGACCCATTTTATGTCTGAATTGATTCTTGGAGAAGGGCTTCCTATCATCATTGTCACAATTGGATGCACAAATAGGTAATAAAGTCAGCATATGAATATTGGGAGTGATATTTATGGATCAATGGAGTCCATAAAATTACTCATCTAGGGTGACCTTTTGTGTCAAGCTTTTGGAGAGTAAAGGGGAACTTATCTGCTTGGTAGTATAGAAAAAGGTGATACAAAACTGAGGAATACTTTAAGACTCACTCATTACTCATCCTAAGGAACTGGTCATGAATCCTATCGGCTATAAACTTGGCATAATCATAAATGACAGTAGGAGGCTATCGTGAAGTGAAGATGGACATGACAGCCAGGATGATTTCATCTATATACTCATTGGTGGTATAACCTACGACACTAGATATCATTGCTACGATGTCCTGGCCAAATGGGTAAAATATGGTATACACATACGGAGGAGGATCTTTTAGGATATGATTTTCCTCCCTGATGAAAGTTTGGAACATCTCAGCAAGTTTGCAGTGGTAAGCTTGGGGAATTGGTCTAATAGGTCTCCAATTGAAATAGGGGTTATGTTTTTCCCTGGTTGAAGTTGCAACATCTCATTGATAGATTCAATAGTGATGGTGGAAAGTATGGTTTGGTTAGGGGACATCACTGCTCTTTGAATGGGGATATAATTTGCATGTGAATAATGGACAATTTGTAGGAAAATGTGAACTTTAGGGAATTGGTACTTGGGCAAATTGGACTGCCAAAAACCAATTTTATCAGCATGGTTCATGTATTGGTCTTTGTATCAGCAGTATAGTTTGAGAGGGGATTCATGGACATAGGTATCCTTTATATATAAATCTTCTCAGAGGCTTCATTCTTCTTCTTTATGAAGAAGAGAGGAAGACATCACATCAAAGGCTTGGGATGTCAGGGAAGTTGTTAAAGCTATTAAAGATGAAGAACTGGATTAGTTGTTCAGAGGATGAGCAACCCATTCAACATGGGGGTGATGATGAGCCCCAGAAATGGGTAACTATATGGGCTCATTCTGCCTATTATTTTCATTTAATCCACCATTATCAATAGTTTTGTGCATGTTTTTTAATATATTTATGTCAATAGAGTGGATGGGGATGGTCACTTTGCCATGTAGTCTAATGAGTGTTTATTGCAGATTTTTCAGACAATTTTGGACAAGGACCAGGAATTTATGAGCAAAATGACAGCCAAACTCGAGGAAACAGGGATGAGGACTTATAGGAGGGGTGTCTCCTTCATTAATAACCCCCTCCTCGAATTCGTAATCAATAGTTCGGAGTACAAAGGCCCAAATTCATGATTCCAAGGGGCAGCCGAGCAAGTCAAGTAGGGATGTTGTTATCTTTAGTTCTAGGCAGTCGAGTTCCTTAAGTTTAGGAGTACTATTGGGAGTGCACCCTTGTATAAATAAGAAGGCTTCAAGCCTCAGTAGTTTAGCCATTTCTTAGTCTGTTTTTACACTTTTGTGCAGCGTTGTACTCAGCTCATTTTCGAGCTCTTTTTGAAGACAGTTTTATGATGTAACTGCTATTTTTTTTTATCAATGAAGATGAATCAAGTTTTGAACCAGCACTGATCTTTTCTAGAGGGTTGAAGCTCTTGGGTTAGGGCCCAACCCAAGTGCCCAACACCTCCTTTGTGTATTTATATGCTTTTTCTTGCATTCATAAGATAATTTTTGTTGTTTAGGTTAATCTTGCTTTGTTAAATTAGGTTGCTTTTGATGGTTAGAATAGTTGTTTTTGCTTCAAGTTGCTTTAGTAGTTCGCTACAGTAACAAAAAAAAGATCAAAAAGGCCACCAATAGGTCTTGATCTCCTTTCTCCCTCCTTGGGACCATTATTTGAGGTCAAGGCACTATTGTTGCAACCAAAAACACAGTTTTTGCTCCTCCAATGCAACTGCTAGTGTGATATTTCGAGTTGGAGAAGTTGATATTAGTTTGGATTCACATGCTTAGATCATTTCATGTTCATTTACCATGGTTTTCTCACACATTTTTCTGTTCATAAAGTATTTTTTGGCATTTTTCTAGTTTTAGGTCAGAATTCAAGTTAAAATAGACAAAACTTTGTTTTTCGGCTCTTGCTTTGGTCAATTTCGAGGAAATAATTGTGTAGCTCTCTTGTAAAAAATTCCAACTTATCATTCCAAAATACAGCCTATACCAGTTCATTTCTCAATATTTCCCCACTCATTCACCACGTTTCACCAATCTACCCTAATGTATACTTTCTTTTTCCATAGAGCTGCTTTCTTAGCATTTGAACAAACCCAACCATCTCCTTCATCCTTGATATTGTTTGACAAGGTATAGACCCCTCAACACCTTCATTAAACCTTCATTCCCCTTTCCCATCATTTTTCCACCTTCAAACCTCGACAAACCACTTTCGGCCTCCTCTTGTAGATCCTCTTGTAGAATCTCCTGTAGATCCCCTGTAGCCTCCTGTAGAATTTCCTACGAGTGATTTTTCGAAGTTTGATCACAATGGAAGTATCCAAAAAGGTGCTAGGGACTTCTTAGGACCCATCCACACCTTCCTCACCATCTGCAAAAGCCAACTCTATCTTCCTTTGCCACCAAACCTCTGCACAATCACAACTAGTAAAATCATAAGCATAATAATTCCACACAAAAATACTCAAAAGTACAAAAAAAGATGATTTCTTCTCATTTCTCTTCAGAAGTAGCTTTAATAAATGTAATTTACCTTTTCAGTAGTAAATGGCACCCATTTCAGTAGTTTCCATCTCTTTCTTTCACACCTAGGGTTTGCTAGGGTTTGTTAGGGTTTGCATTCCATTTCAGTTTTCCTTCCCTTTCTGCAAATAGAATAGCCCCTATAGAGTTAGTTTCCTTTCATCACAGTTAAATCTTCTTCTGAGAACTCATAGAAGTTGGCTTAAGCTCCTAGCAAAATTGCACCAGCTGATCAAGTGACAACCTACAGTAAGAGCTAGTACTTGTGCATACAACACTGTCGCTTCCAAGTTTGTTACGAACTACCAGGTTGATAAAAGTAAAGAAGGGAGCCCCAAGAGTTGCAGCATTATTCCAAAGGAAGAATAGGTACTGAGGTCGTATGTTTTTTTATTTTAATAATTGTTTTGTGAGTGCAAGTTTAGTTGCAGATGCTGGAGGAAATTTGGCACAAATGAGCAGCAAAGTAAAGATGGTAGAAGAGGATTCTATGGGAGAATTTAATCCATGGAACAAATATGTTCAATTGCTAGAGAGAATACTGGAAAGTCAGGATTCAATGTCGAAAGAGATAATCATGAAAGAGAGTAAGGATGAAAGGAATGCATAAAGAGTAAGTGATAGAATTTGACAACTTCAAGGAGAAAAACATCATATTGAAGAGTTAGTGGAGAACAAAAACAACCTGAAACAAAGAGAAAGAGGTAGAAGTAAGTGGCAAAGTATGGATCAGTCCAAGGATGTTCTAGAAATAGAGATTGAAGAATTATGGTAGTTGATTATGAAACAGTCCATATGGAGGAGATTGATAGTAGTAGGAAGGATGATCAATCACAACTTGAACCTGAATGACAAGGAGAAGAAAATGAAATAGGAGATAGCAGACATATGACAATAGCAAAGGTGCAAGGCATTTGGGCAGTTACAAACTAAAGTTTGGGACCCTGGATGTTTTTCTATTAACATATGAAGAGACATGATCAGGAGATCATCGATATTTTCTACTTTAGGAGTCTAATGCAGGAGCATTCAGCTCAAAAATATCATTGTATTGTAGTAAACATAGGGGGTCTTATGTTTTAAGGAAGTTGGTTTCCTATTTTTTGAATTAATGTAATTATTAAGAGTTTTGAGTGATTTTAATGAGAGAAGCTAGAATAGGTATTTAATTAAGAATAGTGAGGCATATTTGTAAATATTCTCGAATGTAGGAGAATATGAGAGATTTAGGATAGTTGAGAGATTGAGGGATTTGAGAATTAATTGTAAATCTTAGGTTAGGAGTTAGTTCATGATTTTGTGGATTATAGAGGATCCTTAGATGAGGAAGAGATTTTAGCATTTTGTTGAGGAGTTTATGGATCTAAACCAGGGATTGGCTATAGAATCCTTTTGTATAAATGTAAGCCTAAAAGGCATAGTTAGAGGTTAGATGGTTAGATAATTAGTTGGTTAGTTAAGCTAATTATAGAGTGATTTTAAGCCTATGGGAAAATTGTAAAACAAATGCAACTGACATTGAAGATTAGGCCAAAGAAATAGATACTCTTATGTAAATACTTGTTTATTAATACAAACAACTCAATTTTGAATTTGCGTGTGTGTGTGGAGTACTTCAATTACAATCTATGTGTGAACTTGAGTATTCTACGTAACATAGGTTGCAGGTGGATATGGATAGAATACATAGGAAAAGAATGATACGGAAGATCATAATGGATTGCTTGAATCCATTCGAAGGATCACAGTCAAGATTCAAGAGTGATTGTGTTAAGAACATGTGAAGTTAAGCTCAGAAGGGAGTTGCGCAACAGAACAACAGAAGGACCAGAACCCTTAAGTAATCCGGAACCACATAAAATATTGAAGAAATGGCATAAAAACCCAAGTAAAGAGATGGATGAAAACATGAAGTGTTGATGCATAAGAGCCGTTGGATATATATGATCAACGGGCGGGATTAAGTCGCATAGAATGAAATAATTGGAATCGCATCGTAACATATTACAGGAGTGAATGAACCATCCTTAAGTGATTTGCGATTGCGATATGTGACAATATTGCTAACCATTGGATCAAGTGTTTTGATCAACAGTAAAGGATCATTGTTAAACCTCACATCACAATATTCCAATGGTGAATGAATTAATCTTGGGCCACAAGAAAGTGCGATGTGCGAAGTATGATACCTGATGCAATCAACAATTAGTTCACATCGCAATGTTCCATAGTGGATGTACCTTGGCATAAAGAACTATAATATGTGAAAGTGTGATATGTGATGTGAGTGGACCTGAGAAGGTTTTGGACATGGTTAATTGTATTTGGAATCCGGTTGTGTTAATCGCATATCAGATGCGATAAAGAGTCATGTGTTAGTGTGATGCGGTATTGCAACATCGATGAATCTGATGGAGTAAGCCAATGGTAGAGAATGAATGCGAAAGGTGGAGCATCATGGGAATATATATAAAGGTTGTGGTATGGTGGAAGAGTAATTACATCCTGCAGATCAGGATTTCTGAGAGCAAGTGCTTAAGAGTCTTTGGAATCCTGCAATAGCGATAAAGGTATACATTGATAAATGTGCAAGGCAGAGGAAAAGTGAAATAGGTAAGTTACGTATGCTTTATGAAAGACTTTTATTATAAAAGGTTTATAATATAAACAAAGCAATAAGAAGGTTTTGTGGTTTAAGTCCAATTATAACCAAAGTAAGTGTGGAGGTTAGTTATATGTGTGGGCTTAAGGTTTAACAAAGGTTTATGAGGGTGAATAAGTCCCGATGAAAGTACTAATTAAGGGACAAAATGGGTTAGTAACAAATTGATTCCACATGATATTTTAAGTAAGGGGGCCTTAAACCATTAAGTAATGAAGATTTGACTCGGAAGTGAGTCTGAAATTCCTGGGGCAAATAGGTTTATGCATTTCATATGGATATTGTAGGTATATGCAGGATTTCCTATGTCAAAGTGGTATTAGAGCAAAATTTGGTTGAAACATTCGGTATTAGAGCAGCACAAATAAGTTCTTCGTGAACATTTCTTTGAAAAGAATTTAAAATAGAGTTATGTGTTAAGATGTGTAAGCAGGCAAGAGGAGATTAGATTCTAATCTGAAAAAAAGTAGGCACACAGAGATGATGTGTAGTAGAACTTGCAGATGCAAGAGACAAAGGAAAATCCATTCAAAGTGTAGGTGAATGGTAGAGCAAGATCGTGTAGAAGTCTTGAAGGTGAGATTATATTTTTTGTTTTAATTTGATTTGAACATTGGAGAGTGTGTGGTCTTTATATTGATATACATGTAGCGGCATAAGAAGGTGAGAATATTGCAACAGCCTAGAGCAAGGAGTGCTCAGTTTGTTCCAAAGAAATGCTAACAGAATGAGTTCATAGGAGAGAAGTTTAGTGAGGCATATGTAGCAAGGAGGAGACTTGTTACTGTAGAGGTATTGTTGCAGCTCACAAAGGCAATTCCACAAAGGATGTGGGTATAATTTCTAAGTAATGAAGGAATCTGGTAAGAGTTTCTAAGTGAAAGAAAAGGTGGTCAGAACCAAGTATTTCATTTGATCGAAATACAAGAGGACAATTTTGTTCTTAGAAGGTGCAGATGAGTTGAAGCCTAGAAGGAGAAGAGAGAAGTGCTCAAAGGAGCTTCCAGAGATAGAGAACCAAGGGCTTGTGAAAAGACCAAGTACAGAGGAAAGCTTGGTGAGGTAAGTGGCAGCAGGGAGGACTTGTTGTTGCAGAGGCTTTAATGTAGCTCATAGGAAATGAGTGAGGAAATCATAGAGATGGAGAAGAAAATAACTACTAATAGTCGTAGTAGAGGTTCTGAGGAAGACCACAGCAAAAGAAAGATGAAGAAGAAGGATGCCAAGGAAATTGGCAAGAGCATGAGTCAAGAGGAATTTGACAAAGAGATTACTAAGATGAAAGAAAACCTCGTTGTATTAATGATGATACTAGAGGAAAGCTAGAGACAAGGTTGGGTCTTAAAGAAGAAGCCAGTGAAGTGGCATAAGTTACAGAGAAGGCTACAACAGAGGCAAGTAAGGTGGCTGATGGGAAAACTCAGAGAAGATGAGTTGGAAATGCAAGTGTCTATTTTTGAACCAGAGTAGGGTGAAGTTCTAGGTGAAGAAGAAGGAATTATTGATGATTTTCTGAACTGTTGGAAAAATGCAGACCAGCAGGAGAATGTAAAACCTTATATTGTTGAATCTAATAATTTTGATGTGATCATACGTTTTGTAGAGGATGAGCAATATTTTGAAGTTGTCAAAAGTATGGAAGAGTATCTTTTAGAAGATAAAATCTCTGAAGTAAAGAATGATGGAGAATGTCTCTTGAATGAGAAAAGCAGTGAACTATTGTAGTGGAAAGAACTTAGTAATGCATTGATGTTTGAAGCTATGACCACACGGGAAAAATTTCTTATGAAAGGAGATGAAATTCAGTTTGAAGAACTTATATGTGAAGCAATAGTTGAGACTATTGAACCTTGTAATTTTCAAATTGATAATTTAAGTAAAAATGCATGAATTATAAGTAATGATGAAATATTGATGAAGTGTCACAGAGACATTGAATTCTTGGAGTATTTGTTGGGAAATTCAACGTATGACAGTGTGGTTGCAGAGGAATGAGTTAACTACAGTGGACAAGATCAGAAAGACATCATTAGAGCAGATGATGTGGAGGGAAGACTAACTATTATTCTTGAGAGTACATTAGAAAGTTCTTTAAAGAGGTTGAGTCAGCATACTAATGTGTTGATAGAAGAGGAGAAATTAGAGCAGCATACTAAAGTGTTGCCAAAGGAAGAAGAGGTACTGAGGCCTTATGTTTTTTATGTTAATAATTTTTTTGTGAGGGAAGGCTTAGTTGCAGATGTTGGAGGAAATTTTGCACAAATGAGAAGCGAAGTAAATATGGTAGAACAAGATTCTATGGAAGAATTTAATCCATGGAACAGAGATGTTCAATTGCTAGAGAGAATGTTGGCAAGTCAGGATTCAATGCAGAAAGATATAATCATGAAAGAGAGTAAGGATGAAAGGAAGGAAGAAAGATTAATTAATAGAATTCGACAACTTCAAGGAGAAAAATAGCAAATTGAAGAGTTAGTGGACAACAGCAACAACCTGAAACAAAGAGAAAGAGGAAGAAGTAAGTGGAAAAGTATGGACCAGTCCAAGGATGTGCTAGAAATAGAGATTGAAGAATTATGGCAATTGATGATGAAACAATCTATATGGAGGATATTGATAGCGGCATGAAGGATGATCAATCAAAACTTGAACTTGATTGACAAGGAGAAGAAGATGAAACAGGAGACGGCATACATACGACAAAAACAAAGGTGCAAGGAATTTGGGAAGTTACAAACTAAATTTTGGGACCTTGGAGGTTTTCTATTAACATATGAAGACACATGATGACGAGGCCATCAATATTTTCTACTTTGGGAGTCTGATGCATGAGCATTCAACTCAACAATATCATTGTATTTTAGAAGACATAGGGAGTCTTGTGTTTTAAGGAAGTTGGTTTCCTATGTTTTGAATTAATGTAATCATTAAGAGTTTTGAGTGATTTTAATGAGAGAAGCTAGAATAGGGATTTAATTAAGAATAGTGAGGCATATTTGTAAATATTCTCACATGTAGGAGAATATGAGAGATTAGGATAGTTTAGTTATTGAAGGATTTGAGAATTAATTGTAAATCTTAGATTAGGAGATAGTTCATCATTTTGTGGATTAGAGAGGATCCTTAGAGATGAGGAAGAGATTATAGGATTTTGTTGAGGAGTTTATGGATCTAAACCAGGAATTGGTTGTAGAATCCTTGTGTATAAATGAAAGCCTAAAAGGCATAGTTAGAGGTTATATGGTTAGATAATTAGCTGGTTAGTTAAGCTAGTTAGAGAGTGACTGTAAGCCTACAGGAAGATTGTAAAATAGAGGCCACTGACATTGAATATTATGCCAAAGAAAGGGAGACTCTTATGTAAATACTAGTTTATTAATACAAACAACTCGATTATGAGTTTGCGTGTGTGTGTGGAGTAATTCAATTATAATCTATGTGTGAACTTAAGTATTATACATAACAAAGGTTGTAGGTGGATACAGGCAGAATTCATAGGAAAAGAATGATACGGAGGATCATAATGGATCACTTGAATCTATTCGAAGCATCACAATCAAGATTCGGGAGTGATTGTGTTAAGAACATGCAAAGTTAAGCTCAGAAGAGAGTTGCGTAACAAAACAACAAAAGGACCAGAACCCTTAAGTAGTACGAAACCATAGAAAATATTGAAGAAATGGCATAAAAACCCAAGTAAAGAGATGAATGAAAAGGTGAAGTGTTAATACATAAGAACTGTTGGATATATATGGTCAATGGACGAGATTAAGTCGCATAGAATGAAACAATTGGAATTGCATCACAACATATTTCAGGAGTGAATGAACCAACCTTAAGTGATTTGCGATTGTGATATGATAGCATTGCTGACCGTTGGATCAAGTGTTTTGATCAATGGTAGAGGATCATTGTTAAACCTCACATCGCAATATTCCAATGGTGAATGAATTAACCTTGGGCCACAAGAAAGTGTGATGTACGAAATACGATTCCCAATGTGATCAACGATTAGTTCGCATCGCAATATTCCATAGTGGATGTACCTTGGCCTAAAGAACTGCAAGAAGGTTTGTGACGCGGTTAATTTTCTTTGGAATCTGGTTGTGTTAATCACATATCGGATGCGATAAAGATTGATGTGTTAGTTTGATGCAAGTATTGGGATAGCGATGCATCTGATGGAGTAAACCAATGGTGGAGAATGAATGCGAAAGGTGGAGCATCGAGGGAATATATATAAAGGTTGTGGTATGGTGGAAGAGTAATCACATCCCGCAGATCGGGAGTTCTGAGAGCAGGTTCTTAAGAGTCTTTGGAATACCGTGATAGCAATAAAGGTATACATTGATAAATGTGAAAGGCAGAGGAAAAGAGGAAAATGTAAATTACATATGCTTTATGAAATATTTTTATTATAAAAGTTTGATAATAGAAATAAAATGATAAGAAGGTTTTGTGGTTTAAGTCCAATTATAACCAAAGTAATTGTAGGGGTTGGTTATATGTGTGGGCTTAATTTTTAATAAAGGTTTATGAGGGTGAATGAGTACCAATGAAAGTATTAATTAAGTGAAAAACTGGGTTAGTAACAAATCGATTCCGCATGAGATTTTAAGTAAGGGGGCCTTAAACCATTAAGTAATGAAGATTTGACTCGGAAGTGAGTCTGGAATTCCTGGGGAAAATAGGTTTATGCATTTCATATGCATATTGTGGTATATTCAGTTTTCCTATGTCATCATCATTAGCCTTTGATTGGATGATTCCACAAGTGTTCGACTTCAGTTTCATTATCACATTCATGGATTGTATTATCATACATTGATAGCCATTGTCATTATTGGTGGTTTCTCTTGTATCTGTTAATTGTCCACATCATTGGCCAGTAATCAGGTGGTTTTCTAGTATGTTCAACTTCAACACATTCATTCGCATGTTAGAATTCGTACTTTCATCGGTTCAGGATGGAGCGCAAGACCCTGAGTCTTGTATGATATGACTCAGGTTGCATGGAGTTATATGTTATTCATGATTGTACACATGTTTTTGGTTATACGGATGGTTGTGACCATACCGTGGGACTTCACATTTATGATGATCCTTCTATATCAGATGCCTACAACCATACCTTGGATCTTAGATTCACATATGATCCTTCTCATTTGGATGGTTGTGCCCATTCCATGGATCCTTTCATATAGTCCTTATCATCTGGATGGCTATGTCCATGCCATGGATTCATGTTTTGATATCATATATATATATATATATATATATATATATATATATATATATATATGCATCCTTGATTTGCAGGTCTCCTGGCAATGTTTGTCCTCTTCCTTGAAAAATATCATAAAGCATCTCAGCCATCACTCCTCATTCTGCCTTCATGCTTTAGGGGGCATCTATTACACAATATTTATTCACACCTCCCGAATTTCCCCATGACATACCCGAGGTTCCCGAAACATGCCCATCATGTAGTGTACTCATTCAAATATGCAGTTTAGATCCTTCCTAAGAGTTTGATTGGAAAATTCCTTGAGCTTCCCCTAAAGGAAATAGCTCTAAAACCCTAATTTGAGAATCATCACCCTTATGAGACTAAAGACAGTGATGTTCACCTGTTGCACTATACTTGACCCATGATGGCATTGGTATGTTCACTTGTATACCTGCAATGATCCCAAAAATTCAATTTTATCAAAGAGTATGAAAAGCTTCGTGATATAGAAGCTTCCAGAGCAGTGAGCTGGATGTTGTTCGGCATATATGAGGTCGAATTCTCCCAACTTGACCTTCTATTCTTATCTCTATGAGCTACCTCGTTGAGATGAGGACCTACTCCTATCTTTGGAGAGATCCTAACTCCCTTTTCGAGCTTATATATTTATCCTCTCTCATTCCAAAATGGTTGGTCTATCTCTATTTTCACCCTTATGCTAAGATTGTGCTTATATGATACTCATTTGGCCTAGATAAGGAGTACCTGGAGAGCTTATCTTGGACTTGGATATTCATTTCAAGGAGAGCCTATCAACATCAAGGCTTGGTTGTATGCTTCCCCTTATTTTCCATTAATATAAAAAATCTGGTTCATTTTCCCTAAATGTGTATGCTCATGTATCATTTAGCTTAACATTCCTTGATCAGTTAAGAAGGCTTCCTTTGAATATGCTATTTGTATTTTCATGCCTTGATGTGTCTTTATCTCTTGTATAGGTGCATGAATGTTGAAACCAGTAGGAATGAGCCCGTGATGCAAGTGATTCAAGGTCTTCAACAAAGGATATCAAGATATCATTAGAAGGAGGTAGGCCATCTTATTTGTTTCTTTTTCAATTGCAACTTAGGAAAGTGTCTGGTAGATTGTCACATAGGTTTCTAGACCCACTCATTGGGCTAGAGGAATCGTCTCTGCTGTAGAGAGGATTTACCTAGATAACACGAAGCCATCCTTGCTTTCGATATTACCTATTGAACATGATAATGTGGCATCGTAGCCAAGCAACTACTGTAGTTTTTGTAAAGAAATATTTACGTGATAACTCACCTACAAAAATTGAAGAGTTGCATGACCAACTGTCTAATTTATGAGATAATAAGTTGGTTGAGCATATTATGTGGTTTGGTTCTTCTCTGAGAGGTACAATGGCATACTGGACTAAGTGTCGAGTTGAATTGTCTGACATGATTACTCAGTTGGGATGTCCATCTTTACTTTTTACTTTGAGTGTAGATGATACAAAGTTTCCAAAGTTACATAACCTCATGCCGGTACATTCGCATTATCATTCTTTAAATGAACATCATATGCAAATTGAGAATGTTATCTAGTACCCTCATATTGTTCCCACATATATTCACCACAGATTCAATATTTCTCGAGAGGAAGTTATCCAAAAATATATTAAAGCTAAAGACTTCTCGTACATGTTTGTGTTGTTGAATTTGTAAAATTTTATTATGATTCAATTTATATTGTTTGTAGTAACTATATCTTCACTTTCTTCAAATATGAGTGGAAACATAGAGGTTCATCACATATCCATCGTTTCCTATGGTTGGAAGGCGCTCTTGGCATGGAAATACTTGATTGGTCATATGGTTCTGATGTAAAACTTGCAAAGAGATTCTTTGACAAATATGTAACTAAATGGAATCCACGTGACATACATCATCTCAACATAATGGTTCCACGAAGCCTCAATGATGACCCTTGCCTATTGAATGCTGGTCATATTTTCTCTTGTAATCCTCATAATGATTATCAAGAATTGTTGAATCGTGTCCAAAGGCACACAAAGTGTAGTGTAGATTCTTGTTTGCGCAAAAAAGGCACTATTCTGACATGTCGGTAGAATGCTCCATGAGATATTTGTGATGAATCAATATTGTTCATAGATGATCAAGGAAGAAAAAAATATGAGCTAGCAAGAAAATATGATAGAATTAATGTAGATAACATTGATATTCTAACAATGTGGCATGCAAATGTTTCTTGCTAGCCAGTGCTTTCTCATTGTGTTGTCTTGAAATATATTGCTAAGTATGCATCAAAAGCAGAAAAAAAAGTCTTAAAGTTATCATCATATGTTAACTAATTTCAAATTATATTGGCTCTGAGGATCATGCTTTATTTCCATATAGAAGGTTTCGTACATAAATGATTGTTTACCATGACACTGGAGCACAAGAAATGTGTCATATGTTGCTTAAGCTACCTCTTGTTGTTTGTAGTCGAAAATTTGTTTCCTTAAATGTTGGAAGAAAGGTTTTTAGCAAAATCTCAAGGAATGGCTTGTAATGTTCATCTGAGAATACTTTTGTTCAACATTATCAGAAGAGAATTTTTTTTCTTGAACAACTATCTTTGATGGAAATAGGAAGATCTTGGACATTTGATAGCAAGTGCAAACAAGATCCATGAAAGCCTAGAGATGTTCATGCTATTGTTTGGGTTTGGCCACGTTTTTATTCTATTCCTGGTGAGGCTTCAGATGAATTTGAAACCTTTTTCTAGACATAATTTCTCTCGTACAAGCCATTACGTGACATTCCTGCAAAAAATTGGCCTTTCAGCTGAAATTATTATTGAAAATTGGAGGAATTTTTGATATTGAGCATGGCATGTTGATCGAAACCTTTAAATTGTCAACAATATTGAAGATGAAGAAGATGGTAATTTTTCTAACTAGGAAATGAATATTGAAGATGATTTTTAAGAATGGGGGATTTTCTCACGCTTAGTTCCACCAAATGATGTGAATGTTTGTGATCTTCACACCCTTGGTCTAGGGGACTTTGATATATCGTTTGACTAGGAAAGTACAACTATTTCTGATGATGTTGCAGAAGAAGCTATTAATTTTATAAGGAATGCAAAATCAAGGGGCAATATTGTTGACCTTTCAAATAGAACATTTGCATCTCCAGATTCATTGTCGAAAAAACAATGAATTTCTTTTGAGATTATTTTAAGGCACTTTGTTGAATATGAGATCCGTCAAGCTCTTCTTATGATTGTTTAGGGCACTAGGGAAATGGGAAGTCTTTCCTTATCTATTGTATTTTTTAAGCTCTTTATAATTTGGCAAGTAATGGAAGAAGCCCTTTGTTTCTTCTTTCCCTAACAGGAATAGATTCTTTTGATATACAAGCAAAAGTAATACACTTAGCTCTAAAAATTCTAAATAAAGACATGTAGCCACTACAGGGATGGTCACTTACACTCTTCCAAGAATAAATGAGACATGTTAGATATATATTTATTGATGAAATGAGCTTTCTAGGATCAAGGTTGTTTATGAAAATAGATGCTCGATTACATGAAGCATTTCCCGAGAACAAGAATTGTCCTTTTGGTGGAAGATCCACCATCCTTGTGGGTGACCTTGGCCTATGAGACATAAGCCTTTGTATGCAGGTAATACAATAGGGAAAGCCTTTTGGAACAAATTAAACATTGTTGTCACTCTTGACACAATATTTTTTTTTTTTTTTTGCTGAAGCAAGAGAAAAACCTTTAATTTCATTAAATCAAAAAATGGTTACAAAGAGTACATGAGCCTACCGAAATCAACGACGATGGTCAAACAAAACCAACTACAAGAAAACACGACCAACAGGGACCACAACCCACAGGGACGACCTTAAGAGTAGTTAACCAATCTTCTCAAAACTTTGCCAAAGGGTTAGTCTGATCTCCTGACCGCACCAACCTGTCGACTCTTTCCCAGCCGTTGATACGGGCTCTTGGATCCAACGGTTAGGAGTCATATCGCTCCTCCTCACCCCACCGAACTTTAAGCCACGATGAAGGGTGGTAAGTAAAACCAGCCCCTGCCACGTGTTGAATGTTCAATGGAATCGCTACCATAAAAATAAAATCGCTTACCATTAAAGCAACGTGTGATCAACTGAAAACCACCGAGACGCTGCCCTCCCCTCGAATCCGGCAAGGAAAACTGATCCGGTAACTGAAGGAACAAATCTCCCACCGCTTCCACTCTAACCAAGGACCCATAACCCGAGACTGCTTTGAAGAGGTGAAAAGCATTGACTCGAAACCTTCCGAGAACCAATGGCACCCAATGGGAAAATCTCAAGAGGCCGAGGAACCATTGACTGGGGACCATTCACTCCTGCAAGAAACTCTCCCACTATGTCAGAGCACCTCCATGTCCTCTGCCGCTTGGTTATTGTAGAGAACCTTTAAATGATTTTGGGGCAAATCCTGCCACTTCTTCACCATCCTGCAATCTTCATTGTTCACATCTTGGTTGGCCAAAATGTCTGCAAGCTTGTTAGCATTTCTGTGCACATGATTGAAACTGACCAAACCAAGTCCTTCAAGGTGAGCTTGAATCCTTTAATAAACGTGGATTAGTCTCCAATGATTTGAGACTTTCTCCGGTTTGGATCCACAACTAATTCTTTTTACAGAGTTTATGGTGATTTCAGAGTCTACCACTATAATGACTTTTGAACTATGATTCTGAATCAGAATCTCTAGGCACTGCTCCAGAGCCATTAATTCCGCCATGTTATTGGTTACTTTACCTAAATGGCTATGGAAGATTAAGATGATTCTTCCCTCTTCATTCCTTAAAACTCCTCCAAACCCAGCTATTCCGGGATTACCTTTTGAGGCTCCATCAATATTAAATTTCAGGTAGTTTTTCGAAGGAGGCTGCCGACTATCTTTCTCTGTATTCTTTGTCATTTTCTTTTTTCCAAGCCCTTGTGGAATGATCGCTTGTAATCCCAATAGTCTGAGTCCTCTCATCTCCATTTTTGAGGGAGGATTCTCTGGGATATTGCGCTCTGTGGTACTGACTGTTTCCCTGATTTGCTTTAGAATCAAATCATATAGCTTCTGAGGGTTGGCCTTTTCTCTCTTGAAGAGTCTATTATTTCTTTCTTTCCAAACATTTTAGATAATGAATCCTGGTGTGAAAGCCCAAGCCCGATTATGTGCCTCATTCTCCGAAAATCTCCTTCTCCAATTATTAAGGGTATTTATGATGCTTCCCCTGTCTCTATCTCATTGTTGGAAAATGTTAGAAAATGAATTCCACAGCCATGTGGTGTAAGAGCAGTCGTTGAGGATGTGCTCCATAGTATCCTCTTGCTCTTCACATAGCTGACATTTAGAAGGCCCCAAGACGCCTCTTTTTCTAATATTGTCGTAGGCAAAAAATTTCTTATGGTGAACCAGCCACATAAAAAGCTTGATCTTCATCCATCCTTGTTGTGACCAGAGTTGCCTCCATGATTTTTCTGGGACACTGGATTCCAGTCCAAGGAGAATATATTTTGCCTCTTTGAGATTAAAGGTACCTTTGTTGTTGTTACCCCATCTCAATTGATCTTTCCCCTCTGTGACCATGATCATCCTCTCTTTTAATATGTTTCTCAGTGCCTCTGCTTTTGTTGTTATAAGGTTGTTATTTCTACAATCAATGTTAGTCCAACTTCTCCACTTGTCCTGACCCTGAGGGATGTTCCAGAAATCTTTGACTTTGTTTAACCCTTGGGAATTTGTTTCCTGTTTGAGACTTATAAAGTCCTCCTTTAACAACACCGGTTCTTGTTGCCATTTGTCCTCCCAGAAGAGTGCTTGCTCACCATCTCTAATTTCCTAGAAACTGTGTTGTTGCACTATGTTTCTATTCTCCCAAGCCATGTTCCAGATGTGAGAGCCCCTTATATCTCCTGACATTCTAATGAGATCATTTGTGTGCCAAGAGCGGGCATATTTTTCTTTCCAAATCCTTGCCGAATAGGCTCTTGGCTCTTGTACCCATCGCCACCAAAGCTTTGCTCCTAGCACTTTACTAAGAATCTCCTGATCATCTAAGCCTAGACCCCCATGGCTTTTGGGTTTGCAGATTTTATCCCAGGAAACCAGGGCCCATTTCTTCCTGGTTTCCTCCTTACCCCACAGAAAATCTCTTTGAATATTTCTGATTTGTTCTAAGACTCCTTTGGGAGCTGGAAGGGCTGATAGCATGAATACCGGGATGGATTGCAGAACTACCTTTGTCAGAACAAGTCTTCTAGCCAAGTTTAAGGCTCTAAACATCCATTTTTTAACTTTATCCTGTAACTTATTTAGCACAGGTTCCCAAGTACTTTTAAGCATTGGTCTGTCCATGAGAGGTTCTCCCAAATATTTTGAGGGGAGGGAGTCCCTTTGGAAGCCAAGGATCCTAGAGATATTTCTTTGAATAACAATGTTAGTATTAGAGAAGAAAATTTTTGATTTTGTGAGATTAACTTCCCTACCTGTAGCCCTTGCAAACGCATTGAGGATTTGCTTGTACGTAGAAGCTTCTTTGATTGTGAGAATACCTTGAAACATGGTGTCATCTACAAATTGTTGGTGAGTAAGTGTCTGTCCATTCTCCGTTACTTGAAGACCCTTAAATTTTCCCATGTTTTTAGCCTTCTTGATAGCCCTACCAAGTCCTTCCATCATGAGGATGAAGAGAAAGGGAGAGAGTAGGTCTCCCTGTCTCAGGCCTCTAGAAGGAATGAAGATATCTGAGGGAGAGTCATTAACCAAGATTGAAAAGCTGGAAGTTGTAACCAGAGCCATCACCCATCTTACCCAGTTGTGATCAAACCCAAAGGTTATGAGTATCTTTTTGATATACCCCTAATTGACCTTATCATAAGCTTTAGCAATATCCAATTGCATGATCATCCCAGCCTGATTTCTACTTTTGAGGAAGTGGACCACCTCATGGGCTTGAATAATGTTGTCCAAAATTTGTCTGCCCTCCACATAACCAGATTGATCCTCAGACACTAGTTTAGGGAGGAGAGGTTTGAGTCTGTTAGCCACAACTTTGGATATTATCTTGTAAACTACATTGCATAAAGCTATAGGTCTATACCTATCTGCTGTTTGAGCGGAATCCTATTTGGGAATCAGGGAGATGAAGGAGGTATTGAGGGCTTTTAGGATAGTTTTACTACCCCTAGTATCCTCAACAACATTTAAAATATCCAGTTTTACTATGTCCCAACAAGCTTTGAAGAAATCCACACTAAAACCATTTGGGCATGGTGCTTTGTCGTTCTACATATCTTTGAGTACTTCGCTAACCTCCTCTTCAGTGAATGTTCTGTTTAGGTTGATATTGTCCTCTCTAGACACCAGCTTAGGGATATATCTTGTGATTTCCTTTATAGAATCCTCCCTGTCTGGACTATTTTCTCGTGAAATGTCTCGAAAATGCTGAACAAGCACCTTTTTAATTTCCTTATGTGTGTTCTGAGTCTCTCCCTTTTTATCCTTTATTGCCGAGATTCTGTTGAATGCCCTGTTGGCCATGGTGGATCTATGAAAAAATCTCGTATTGCGCTCTCCTTCTTTGAGCCATTGCACTCTAGATTTTTGTCTCCAGAATATTTCCTCTTGTTTACATAGTTTTTCCCATTCATGGTGTAGTTTGTCGGAATGTTCATTTTTGTCATAGTCAAAGCCTTCTTGGATCAGCTCGCGGTTGAGTTCCTGAATTTTGCTTTCCACAGATTTTTTATTCACAGAAATGTTTCCAAAATCCTTCTTATTCCAATCTTTGAGTCCACTCTTGATATTCTTTAGTCTTTTATGAAGGAGAAGCATTTTAGAACCTTGGATCTATAAGTCCTCATTCCACTATTCTTTAATATTACTCAAGAAATCCAGGTGGGAAATCCAAATGTTTTCGAATCTGAAGGGTTTGTTCCTTGGAGAATCCAAACCCTTAATTTCCAATTGAATCGACCAGTGATCTGAGCCACCAAAGGCAAGAATTTTTGTTGTAATTTCATTATTTATAAGCATAAGCTCTTCTAATACCTAGAACCTATCTAACTTGGAGGCTACCTGGGCTTCCCATCCTCTCTTGTTGTTCCAAGTAAAAAGGCCATTTTCTGAGTCTGAGGCAACCAGTTTCAAGTTCTCTGTGAAAGCTTGAAATGCTAACGAGTCTTTGTTTAGCACTCTGGTTCCCCTTTCTTTTTTGAAAGAGATTTTATCATATTAAAATCCCCTCCCAAGATCTAGGGGATGCCATTTGTTGTGTGTGGAGCATGATTGTTCAGAGGTCTTTGTTTCAGCCGGATGTATACCCTAGGAAGTTTGTACACCCCTCCACACGGGGGGGACTTGTCCCGCCGCAGGGGTCCGAGGGGGCCGATCCCCTCTGGCTGGGGGGTCCGGGGGCCAGCGGTCCCCCGGCGGGGGCTCGGGGGTAGCGCCCCCGAAGCTAAAAAGAAATGTAAAATTGCCTTGTAAAAGTATAGTAATTTCTAGTCAATCTGGGCAGTTCATTAGGCAAATGATCTGACGGTAGAACTTATGTTTAGTTTAGGGCTTTTTTCCCTAGAAGGAAACCCCTCTCTTTGTATGAGGGCATTGTATTGGAGGCTGAGATATAGACGTGTATTATGTGAGCGAGAAAAAGAGAGGTGAGACTGTGAGAGAAAACAGAGGATATTACAGCGGATTTGTTGTAGGTTGTGTCTCTTCATTTTGCTGGATAATAGAAAGGAAGGACTGGCTGTTCGGGGTGGACGTAGCCCAAACTAGGTGAACCATGTATATCTGTGTCTCTCTTGTTTTATTTGTTCTCTGTGTTTATATTTCTGCAATATTTTTTGTGTTCCATTGCTCCGTAATATATAATTTTCTAACAACTGGTATCAGAGCTGAAGGTCTATTTGGCTGATAAACTCGTAGGAAAGAAGGGTTCCTGGTTCGAGTGGGAGAAATGGCGGAAGATGGTAAGTTTAGGGTCGAGAAATATAACGGCCAAAACTTCTCACAGTGGAAGATGCAGATGGAAGAGTATATGTATCAGAAAGATCTATACCTACCATTGGGCGGAAAAACAAAGATGCCGACGGGTATGAAAGACGAAGAATGGAACCTTCTCGATAGAAAGGCACTCGAAACAATACGGTTGTGCCTTGTTGCATCAGTCGCCTTCAACATTTCGAAGGAAACCACGACAGAGGGTTTGATGCAGACGTTGTCGAAACTATATGAAAAACCCTCGGCCTCAAACAAGGTATTTCTTATGAAATGGTTATTTAATATGAATATGTTGGAAGGTGGATCTGTTGCAAACCATTTAAATGATATTAATACAGTTACAAGTCAGTTAAGTTCTGTAGGGGTAAACTTTGATGATGAAGTTAGAGCTCTGTTATTCTTGTGTTCATTACCAGAAAGTTGGAATGGTTTGGTAATGGCCATTAGTAACTCCGTTTCTGGATCTAGTACTTTAAAGTTTGATGATGTTGTCGGTGCTATCCTTAGCGAGGAAATGTGACAGAAAAGCTCCGGTGAGACATCGGGAAATGCTTTGAGTGCAGAGTCTAGAGGAAGAAAAATGGAAAGAGGAAAGAGCTCAGGATATCGCAATAAATCAAGGAAAGGCAGATCCAAGTCTAGATTGGGGATAGTGTGCTGTAAATGTGGAAAGAAAGGACACCTAAAGAAAGACTGTAGATCTCGGAAGGGAAAAGAAGGAGATGCACAACAAGAAAACAATCATGAAGCAAATGTGACAGGTGAGGTGTTACAAGATGCTTTGATTCTTTCTTTCGAAAATATTACTGATTCCTGGGTGGTAGATTTAGGGGCTTCATTACATGCCACACCTGATAAGAAATACTTTCATGACTATGTTCAAGGATATTTTGGACAAGTTCATCTGGGTGATGATAAACCCTGTAAAATCGTTGGAATGGGTAAGGTTCTTGTAAAACAACAAAATGGAAACCAATGGCTATTAAAGGAGGTAAGGCATGTTCCAGATCTAAAGAAAAATCTGATTTCAACAGGGCAGTTAGGCGGTGAAGGTTGTGTGACGATTTTCACAGATAAAGCTTGGAAAGTCACCAAAGGAGCCCTGGTAATAGCAAAAGGCGAAAAGGTTGGTACATTGTATTTATGCAATGGTATTTCTAATTCTGTTAATGATTTAACTTCCAAAGGAGCAGATGCAGCATTATGGCATCATAGGCTCAGACATATGAGTGAAAAGGGGATGAAGATTCTTCACTCAAGGAATTTGTTTCCGGGTTTGAAGAATGTTGATTTGGATTTCTGTGAGAATTGCATTTATGGAAAATAGAAGAGAGTCAGATTTCTCAGAGTTGGGAAAGAAAAGAAGAATGAAAAATTAGAGCTTGTGCATACAGATGTATGGGGACCTGCTCAAGTATCATCTCTCGGTGGCTCTCGTTGTTATGTTACTTTTATTGATGATGCAACTAGAAAAACTTGGATTTATTGTATTAAGAATAAATCTGATGTATTTGATAATTTCAAGAAATGGAAAGCTTTGGTTGAGATTGAGACAGGAAAGAAATTGAAGTGTCTTAGATCAGACAATGGAGGTGAATATTGCAGCAAAGAGTTTGATAGGTACTGTTCAGAGCATGGAATTCGCAGAGAGAAGACAGTTCCAAGAACACCACAAGAAAATGGTGTGTCAGAAAGGATGAACAGAACAATCATGGAGCGTGCAAGGTGCATGAGATTGCATGCAGGATTGCCTTTAAAGTTTTGGACAGATGCTGTAGATACTGCTGTTTATCTAATAAACAGATGGCCTTCAAGTTCCTTGGATGGTGGTGTTCCGGAGGAAGCATGGACAGGTAAAAAGGTGAACTACTCTTTTTTAAAGCCTTTTGGTTGTGAGGTCTTTGTCCATATTGATAAAGAAAATAGAACAAAGCTTGAGGCAAAGTCAAAGAAATGTACCTTTATTGGATATGGTGTTAATGATTTTGGTTATCGCTTAGATGATTATGAAAATCACAAAACCATTAGGAGCAGAGATGTAATATTCAATGAAAAGGTCTTGTATAAGAATGAGTTGCAGGAAAGGAAGCAAGAAAAAGAAAACAAGGAATACGCAGTTCTTGACGAAATCACTGAAAAAGTAAAGGTGCCTGAAAATAATAATAATCAACAACCACAACAACAGCAACCACCACAACAGCAACAGGCACCCCAAACACCTGAAAGTGGTGTTAGAAGATCTACCAGGATAAGTAGACCCCCTGAATGATACTCTCCTTCATTATATTATTTATTGTTGACTGATTCTGGTGAACCAGAATGTTATGAAGAAGTAATGCAGGTTGAAAGCAGGAAGAAGTGGGAGGTAGCCATGGAAGAAGAGATGGACTCCTTAATGCATAACTAGACTTGGGATTTAGTCAGGTTGCCTGCAGGAAAAACTACATTGAAGAATAAATGGGTTTACAGGTTGAAGGAAGAAGATGGAGGAAAACAGAGGTACAAAGCTAGACTTGTGGTGAAGGGGTTTGCACAGAAGAAAGGTATTGACTTTGATGAAATATTTTCTCCTGTTGTTAAAATGACTTCAATTAGAACTATTTTAAGTCTTGTAGCAGCTGGAGATTTGCATCTTGAACAGTTAGATGTAAAGACAACCTTTCTCCATGGGGATTTGGAGGAAGAGATATATATGCAGCAGCCACAAGGATATGAGGTGAAAGGGAAGGATAAACTAGTGTGCAGGTTGAGGAAGAGCTTGTATGGCTTAAAACAGGCTCCAAGGCAGTGGTATCTAAAATTTGACAAGTTTATGTCTGAACAAGGTTATACTAGATGTCACTCTAATCATTTTGTCTATTTGAAAAAGCAAAATGATGGCAGCTATATTATATTGTTATTGTATGTAGATGACATGCTTGTTGCAGGATCTAACATGCAAGAAATATATGTGCTCAAAAGAAAATTGGCAAATTCATTTGCAATGAAGGATTTGGAAGCTGCAAAACAAATCCTTGGTATGAGAATAACTAGAGACAGGAAAAATCGTAAATTAACATTGTCTCAGAATGAGTACATACAAAAGGTGTTGAAAAGATTTAACATGCACAATGCAAAACCAATTAGTACACCTTTTGCTAGCCATTTCAAAATTAGCAAGGAAATGTGCCCAAAGACCCAAGAAGACATGGATTATATGTCTAAAGTTCCATATGCATCAGCAGTTGGAAGCTTAATGTATGCAATGGTCTGCACAAGGCCTGATATTTCACATGCAGTGGGAGTTGTAAGCAGGTACATGAACAATCCAGGAAAGGAACATTGGATGGCAGTGAAATGGATTCTCAGATATTTGAAAGGTACCACAAATCAAGCATTATGCTTTGGTGGTTCAAACATCTCCCTACAAGGATATGTTGATGCAGATATGGCACATGAGGAGCACTACAGGATATGTATTTACTGTTGGAGGAACATCGGTCAGTTGGGTTTCAAAAATCCAATGTTTTGTTGCACTTTCAACAACAGAAGCAGAGTATGTTGCTGCTACAGAGGCTAGTAAAGAAATGATTTGGTTACAAAGGTTTATGGGTGAATTGGGTAAGGAGCATGATATGGGCATGTTACATAGTGATAGCCAAAGTGCCATTCATCTTGCAAAGAACTCAGCATTTCATTTTAGGACTAAACACATACAGCTCAAGTACCATTTCATACGATCAGTGTTGGAAGATGGAGAGTTGAAGCTGGAAAAGATACACACTAGCCAGAATCCTGCAGATATGCTAACAAAAGTTGTAACCATGGAGAAATTGAGAATATGCTCAGTTTCAATTGGTCTTCAAGGATGACGATGAATATGAGAAATAGCCAGGTCCAAAGAGGAGTCATTGTCCAGCAAATGTAGCAGCGGTGGAGTTTCTACAATCATTCTCCAAGTGGGAGATTGTTGTGTGTGGAGCATGATTGTTCAGAGGTCTTTGTTTCAGCCGGATGTATACCCCAGGAAGTTTGTACACCCCTCCACACGCGGGAGACTTGTCCCCCCTGTGGGGGTCCGGGAGGGCCGATCCCCCCTGGCTGGGGGGTCCGGGGGCCAGCGGTCCCCCGGCGGGGGCTCGGGGGTAGCGCCCCCGAAGCTAAAAACAAATGTAAAATTTCCTTGTAAAAGTATAGTAATTTCTAGTCAATCTGGGCCGTTCATTAGGCAGATGATCTGACGGTAGAACTTATGTTTAGTTTAGGGTTTTTTGCCCTAGAAGGAAACCCCTCTCTTTGTATGAGGGCATTGTATTGGAGGCTGAGATATAGACGTGTATTCTGTGAGCGAGAAAAAGAGAGGTGAGACTGTGAGAGAAAACAGAAGATATTACAGCGGATTTGTTGTAGGTTGTGTCTCTTCATTTTGCTGGATAATAGAAAGGAAGGACTGGCTGTTTGGGGTGGACGTAGCCCAAACTGGGTGAACCACGTATATCTGTGTCTCTCTTGTTTTATGCATTCTCTGTGTTTATATTTCTGCAATATTTTATGTGTTCCATTGCTTCGTAATATATAATTTTCTAACACCATTTTGTCTGTTCCTGAGATCAGTGAGGGATTCTAGCAATCTGAATTTATCCTCTAATATTTGAGGACCATAAACATTAGTGACTAGGAAGGTTTCAAAAACCCCTATTGGTTGAATGACTACTGATAAGTAGTTTCTGGATGCCTCTGCATCTAATACTCTAACTTTTTGAGGGTTCCATAGAGTGAGAATGCCCCTTTCTTTGTTATCTACTTTAACTTCTAAAAACTCAAATCCGGGAAGCCATTTGCAATGGATTGCTTTTATTTTCTAAATGGAACTCTTGATTTCCTGTATGAAGATCATATCCGGTATATCTTGTTTCATTCTAAAACTGAGCATTCTTTGCTTTCTTTTACTACCCAGACCTCTTATATTCCAAGATGTAAACTTCATAATTAAATATTTGTGAAGGAGTAACTAGTCAGGTTTTTCATCTTACCTGAATCTATCATCAGCTTCCCACACTCCATCAATATCTCCTTCTGCTTCTTTCTTCCTCGTTTCTTACCTGCATTTCTGGTTGCTAAACCTGGATTTGATTTCATTGTTTTCGCACCTCTGTATTCCTGCCCGTCGTTGTTTCTTCCTTTAACTGCCTCCTTTTCCTGAGTTTTCCACAGAAACAATTGTTGTATTCTATTGAATTCATCTTGAGGTAATGAATCTATCCCCACCCTGGTTCCCTATTGTAGAAATCCTTCCACATCTAGGTTTTCCTTATCTAGAATTTCCTGTAGTTCATGATCCTCCAAATCTATTTCACTTTGGGTCATTTCTTGGTCCATTTCTAGCTCTGCTTCATTCATCATGGTTTCTTCCTCATCATTAGTATTTAGTACTGGAGTGTAGTTTTCCCCTTTCTCCTTCTCCTTAGGGTCTTTCTCCATAGACTTGTTTTCGTTTGGCATGTCTTCCATCTCAACCAGAGCTTGGAATTTATTTTGACTAGCCTTTTGTCCCTCTTTATGTTGTTTCTTTGGTTCTTTTTTACTTCCTTTTCCTCTTCTTGATACTTTCATAAAGTTTTCAGTTTCCTTCTTTACTTTTAGTTTAATTTTGTCTTCTTCTTTGCTGAGAGGGAAGTCTTTGATCAAGTGCCCATGTTCGTGGCATTTACGACATCTAAATGGAATATGCTCATAGTCTACCGTTTGCACCCATTCCTCATCGAAGACTTCCAAGATAACTTCATCTGGTAGAGCTCCTGAAAGGTCCATCTCTACACAAATCCTTGCATAGGAAGTATATTTACCCCTTTTGGTGGCTTCTGCGGCTTTGATAAAACGAACTAGTTTATTTCGTATAGCCACAAGTGATTCATTTTTCTAGTAATCCAGGGGTAGAGAAAAAAGTCTTACCCAAATAGGAACTGAAGTGAAAGTTTCCCTCTCTGGAACAAAGTTCATCACCCAAGGCTGCATATATAGGCTTGCTGCTGCAAAAAAGTAGGGCCCTCCTTCAAATATTATATTATTGTCTTTGATGTTTGTAAACACCACTGTAAAGAAACCCTTTGACCCAAGGTGAAGATCGATGCTGCCCTTAGGTTTCCAAAGATATTTGATCCAGGTTTGTAAAGCTTTTTCAATGGGCCATACTCCCATGAATTTGCAAATGATGGCGTAAGTTTCCATATGTTCCCTGTGCTCCTGCAGTGTCGGATTATTTAAAACTACTCTCGGAGTGATGTTCACTCTGGGTCTACACGGTCCCTTTTGTTTAACGTCCTCTTTTTTCCCTCCCTGGTTTTTGTCTTCTTCTTCCTTGTCCTTTGTGTTGCTCTTTTCCTTTGACTCTGCCCCATCTATCTCCTTTTCCTTATTTCTGCTTTCTTCTTCCCCTGTGCCTCTGACATTACTCAGATGGGACTTGTCTCTGCTAGCCACAACATCTTTGTAGGAGGGAGTGGAGCTCCCTCCTCTGCGGGCTGCCATTAGGGTCCAATTCTGCATGTCTCAGAACTCTTCGCGATTTTTCCGTTTCCTACCTCTCGATCCTCTTGACACAATACTTCACCAACAAGGGAATAATGAGAAATGATATTGTTTTCATAGAGTCCTCAATAACATAAGAAATGTATAACTTGTTCTTGAGGATTGAGAGTTTCTTATGTCACGCGATAATATGAGGTTACATCCTAGAGAAAGAGATTTATTTAATGGAACACTTCACATGTTTCTAACAAATAATTTGGTCTCCTTCCATAATAGGCATATGTTAAAATCATTAAATTCTCCAATTACATGATGTATTGTTGAGCATTCAAGGTGTTCAAAAATCATTGGTGTTGATGATGATCAATTGGACCATGAATTTCGATTGTTCCGTATTCAGCATGTTATGTTGACGTGTAATTTGTGGGTTGAAGCTGGCTTGGTGAATGGTGCACTTGGTTATGTTAAGTGTATATTTTATACACCTACCTCTAAGCACCTCAACTTCCAATGTTCATAACTATTGTTTTTGATAAGTATGTTGGTGTTCCATTTGATGCAAGCAATCTAAAAAGTGTGCCTATTGTTAGTGTCATTTAGTTCTTCCTGTTACTAGTGATAAAATATGCTCTTACAACATTTTTTTAGGGTTCTCAAGTCAAATTTTATCATTTCACTAGGTTTTCAAAATAAAATTTGGTCACTGGCTAGTCTTTCTAGGTCTATTGCTTCTCCTTCAAAATCTTCATAGTCTGGTCACTACCATCACTCAGATCGATGTACGATCATTGAAAAATCATCATCATCATCATCATCTCATTCATATCATCTTGGTCTTAATTCAGCTCAGTGTCACCATTAGGTCATTAGGGTTAGAGTCATCAAAACTGTTATGTCATTCATAAAACCAACAAATGAAGGAGTAGTGATAAGGTTTTTCTCAAAAGGTTATGTTCTAAAGTGTGATTCATTTCAAAATTATGTAATAGGTCAATGTTCTCAAGATGCATTTAAAAATTCAAAAGTTACATAGTTTATTCCAAAAGCATAGTGAAAATATATGGTGGGCCACCCTACCATTAAGAAATTGATTCCTACAAGCTATAAACACCATCTCATTTTAGTTATCTCTTTCATATCTATAGTTTTTAACCCCGTACAGAAATCACCTGCATACGAATTCTAAAACACAGAAAATAAACAATGCGAGAGCATAACACATAAGACACATAGACACAGAGATTTTACCCTGGATCCCAAAACCGGGACTACTAGATTTATTTTTCATTATATTCCTTTCAATGTTACAATACATATTTAAACATTCTAAAACATCCAATACCATGGAACAAAAACCATCGCGCCCAAAACCATGTGTGAAAATCATGCACAAAACCATAGGTAGGTCCGCCTAACCTAATATAGGGTTCAAAAACAAAATTTACTGGGGCAATGCCCCGAACCCCATAGAGGGGGGCTACTTGCACCCCTCAAACCCCCTGTGATCCCCTAGCTATATCATCGATGTAATAAAGGGGGGGGCTCCACCCAACCCAACAATCTCCCACTTGTTGTTTTCTTTCCACAGGGGGGCACAAGAGAGCTTAGCCATTTATCCAGCCCTACAATGCCCATTATTTCTCTACAACAAGAGAACTTCTCAGAGCTCACAGATTTTGTTAATGCATCCGCAATATTCTTCAAAGTGTCCACCTTTACGAGCAACACCTTTTTGTCTTCTATCATATCCCTCCCAAAGTGATACTAAACATCAATGTGCTTTGTCTTTGAATGATATGCAAGGTTATTTGCCAAGAAAATTGCATGAGTGGCTGCCATGTATTATACCTCTGTAGTTGATAGTGCCAGATTGTTTCTTACTCATCCATCTGACTACACCTCCAAATAGGTTAAACACATACCCACTTGTAGATCTTCTCTAATCCAGATCCCCAGCCTAGTCTGCATCAACAAAGCCATGAATATCCAACACTCTGTCCAATCCTAGTCTTCCTTGGTAGCACAAACCATAATCACTAGTGCCACACAAATACCTGAAAACCCACTTCACTGTTGTCCAATGCTCCTTTCTTGGTTTTAAAATAAACCTAATCAATACTCCCACTGCATGTGCAATGTCTGGTCTAGTATATACCATTGCATACATCAGGCTACCAACTACACTTGCATATGGAACATGGGACATGTCCTCTTCCTATTCTTGTGTCTTGGGACACTGTTTAGTAGATAACTTCACACCTACAGGAATATGAACCTTCACCGGTTTACTATCCTACATATTAAACCTCTGTAGTATTGTCTCGATATACTTCCTCTGGTTTAACCAGATCTTCCTCTTTTCCAAATCTCTTTTAATTTCCATGCCCAAAATATACTTTACAACACCAAGATCTTTCATGTTGAATTTGGAGGACAATTAGGTCTTCAAATCGTGGATAATTTCTTTGTCATTTCCAATGAGCAACATACCATCCACATACAAGACCAGATAAATAACAAGGTCATCAATTAATTTAAAATACACATAGTGATCTGCTTTGCTTCTGGTGAAGCCAAGTCCCCGTATAAATGTATCAAATTTCTGATACCACATCCTTGGTGATTGTTTTAAGCCATACAAAGGCTTCTTTAACTTGCATACTAGTTCTTTCTTACCCTTCACCGCAAAGCCTTCAGGTTGCTTCATGTCAATTTCCTCTACGAGATCCCCATAAAGAAATGTTGTCTTCACATCCATCTGTTCTACCTCAAAATCAAAAGCAACAACAATAGATAAAAGTAATCTAATAGGAGTCACCTTGGCAACAAGAGAAAAAATATCACCAAAATCAATTCTTGGCATCTAGGAATAACCTTTTGCTACCAACCAAGCTTTGGATTTCTCCACCTTTCGTTCTACATTTGTCTTCTTCTTGAACACCCATTTTCTGCCAATGTTTTTCCTTCTAGCTGGAAACTCCACCAGATCCCAAGCCTCATTTTTATGCAAAGATGCCATTTCATCAACCATGGCCTCTTTCTAGAGTTTTCCATCCTCTGAATCTACTGCTTCCTTCACAGTTCTGGGATCATCATCATTAATAGATAAAGCAAAATTTTAATAGAAAGCAGATGGACTATACCTTTCTGGTTGCCTTCTTTCTCGAACTGATCTTCTCACACCCAGATTTTTTGGCTCTTCATCTTCTGATTCCTCCTCTGTTGTAGAGTTTGATTCTTCCTCCTTAAGCTCAAACTCTATCTTCTCAAGTTACTTTGGTTGGACTTCATGTTTAAAAACATCTTTTTATCTCTCTGAACACCACATCTCGGCTGTACACAACCTTCCTTGTTACTATGTTCCAAAGCTTATAACCCTTTAAACCATCCTTATACCCAATAAATATGCACTTTTCAGATTTACTATCCGACTTGTTTTGTTTCTCCTTTGGAACATGTACATATGCATCACATCCAAATACCCACAGATGTGAAAGAGAGGGTTTCTTGCGAGTCCATATATCTTGTGGAGTCTTATCCTTCAATGTTGATGAAGGCGATCTGTTGACCATGTAACATGTTGTCTCCATGGCCTCTCCCCAGAATTCATGTCCTAACTTGGCACCACTAAGCATGCTTCCTTCCATTTCCATCAACGTCTTGTTTATTCTTTCTGCAACTCCATTTTTCTCAGGTGTGTATGGAGTAGCCTTCTTCCATGCTATACCACACTTCCTACAGAATTCTTTAAATTCCTTGCTATAAAACTCTCCACTATTATCTTTCCTTAACACCTTTATCTTGTTCTCTATCTGGTTTTCCACCAGAGCCTTAAATTCTTTAAACTTGTCAAAGACTTTAGATTTCTTCTTAAGGAAATATATCCATGTATTCCTTGAGCAGTCATCTATAAATGATACATAGTACACAGACTTACCCAGTGACGGAACCTTCACAGGTCCAAACACATCACTGTGCACAAGTTCTAATATATATTTTGCTCTCTTACCACCAGAGGGGAAACTCTCCTGATTTTGTTTCCCATATACACAATTTTCACAGAAATCAAAATCCAGAGAGCTATTACTCATACCTTCTACCATACCTTTACCATGAAGTATTTGAAGGCCCTTCTCTCCAATATGTCCAAGCCTTTGATGCCACAACATGGTCTTCTCTCCAGAGACCACTAGATTTCTGCTCCACTTTCAGGAACCACAGAGTTGTTGCACCCATAAACAATAATGCTACCTTGAAGCTTGTACAAAGTTCCAATATGAACTCCCTGCATCAATACTAGTGCTCCCCGAACCCTCTTGCAAGTATCCTTCTTGAACACTACTTTTACACCTGCATCATCCAGCTTGCTTACAGAAATCAGATTTCTGGCCAATGGAGGAATATGCAAAACACCCGAAAGTGTTCTAAGCCTTCCACCTTGCATCTTCAACTTTACTTTTCTCCAACCAACGATTCTAGCTTTCTTATCATCCCACTAAGAAGACATCACAACCATCGTATTTCTCATACTTGCAGAACCACTCTCTATGGGGAGTGAAGTGAAAGGATGCACCTCAACCAATCAACCATGTGTCATGATCTACATGTGTACTTGAAGAAGCCAAGTGCACATCCCTACCTTCATCTGAGGTAGTTTCCACCTCTGCAGAAGGAGCATCCTCAGATCCCTTTCCTTTATCATGAGCTTTAGATTTACAGTCCCTTTTGTAGTGCCCTTCCTTTTTGCATTTCCAACACACCACCTTTACAAGTTTTCTTGGAGATTTAGATCTCCCTCTAGATTTAGATCTCCCACTCGATGAATTATTCTTGTTTCTTTTCTGGGACCGTCCTTGTACAGACAAGGCATCACCATTCTGGCTCTCCATATTTTTTTGTCTCATCTCCTCCGTCAGCAAGGATGAGATTATTTCATCAAACTGTAAGGCAGTTGTATTTCTACCTATTGCAATAAGCAGACTACCCCATGAATCTAGTAGAGAACACAACAAACTGATGCACTTATCTCCATCTGAAATTTTAATATCAACAGATAATAATTGACTTACCACAATGTTGCATCCATTTAGTTGCTCTGTCACTGAATCTCCATATTTCATCCTCAAGTTATACAGCTTTTTCCATAGGAATAGTTTATTCACTAGAGACTTAGATTGGTACAAAGTCCCTAACTTGTCCCACAAATCCTTCGTCATAGCTTCCCCTGATACATTCAACAATACTGAATCTAAAACACATAATCTTATTGTGCTCTTTGCCTTCTGATCCAACTTCTTCCATTCTTCATCGGACACACCCATTGGTTTAGTACTTAGATCTACCACGACCCATAGATCTTTATCCACCAATAGATCCTCCATCTTGAATTTCCATAACTCAAAACTCTGACCATTAAATTTCTCGATCTCTGTTTTTCCACTACTCGCCATCTTTTTTCACCACCAGAATCGATCCCGCAGATCTCCCACTGGACAAGGTCTACCACAGGCCTGAGCGAAACCCCTTAGCAATAAAGGCATCCCCTTGAAGCCAAAACATCTCTGATACCAAATGTAGGTTTTAACCCCATACAGAAATTACCTACATACGAATTCTAAAACATAGAAAATAAACAATGCGAGAGCATAACTCATAAAACACATATATATAGAGATTTTTCCTTGGATCTTAAAACTCGTACTACCAACTTGATTTTTCATTATATTCCTTTCAATGTTACAATACATATTTATACATGATGAATCATCCAATGCCATGGACCAAAAATCATCGTGCCCAAAACCATGTGCGAAAATCATGCACAAAACCATAGGTAGGTCCGCCCAACCTAATATAGTGTCCAAAAACAAAATTTTCAAGGGTGCTTCCTTAGACCCCATAGAGGGGGGCTACCTACACCCCTCAAACCCCCTGCGACCCCCCCACTACATAATAGGTGCAACAAAGGGGGGGCTCCGCCCCCCCTCTAACCCCCTAGTTAACTACGTGGGCTAGTCGTGGAAAGAATATAACATAACCCAACAATATCCATTGCTAAAGAGCTCTCATTCACCAAAAATTCATTTCCTCAACAATTTCATTGGAAAAAATACTCCAAAGGGTCATTCAAATAGTTTCACTGTGTTTTTTCAGGACTTCATTGTGCTTTCCAGAAATTCGTTACGGTTTCTAGGGTTTCACTGTGTTTTCTCTCCATAAGGCCCTAAAACTTGTTTTCAGCGTTTTCAACAAAATTTGAAGTCTTCATATGATTTCTACTAGTAACTTTAAGTCTCTTCACCTCTCCATAGGTCTATTTCCCTTGTTTTCATATTGCAAAACTTTTATTACTCCCTATGCTACATTTTCATTGTTTTCTCAGTGGACTGTGTAGAAATTCCCTAGACCAGAACCTCTACCCATTTTCTCCCATTCCACTTCCCAAAGTGTCACACGGAATCTGTCAAGGGTGCGGACACGACTGACCTTCCTAGAAGTCTAAGACATTCTAATGACAAACAAGACAAAATGGAGTGATCTTTCTCTAAATACACCTTTTACAACATGAAAACTACAAGTGTTTAGGCTTACCTTATTCCAAAACGCTGTTGTTGAAGTCCGTTCTTGACGATCCGGATGAGCTCCTCCTTCAAGTCAATTCCTGCAACCACAAACAATCAAACAATTACCAAGCACTTGCATTTCATATAATAAAACATATATTCAACATGCAGACCAAGGAACACATGAAATAACTCATTAACACAAGCTATTGAGAAAAATAAACCAGTTTGTATTAATAACGAAACAAAGAAACTCTTACAACCTGGCCTTGGTGTTGTGCAAGTTCCTCCCAGGGTCCATCAAGGGTTTTCCTCTACTTTGACAAAGCTCACCCTCTCCCAAGTAGAATCAAGTGAAGACAATCTCTCCTCACAAAGGCTCTAATGGAAGACCTAAATCCTGCAGCATTTACCCAAAGAAAATGTATAGCTCCAACCTCCTCTCCTTCTGGCTCAATGCCTTTATTTATAGTGCTGTAAAGAGGTTATTCAGGTCCACTATCAATGGGATCATCCCCCTCTATGGGTGGGATAGCTCCCTTATTGATGGGATAAGTTCCCCCTTAATAGAGATACATGAACCAACTGGAGGCGCATCCATTTCATCAAACCGACCTCTAGAATGTTCTAGAAGTAACCACAAGTAACTTTTTCAAGATAAAACTCGCGCATTTTGCCTTTTACAGAGGGACGCACCTGTCCCTTAACATACAGAGCGTCCATGGACGCATATTTTGTGAACATGGTCAGCGTCCCCGCAGGTAAGGCTAGAGAGAACCTGCGACCCCAGAGATAAACATAGTTTTTACAAGACTTTCTCTCTTCTTTGAGTTTGAGATGGATAACAGAGGCATGAGACTTGCCTAAGAGGGTAGCATGACTGTTGATTTGAGCCATACTAACTGTAAGTAGTCAAGGTGACATTTTTTAGTGTAACAGATTGCCCCCTAAAGTGCGAAGCCTGGAATAGAATAGGGTTTTGTAATTCTAGGAAGGGTGAAGCGCTTTATCATTTCAAGGATTGTCTTGTGGATGGCCTGGTTGGAACCTGCAATTTTCAACACAAAATACATGGATAAGATTATATCATCACTGAGGTAGGCATTCCCATACTCAGATTCAAAACTTTAACTAATGGACTAACTATTCTGATACAGGAATGATCTTGCAGTACATCATTTTTATAGACTTTTGTAGACACAGTATGGACGCAGCCATCTGTTTATGATTAGTCTACATAGATAATGAATACAAAACTCCTCGCAGCCTGGATGGTAGAAACTAGATCCAGGGTCTTCACTTCTACTTCCCGAATTGGTACGATTCTAGCCATGTGATTAAATGATTCGATGTCGAACATGGTAGAAACCACTTGATTACCAGTCAATGATGTAAACTGTTAACAAGCGTGAGAGAAACCACCAGTAATGTCAATGGTTCTCAAAGTACCAAGCACAACCCGTGAAATGTGAATAGATGTTTTGATGTCGAACACTTCACGGAATCCTCTGATCGAAAGTCAATGATGTAAACTGACGTCAAAGGCGAGAAACCTGCCATTGATGCATGCAGACTTCAAGGTACTGTCGATTCCTAAGTCATCTTTCTAGATAATGTGTCGATGTCGATAGAAAGCGACCCGTTGCAGGCAAGCCCGCAACACGAAATCATTGTTCAAGTTGAAGAAATGTTGCTGTAAGGACTGACTCAGGGATGGTCAAATGGATGACAAGTATTTTGCAGATGAAAGTTTTTGCTTGCAGACCTCTTGAACACATAACGACACAACAGATGGCTTGGTGACGAATAACTCAAAGTTAACCCTGGAACCCGGTTAAAGACTTTCAAAGTGATTTGGTCAACTGTGAGGTAAAAGATTTCCCAACCCAGGTGAATGAAAAGTGTCGTGTTCAAGAGTGGTAATAAAGTTTCTTCTGAGACAAAAGGTGACAAACAGGTTCATTCTTCTCTCTTTTCCCCCACCATTTCTGGCAAGTACCTCTTTATTTTTAACAAGCTTGAGGAGGATAACATATGCTTGATTATAAGCTCATCCTTCGGACGAGTCCAACCTAGTTTAAATTCGAACCCTAGGAAGGAGTGGTTCGTTCCTGTTTGTAATTGAACAGGTCCTTTACTGTAAAAGTTTAACGAGCCCAGTATAGGAGAAACTCGGCGTTTTTCAATTTTAGAGAGTCTGAAAAAACTAAAGGAGACTCCACGTTGAACTTTTTCGTATATTTGTGTCCCTCAAGCCCGAAAAAGTATAAAATAATACCTGGGGGAACCGCTTGATCTTGCGACCAAGGAGTACTTTCATAATAGTGTCGTTAACCTGAAAAGTAAAAAGCGATCAAGGACACGTCGTTTTATTTCCTTATCGAGTTCGAAACGACAAAAACCCGGCAATCTTTTCCTGATTTTGCGGTCAGAAAAGAGCTAAAAGGGGACCGTCTTTTAATTCCGTTTTAACGAGTGAAAAAGAAACACTCGGCGATCTTTTCATGTTTTAGGAGTCAGAAAAGGGCTTAAAAGATGACTCTGATATTTTTGTTTGTGAAAAATTACAATTTCCCTCGAAATCCCTTTGTCCTGCACAAAAGCAACACATTACTCATACCTGTTTAAAATAGGCAAAAATACATTCAAAAACATCTTTTCATGGTAAAAAATGAACTAATTCATCCAAAAAACCTATAAAAAGACCTTTTACCATGTCATTTTTACCGTTTCACTGTTGAGGTTGAAAAAGGAGCTTTTGACAAGAAACTTCCCGTGGTCGCTGCGGAAAATCTGACCGTCGGAATCGAACGCCGTCTCATCCAGGTATTTTACACATCCTACTCTGCATTTCTATCCGTTTAGAATCAATTTTTAGGTTTTAGTTTCATTTTTTGGGGGGGTTTTGGTTTTGGAATGCGCCTCTCGGCGGACGCAGGTGCCCTTCGGGTGACCTGCGTCCCCCGACTTTTTCTCATACGGGAAAACGGTCGGAAGACGCAGCCCGCCTTCAGGCCAGCTGCGTCCGGGCGCCCTGTGCTACAAAGCCGGGGTGCGTCCTCCGAGAAACGCGCATTTCAAAACCCCAACTCTCTCAAAAAACCACCAAAAATTCCCAAATTAATTTCTAATTGCTATTTTTGATATGCAGGGCATTAATCATGTTAGACTGGAGAGAAAGAGAGCATGTAGAGGAAGATGAAGCTGCAATAAATCATCAACCTTCCCTGGATGCCCTAAGAGCATGCGGATTATACAAATATTGGACCATACCGGGCATGAGGGGCCAGGTAAGATTCTTGGAATGGCTGGTTGAGCGATGGAACGTACAAGAACAATGCTTTTACATAGGAGGGCACCAGCTCGAGATAGAGCCCTCGGATGTATACTTTCTCACTGGCTTGCCAAACAGAGGTGAGCAACTCAGTCTTGCGGGGACTAGGCCGGGTGGCCAATCCCTTGATAGTCTCCGCGAGAATTGGTGCACACCTGGGGCTCACCATTCAAAAGGCATAGAGATAAAACACATCACTCTACCGGAACTCAAAGTCATAGCGTTCACGGTTACCAGAATTTGCGGCGCGGCCGCTTTACACATTGCTTCCGGATCCCAAATGCGGATGGCAATTGACTGTTACCAAGGCACCATTTTCAACTGGTGTGAAGCTGTGTCGGCTCATATGAAGAGCCAACTGACCAAGGCAAAGAACGGACGACTAAAGACTTTTGGATATGGGCCTATAGTCGTGAGCTTTGCCTTGGAGAGAATTCCAATGCTGATCCCTCAGCAACTCACTGTTGATATCTTGGGTCCTCAGCAGCCAAAGCTGATACGATGGGTTGCGGTGATGGCCCGGCATCCTGACGAGGGCGCGACAGTAGTTCGATTCTCAGATAGTTATTTTGACTGGTTAGAGGGCCAGCTTTTTGTGATACAGGACTTTCCGTATGCCGGAATGGATTTCAGAGGTGATCCGGACATGGTTCTTCCACAGGGAGAACAATGGGATGACAGAGGTACTTTTTATTTTCACAAGTTTTCTAGTTATGTATTTTTTGTATTTTTTATATATATCGTCTCAAAACTAATAGTAAATCTTTCAAAATGCAGATGTTGGTCCACAGCGTCCAGCCAACCTCCGGCCTTATGATAGACTACATCCAGCTGCACCGGTACCGGCCCCACAGGATGCGACAGCAGAAGTACTAGCTGAGTTGGAGCATGATCTAGAGCGTCTCACGGCAGATATACCTGAGACTACTATGGACGACATTCCTATCAGGCTTCAGCGCTTCGTAGTCGCGGTCCCTGGACCGTTTAGGAGATTTTTGCGTAAGGTAGCCCGCGCAGTGGTGTCGTACAGAGAGCACCACCAGTGATTGACTAGTCACTTTTGTAGTCACATGTGACATTTTTGACTTTTTGTACTATCATTTTGCCGATCATAAGGTGTTTTAAACCTATGATCGAAGACGATGTATATATTTTTTGACACACTTCTATCTATATATATCACTATTACCGGCTTATCTTGTTTAACATATGTGATGAAATGTTTTTAAATTTACTTGCATGATTATCGTAAATGTCTGTCCAACATTCGAGAAGCAATTGCATCTGCTAATGTATTCAAAGACCTTGGAATATGTTGATATTCAATGTAATCAAATTCACGTTCCAAGAGACGCACTCTCAAAAACAACCTTAATAACACAGGATTTCTAATGGCATAAACTCTATTAAGCTGTAATACAACAAGTTCAGAATCTAACCTCACTATCAAACGTCGAATTCCAAATGAAATAGATTCGGATAATAATTCAACCACTGCACTGTATTCTGCAATGTTATTCGTTGTTTGACCGAGGCTTACCCCATGCATAGAAACTAACTCGTCAGAGGGCGAATAGATAACCCAAGCTGCGGAAGAGATATTCCGTGTATTACGACAAGCACCATCAGCAAATCCAATGTATGTTTGGAGAGGCGTCGACATCTACAATATCAAGAGTAAAACCAAGATAAGCCAGAATAATGACGAAAAACCACACTTGCTAAGCTAAGCACACTGACTAAACTAACACACTTGCTAGCTAGAAAGAAAATCTAACCTATCTAAAAATTTCTCCATACCCATCATTTTAAGCATAATACCTCTTTAGGTAAAGTCCATTTCTGGGTTTACCCAAAGAGTCCCCATCAAAATCAACTAACTCATAAGCCCCTTTTGCTAGCTTTCGCTTTACAATGTAGGGCCCATGCCACATGGGAACGAATTTTCCGGCACCTAGCTTATCGTTAGCTTGATCATATAATAGTACTAGGTCTCCTTCCGAAAAACTTCGAGGGGTTACATTTTTATCGTACTGAGCTTTCATTCGTTTCGCGTGAGTCTCGATAGCTAAAGTAGCGTCACGTCGAGTCTCATCTAATTTAGCCAAGTATAATAACCGTTTCTCCTCTTCGGAAGTAGCTGGAAGTAATTCGACAGCCATTTGAAGTGATGGGATTTCGCATTCAATAGGTAACACAGCTTCTAAGCCATAAACTAGCTGGAAAGGGGTGAAACCTGTTGAATTTTTCACTGAAGTTCGATATGCCCATAGCGCCGAAAATAACATGTTATGCCAATTCGTTCGATGGATACCAATGATCCGTCGAATCATGATGACTAGAACTTTGTTGATTGACTCAACCAAACCGTTGGCTTGCGGATAATAAGGAGTAGAGCTATCGTGGCGCAAACCAAGCTGGCTTGTAAGCTCAGTCATCATGACGTTTCGAAAATGGCTCCCATGGTCAGTAATGATTGCTTGTGGGACACCAAACCTAGTTATGATATGATTGAATACGAAAACTGCAGCTGTCTTGCCGCTTGCGTCGAATGTAGGCATCGCCTCGGCCCATTTTGTAAAATAATCAACCGCAAGGATGATATACGCATGCCCCCCGGCCGAGTGAGGGTTACAAGTAATAAAGTCAATGCCCCATTTGGCGAATGGACCAGCGGCAATTATAGGGTGGAGAGGAGCAGGTGGAGCGCGCATCTTTCGATCAAACACTTGACAGTTGTGGCATGTTCTGACAGCAAGGATACAATCTTTAAACATAGACGGCCAGAAATAGCCAGCGCGCAACACCTTCTGAGCTGTGGCATACCCAGACATATGACCGCCACATGCTCCAGAGTGACAATCATTCAAAACTCTCTCAGCCTCTTCGTGAGTTAAACAACGTCGAAAAACTAAGTCTGCCCCCCGGCGATAAAGTGTATCTCCAATAATTCTGTATTGCTGGGATCGAAACCGAATTTTTCGACGGTCTTCCTTGGAAGCTTCAGGCCGAAAGGTTTGGGTTTGGAGATAGATGATTATATCCCCATACCACGGATCTAAAGTGCTAATAAGAAACAAAGATTCGTCCGCAATGGACTCCTCTGCCACAGTCTCTGTGTCAGCACTCGGGAAATCACACATCAATTCCGCAAAAACTAAAGATTTCTTAGACTTGGACTTCTCGAACTCCAAGTCGAACTCTTGCAGGATAACAATCCATTTAGAGTACTTGCCCCCTAGCAGTTGTTTTGTCAAAATATAAATCATAGGGTTGCAATCCGAAATAACTGTAGTCTTGCGGAGAAGAATGTAGTGACGAAAACGCTGGACAGCTTGAACGGCTGCCAGGGCCAATTTCTCCACATGCGAATATTTTAACTCAGTGGGATTTAAGGTTCTACTAAGATAATATATCACATGCTCTGCTTTGAATTCATCTTCTTGAACTAACACCATTCCAATGGTGGAATGCGAAGCTGCGAGGTATAAGAAGTAGTCCTGGTTGTAGTTGGGAGGATGCAATAACGGTGCATGGGTCAACGCGTGTTTTAGTGCATCAAAAGATTGTTGGGCAATCTCGTCCCAAAAGAATTGTGCGTTCTGTTTCAACAACCGTGTAAAACCTTTAGTGACCTCGGCGTAGTTTGGGATGAATCGGCGTAAAAAGTTCGCTTTCCCTTGCAAACTTTGGAGTTGGCGCAAACTCGAAGGAGGAGGCAATTTGATGATAGCCTCGACTTTCGAGGGATCGACGCGAATGCCGGCTTTTGAAACAACAAATCCCAGCAATCGACCTGTTTCTATACAGAAAACACACTTGTGGGGATTCAACCGAATTCGATAATGCCTACACCTCATAAAGATTGCTCGTAGGTGGACAAGGTGATCAGCTCGTTGTAAAGAATGAGCAGGCAAATCATCGAGATAGGGTTGCACAATGTGCTTGATGTCATGAAATGCATAAGACATCGCCCGTTGAAAAGTAGCGCCGGCATTCTTAAGCCCAAAAGGTAATTTGCAATAAGCAAATGTCCCCCATGGACAAATGAATGCCGTTTTTGGTTGATCGGCAGGTAGAATATTGATTTGATTATAGCCTGAGAAACCATCCATGAAGGAAAACATCTCACTTCCGGCACAATCATCAATAATTTGATCGATATAAGGCGTAGGATAGTTGTCTTTTGGACAAGCTCGATTGATATCCCTATAGTCGATACAGATTCTTATTGTTCCTTGTTTTTTATTGACGGGAACAATATTCGATACCCAATCCGTTAACGGGATCGGATAAATGAAACCTGCTTTCAACAGCTTTTCGACTTCTGCTTTAATCGCAGCCGCTTTTCGAGGGTGAATCTGACGCAACCGTTGCCGAATGGGTTTAGCATCCGGGTAGGTTTTGATTTCATGAACAACAATGGCAGGATCAATTCCCGGCATTTCCTCGTAAGACCAGGCAAACACGTCGCGGAATTCTTGGAATAGGGCCTTGTAAGTTTGGATTTCTTCTTCAGTACATGCGGCACCTATATGAATGTTCTCCTCGATTCCGGGCTTCACTGAAATATCAATGGGAATAGTACGAGAAATATTCCCTAAATTCAGCTCTGAATCAGAATGTTTCGTTGGATCCTGAGCGTCTTTGACATATTCAGCGGTAAAGATAGATGAAAAATCATTTTCAAATGCATCATCCTTAGGTAAAAACGAAGATCTGTGATGGAGATCTTCCCATGGTAGATCATCTACACTTAGGATTTCGCGAAGTTGTTCGTCAGATGACACTTCTTCGGGAAACGTTATCCGTTCTAAGGGTGAGGTGAAAAAGACTCTTCACTGACCACATTCATTTGGTCGGTTGAATGAAAGTCGGTAAAAGACATAAGAGCTTCATAAGCAATCTCATACGGACTCAACGGCATAACATCACCGAGTGAGTCTAGCTCAGAGTCAGAGGGAACATACCAAGGATCATCATAAATAATGTTTTCTGACGTGATCATATGAATTGTTGCAAACGAAGGGTCTGCATTGAGTGGAGGGAGAGGAAAAGTTCCCAGTAAACCGGAATCCTTAACTAAACCTACACCAATGTCCCTATAAGGGATTGTCGTTTTACCAACATGCTGGATAGTTTCTAAAGAGGTTGGGTCGGATGAAAAGTATGTCAGCTGATCAATAGTCACGATCTTACCGTTATGTGGAAACTTAATGACTCTGAAGACCGATGAAACGACCGCTGTCATAGCATATGACCAACTTCGACCCAAAAGAAGGTTGTAGTCTAGAGGGGCATCAACCACTTCCACATCCAGACTAACGGTTTTACCTTCGACCCCTATAGGCAATTCTTGTAGAATACCAAACGGACGGAACCCACGGCCATCAAAGGCCTTAAGGATGGTGGGGGATTGGTTCAACGAAGGAGAACCAAGCGATCTCCAACATTGAATCGACATAATACACGTAGAAGCTCCCTCATCAATCACAGTCCGATGAATAGGCCTGTTTTTGACTATCACTGGAATTTGGAAAGCCATTTGATGGGGGAGACGCGGTGTACTACTTTCTAGATCAAAGATCATTAGGTTCGGGTCCTGAACATCGACAGCTCCAATAGCCGACAAAAGCAATTTTCGTTGCGCTGGACATGATTGCAGCACTTCGAGTGCCGACATTGCTGAAGGTGAAACAGCTAAGTCTTCAACAATGTTGTAATTCTGGGCTGCTCTCGCATGTGGATTGAAAGCAGACCTTCGAAGTACACCCTTGGCGGGCGGCTTAATCACTAAGTCTGGGTTAGGTTTTTCGATCTGTAGTGGATCGGAACCAGGAGCTGAGGTTGATGGGTTAGAGTGAGAAGATTCTGCTTCCTTACCATCAACAGGAGCCTTACTACCATAATCTTGCGATCGAGTCGCAATCCTGACATGAGACATCATCAAAATGGGTTCTTCACTGGCATTCGAAGAAGAACCTATCATCTTATTCTCCTGCTCTGGAAATGGATTTTTTAACACAGCAGGAGTGGGAGAACCTTTGACTATTTTCACTACCTCGGCCCGATGAGGGCAGTCTCTCGTAAAATGATCTTCTTCACAAATAAGACAAGGATATCGAGGTTTGCGCTTTTCGTCATTGGTTTCCGACTTTTCCGTTTTCTCCTTTGGAGCCTTGTCTGCTTTAGCCTTCTTCTTTCCTTTCTTCTTTCCACCGTTTTTGGATTTGGCCGTAGATGACTCTACAGCGTGAATGTCGGCGGTAAGTTCAGGAGGAGAAGACTCTCCTGTCGGAGAATCAGGCAAAGTGATAATTGGAGTATTGGAGGCCTTGGAAGACTTCTTCTTACTCTTCGTAGTCACGATACCAATCATACCATCAGCGGCATGAGATCCCGAAGGAGCAGCAGCGATTTGGTTTGACTTTGGAAGATCCGGAATTTTCTCGTGTAACGTACCCGACTGAGTGTAAACTAAGTCAAGGTATTGTGCCTGAGCAATGACTTGCTCCTCAGTAACTACTCCGGCCTTAGCTACATCTTCAGTAATTCTTGGTAATAATGATTTGACAAACCATTCAGCTAAGATTTGGTCCGGGATAAAAACTTTCACTAATCTTCTTCGACGTCTCCACTCATGGATGTGATCAGAAATGTACGTGGATGTCGATTGTTTTAGCGAAGTTAATAATTCTGTACCATTATCGTATCTGACTGGTAACTGAAAATGAGTTAAGAACGAGGTAGCTAACTGGCTAAAGTTGTAAAAAGAGGCCCGTGGTAACTCAATGTACCACTTGGCTGCGAGACCAATGAGTGTACGCTGGAAAAGACGTAAGCGGATGGAATCATCTGAGATGGAATTTGATGCACACCAGAGGTGGTAAGTCATCACGTGATTAGACGGATCCTCTCCAGACTTACCTTCGAACTTGGGTATATCGCTGGGCAACTTATTTGGCATTGGCGGCCAGAACGGAAGATATTGAATTGGATCGTTCGTTAGGCGCGTCAAGTCGGGTAAATCTAAAGTCGCAATAAACGGTAACTGCCGGTTAGGATCTCTAAAACTCTGAGTCACAATACCAGCCCCAGGAGGAGGATATCCAGGATAACTAGGAACAGGAGTCGCATTGGGATATTATATCCTCCTGGAAAACCAGGATTAACCGGACCGTACTGGGGTTGCTGAGGTGGTTGATAAGTGTACCCAGGATACGGTTGATACTGGTAAACCGGTTGTTGGGCAGCTTGCCCAGGTTGATACTGTCCCTGGTACGGAGGTTGAACAAATTGAGGTTGAGTAGTAACAACCGTACTTGTACCAGGTTGGCCTGCAGGCATCTGGACTGTGGTTTGAACCGTGGGTCCAGACAACGGTACAGATGTCTGAGGAGTGGTTACAGGGACAGTAGAAACCGGAGCTGCCGATACTCCAGAAGTAAGCATGGTAGATGAAGCGGTAGTTGCTGCAGCCGTGTGAGGTGGAGTACCAGGTGCAATTGGCGGCTGAGTAACTACAGAAGTTACAGGGGTCTGAACACTTGACTGGACAGGTTGCGGTTGCTGGGGTGGACCAGGAACTGCAGGTTGTCCTGCTTGAGGTACCGACTGTATACTTGGTTGCGACATCTGTTGACCCTGTGACGGATCCCATGTTAACATTCCAGGGTATTGACTCGTAACAGGTTGAGGATACTGAGATCCATAGCCGTATTGAGGATAGGGTTGATAACTGTAAGGTGCAGTCCCATATGATTGCCCTTGAGGTGGTTGATAACCTTGACCAGGGTATTGACCCGTAGGTTGATAACCTTGAGGTAAATACGAATACTGGGGTTGACCTTGACCTTGAGGTTGGTATCCTTGAGGTTGATACCCTTGGGGTTGATACCCTTGGGGTTGCCATCCTTGAGGTTGCCATCCTTGAGGTTGATACTGATACTGAGGTTGACTTTGGGGTACATATTGAGGCTGGGGTTGATACCCTTGGGGTTGATACCCTTGAGGTTGCCCCCAGTCACGAATGAAGTACCTTGAGGTTGCCCCCCAGGCATTAACGAAGGTTGCCCCCCAGGCGGTAATTGGCCACCTTGAGGTTGGTTAATGGGAGTTGAACCTGACATCATATAAACTTCACCTATACTCAATGGTACATTACCACTGTTTCCAACTAATAACCCATGATCAATGGGTTGAGGAGATGCTCCCGCAAAGGTACCAGAAAGTGATTGATACCCAGTAGGAACAGAAGGACCGCCATGTAAAAATGATTCAGGACTTTGTGAAAACACAGATGACTGACCAGACATATTTACAGGAGAATGAATTCCTCTAGGTGGAACCGGAGTACGAGGTGTAGAAAAACCTACTGAGTTGTCTAAAAAATTGGTTAATGCAAGGTACCAAGATTCACTTCTAGGAGGACTGTAAAAGATGGATTCACGCTCCCTTAGATCAAGGGTAATTAGATCTTCAGAATCAGAAACGCCTATTTCTTCCTCTGGAACAAGTTCTTCTATAGCAATTAATCCAACAGGAAGATTTTCGGTGATAATTCTTTCTATTCTTGGTGAATCAGGAACACTAGGAGTTGGAGTAACAGGTTCTGAAATTTCAGGTTCTTCGCCTGTTTCACTGGCAGATGAAAAACTACCAGCAAGCTCGGAAACTGTAACAGCTTCGGGATTGTAACCTGTTTCTAAACTTTGGTAATCTGGATGGACTACCAAGGAAGATTCTCCTTCTTCAGGTGATCCTACTCTACTGCCACTAGGAGGAGTTACAAGGACCTTTAACCCTTCTAAATGACCCGGAATGTCTTCAGGAGATTCACCCCGCGATTTACGGAGTTTTCTTAACAAATCTATTCCGGTAACAATCTCAGGAGACTTGCCCGAAGTCTACGGGACTGTCTCGGTAATTCCGCCACAATTAAAGATTTTAACTACAACACACGAAAACAAAGTAAAAAATTTCAAATCAAACCACCTAAAGTCTTCTAAAGAACCAATCAAATTTGAAGCACACGCCTAAATAATCTAGAGCGTCAAACCACACACAAACAGTAGTCTTCCGGACCAAAACGCTAGTTGGTGATTAGGCCCAACCTCGCAGGATTCAGTACAGAAATGGTGGGTGGAACAGTTACCCCGGCAACCTGCTTAATGAATAGACTGGACCAAGTTCCTCCACTTTAACCGTCTCGAAGTGAAGCGAACCCCCCAGAAAATCCAAGTGAGTATAACCGACGTCTGCTCCAGGTACAGTGGGACCTTCCCTCCACCGTCACCTTGGGTAGAATCCTAGATATTATGGCCACTAAGGTTACCAATCACAACAATTACACCTGGGGGAACAGTCTAAACTCCGACAGCACGCAAGGGCAGAGTAGCAAGCTCCAATCCCCTTACCGGCTCCTTGACAACAATCCAAGGTTTACCGATAAGTGACCCCTGGCTCCTCGACAATGGTTAATCCGAGGTTTACCGTTTGTAATACGTACTGCCTGGCGTCGTTCCCAACGAGGGAGGAATGATCCCCTCACTGGTTCGGACACGAGCTCGTGCTTCTCCTTTAAGAGGAGCTTTCCCAGAATGTAACTGAAACAATTGGATTTGTTCTACTCAAGATAGACTATCTGTTTGGTTTTGTAGTCTTGGAGAGTTAAGTACTCACCTACTCCAAGACCCTAGCCTAAGCTATGTTGGTGCTTCAGAGCCCTAGAAAAATAAAGATTACTAGATTGATTTTAATTTAAGCGTTACTTTTAAGGTTGTTTCTTAAGTCAAAAGGTGATGGAAGTGAAACCAGTGGTGTGTTGACTCGACTCGAAACCACTACAAAATGCACCTAGAATGATTTATCCACTACTTTACTTTTTCGATGAATTGCTTAACTAAAAAGTTGAGAGAATGCAATCTTTATAAAAGCAACTTCTTAATTGAAGACAATCAAAGAAACAATTCGTTTTTCTTTTCCAAGCATAAAAACATAACTTCTCTTTACATGCACGAAAAAACTCTTTTCTTCTTTCAAAAACAAAAAGCTACTTGAAACAAGACTTTTAAAGAAGATGTTTTTGTATTTTTCTTTTAATAAAGCAAGTAAATCTAATATAACCAAAAATCAATCTTAACAACTCTTAAAATCTATGAAAATGCACTCATAAGCAAACTAAAGGCAAATTTACTCTAAGCAATCTTTAACGAGGCCAAAACTAACAATGATTATTTCTAAGGTGTTTTACTTGATCACAATCAAATCAAGGACTAGCTTATTGCAGAATCAAAAACTAGCCAAAACAAAACTCTAATCTTTTTGTTCTTTTTGTAAAATGGAAATCAATACTTTATAAACAAGCAATTCGAAATTTGACCCAAAACAACTCAAATGGCAAGTTGCTCACACAAGGAGACTTTACGACAGGCCCGACTTCTAAGAAGGTTGACTAACCAGAGAGATCTAAGGCTGGACAACTTTCTACTATCAAAGTCACTACAAAGCCTATCCAAAAATCAAACCCTAGGTCTAAACTTCGTTGAAAACCACTAAAACACTCAAAGCTCACAAAACAAGTTCAGGTGAAAATTCTTGACAGGGTACTAAAGGATCTGGGCAGAAAACACTAAGGAAAAACAAAATCTAAAAGCAATTTAAAGCAAAAATGGAATTTTCTTAAGTTTTACAGGAAGACGCAGGCAACCCGTTGTCACAGGTGCGGCCCCGCTCTGTGCAGACGGCAACAGCGCGTCCAAAGACGCACTGTGCAGTACTCAGACGGTGCGTCCTTCTGGGAAAATGAAGAAAAACCAAATCTAACTAAATTTAAAGCTAAGCCACCCAAATACTAATTCTCACAGTCAAAAACCAGAAAATAAAAATGATTTTCTCAAAGCAAAGTTCATATAAAGGAAAAGACTCTCTCATTAATGGATTCCCCAGCGGAGTCGCCAATTTGTCACACGGAATCTGTCAAGGGTGCGGACACGACTGACCTTCCTAGAAGTCTAAGACATTCTAATGACAAACAAGACAAAATGGAGTGATCTTTCTCTAAATACACCTTTTACAACATGAAAACTACAAGTGTTTAGGCTTACCTTATTCCAAAACGCTGTTGTTGAAGTCCGTTCTTGACGATCCGGATGAGCTCCTCCTTCAAGTCAATTCCTGCAACCACAAACAATCAAACAATTACCAAGCACTTGCATTTCATATAATAAAACATATATTCAACATGCAGACCAAGGAACACATGAAATAACTCATTAACACAAGCTATTGAGAAAAATAAACCAGTTTGTATTAATAACGAAACAAAGAAACTCTTACAACCTGGCCTTGGTGTTGTGCAAGTTCCTCCCAGGGTCCATCAAGGGTTTTCCTCTACTTTGACAAAGCTCACCCTCTCCCAAGTAGAATCAAGTGAAGACAATCTCTCCTCACAAAGGCTCTAATGGAAGACCTAAATCCTGCAGCATTTACCCAAAGAAAATGTATAGCTCCAACCTCCTCTCCTTCTGGCTCAATGCCTTTATTTATAGTGCTGTAAAGAGGTTATTCAGGTCCACTATCAATGGGATCATCCCCCTCTATGGGTGGGATAGCTCCCTTATTGATGGGATAAGTTCCCCCTTAATAGAGATACATGAACCAACTGGAGGCGCATCCATTTCATCAAACCGACCTCTAGAATGTTCTAGAAGTAACCACAAGTAACTTTTTCAAGATAAAACTCGCGCATTTTTCCTTTTACAGAGGGACGCACCTGTCCCTTAACATACAGAGCGTCCATGGACGCATATTTTGTGAACATGGTCAGCGTCCCCGCAGGTAAGGCTAGAGAGAACCTGCGACCCCAGAGATAAACATAGTTTTTACAAGACTTTCTCTCTTCTTTGAGTTTGAGATGGATAACAGAGGCATGAGACTTGCCTAAGAGGGTAGCATGACTGTTGATTTGAGCCATACTAACTGTAAGTAGTCAAGTTGACATTTTTTAGTGTAACACAAAGGTCCTTAACACCCCTACCCATCTCCCTAAATTTTCCTATCCCGTTTCCTCTTCCCTAAACCCTCATCTTATCCCCTCATCCAAATCCCCTATTTTCCTAATTAGGGTTTCACTTGCACACAATCAAAATGGAGGAGGACAAGAAATCAGATAATGAAGTAGGTCAAATCTTGAGATATGAACCAATAAACACTAAGGAGTTGATGTCTTCCCCACTATCGAAGTAGTGCTTTGAGAATCTACAGTGTTTAAGGTTTTGTGAGTTAGTTCAAAGGGTCAAATACCATGACAAATTGACTAGTTTGTTTTCCACTCATTCAAGGAGAGATAAGGTCCCTATTGCAGGTGTTATTTTCACTATTTCAACTAAAGTCATAACAGCAACCACAAGGATACCCAACAGTGGAGAAAAAGCGTTCAAGAATCAGGACTTGGACCTACAAAATTATCAACCTTTCCTCAAAGGTCACTATAAACATAACATTACGAAGGTTTTACCTTTCGGACAACTCCTTGAGAAATTTTCTCCATTCATGAGGGTTATTACGAAGTACTTTACATGTGAGGAAAATTTTTCAAGATTGTAAATGTACCATGTTAGGCTTCTCATGCATTTCACAGGGGTAAACCCATTAAACTTGTCCTACTACCTCTACAAAATCTTGGATAAAATGGTAGAGAAGATGTAGCATAGAGAGAGTGATCATCAAAAAAACATTTTTCACCATGTCGTCATCAAGATTATTATATTTCATTAGCCTTCTAAAAAGAACATCACTTGGGATACATTCACTTAGTTAGATGTCTTGTTGTCTTCTACTAGTCAATCTACAAGCCCAAGTACACCATCAACACCATCTAATCATGTAAAGAGTGGCTCATCTAACATACCTGTAGTTGAGAGTGTGGAGTCCAAAAACTACATTATCATGACATCCTTTTTGTCCATATTTACCTCCTTATTCTTGTCATTATCATCCAAATAAATGAAATAAACATAAGGTTTTGATAAGGTAAAAATTCATATGTCCTCTTTTCATAGTTTTTCAATATTCCTTATTATTTTATTAAAGTTTACATGCATCTACAGAATTGACCTGATTTTGTAGCTAATCCATATATCTGCAGCTACTTTCATTGTTGACAGGGTTTGAGTGTGCTAGCTCAGCAAAGGAGTATGCAAGTAGATAGGGAATGATCATCTCATGGATTTCTTTATGTTTAATCGAGCTAATTCATCAGGATATCTGCACTACAACACAGTCGACCATGGGAGTCAACCGAAAGACAGTGCACTAGAACAGAGTCCGAGTTTCAAGAGATTTCATTGATTTTCTTTTTCAATAGCAAATTGACAAATAAGTGATATGATTTAGTTTTGATAAGGATTGTATCGAAGTCTTGTAGGCTTGAATTTCTCATATTGTTAATTAAAACTCTATAAAAACAATGGAAACTCTATGTAACGTGTGCACCACCATATGTAATTTTTGTTGGAAATCATACTGAGAGGGGGGGGGGGGGGTGAATCAGTATTTATAGCTCAATAATTTTTCATTCCCAAACAGATTTATATATGCTACTTCTGTGAAGTGAACTTGCGTGTACACGCTACTATGATCAGAGAAACCAACGTATACCCAGTCAACTTATGATTTAGTCAATTTATCACGCGTTGAACCTTAATCAGTGCATCAGTAACTTGTTAAACAATGCAGTAAAAACATAATAAACCATCACACATAAGAAACACACTTGAAAACCAATATTCAAGGTGGAAACCCAATGCTGGAGAAAATCCACCTGCTGTTGTTGTCTCTATCTTCTTTTAATATTAAGAAAATATATTTACAATCTTGTACTAGTGTAGACTCATACTAGTATGCAGGCACCCACCTACAGAAGGCTACAACCTTCTCTAGTTTTCCAGCTTCTACAGAAGGAAGCTACAACCCCCTACCTCTTGTAATAGCCAATGTGTTTACCATTACGTAGGCGTCGGCCTATAGAAGGCTATGACCTTCTCTCTTCCTCCAGGGACCACGTTTCATAATTTTTTAGACTAGATGATCCTGGTACACAACAATACAACTGAAGGCCTCATTTCGTCAAATATTCATACTGGACCCATCAGAACTTTCAAACTACATCAACCAATAACCAGTTAATCTGAACAATTAGATCACTGTCACTAGAACATTGTTCTAAACCCATAAACCTGCATCATCATTCAGAACCAACTGTAACCTCAAAAATCATGCATTAGAATGTATACGCTACTTTACTAAACCTAACCTGTGTATATATCATACTTCCTTTAACCAAACCTATGTATACCTTAAAAACAAATAAAACCTAAAACTTCTAAATCAAGTCTGAACCTACCAGCAATATATTGATTATCTATTGTCAATTTACAGAGCTTTACACAGGCAGTAGCAGAGATAACCTTTCTCACTTAGACAATCAATCAATCAGACACCAGACTCCTTATCAAGAAAATTTTTAAGAACCCCCCCAAATTTACGTGTATAATAAATGAGAGAATCTCCATGGTATATAGGAAAAATGGAAGGCGATTTTATTAATAATATGATATGTATATATAATTTTTTGGCGAATCTCTCACCAGGCATGGCGAATATTTTACTCAATTATAAAATCTTGTGTTTGTTGAATACACAAATGAAATCATTGCATTTCTTTAAAATATCTTTTGAAAACAAAATTACCGAAATTACATATCAATAACTAGTGGGTGTAGGATAAAATTCACCCGTGCCATTCAAAGCATGAGAAAAAACCTAATACTATATATAAAACCAAGAAAAATTCCAATTCATCACTTCTAGGGACCTCGTAACCACCTTGCCGATACACAAGTATGTTCCTATTTGCAATTAGAAAAATTACCCAAATTACAATCTGTTTACTCCAGCATATGTTGGAAAGTTATAGAAGGATGACTAGTGCAATCAATCCATTCCTTTTAGCCCTGGATTTGTTTCAATTTAAAACAGAAGTATACAAATATACTTGTCCAATGTCTATGCTTTAACCATTCACCTTAAGATGTTTTTACAATATAATTTCCTAAGTCTATTTAATATCTTCATTATCATAAAAAGCAACCTATATCCATCTTAACTCCACATCTACCACTCCTAGGGGGATGAAATTTATTTATCCCTCTGAGCACTTGGTAGACCCAGAATTAAGATGGATCTAAGATGATATAATTTCCCCTTTAAATAGTCTATGCTCACATGAATACCATGGTATTACCATGGGTCAATACCATGGCTTATCATAAACCTGGAGCTTAAAAATTACTATTAGTAATTTATAAAAATTAATAAAATTAATAGTTGATTTTTATTTTATTTTTTATTTTAACGAAGCTAAAATTTTTAACATACATTAAATTACAACATCCATTTTTTCTCTTGATTGGATCAAATATTTTTTCACTCTATGCTAGTTTGCATATCACGATATTTGATACCTCTCAGGGGTTAGTAGATCCAGAGTAAAGATAGATCTATGTTGGTTTAATTCCCCCATTTAAATAGGCTACATTCCAGGTGAATACCATGGGTCAATACCATGTGCCATTTTTATTTTTATTAATACTAATATTAGGGTTAATAATGTTTTTTGCATGGTATTAATAACAATCTAGTCCATGGTATTTGTCCCATAGTATTTTGCCCATTGGTTTCACCTAAATATAATGCATTTTTTGAGTGTTCGTAAATATAAGGTGACTTATGGAGTAAATATAAAAAAATGTTTTATTTGTTTACCATACCTCTCGTTTATTTATATTTTTATTAATTTACCATACCTCTTTTACAAATATGGTATTTGGCCCATAGGATTCACTTAAATAAAACCTCTTTCTTGAGCCTTCATAAATAGAACGAGGGTTATGGACTAAATATAAAAAGAGGTTTTATTTATTTACCATGTATCTAGTTTATTTATATTTTTATTTATTTACCATACCTTTTGAGTAAGTATAAAAAGATGTTTTATTTATTTACCATACCTCCACTTTACTTATTTTTTTATTTGTTTACACCCTTGCATGTATATAAGGTGACTTATTGAGTAAATATAAAAATATTTTATTTGTTTACCATACCTCTTTTATAAATATGGTATTATTCTTGAAAATGGGTGAATGGAAGGTTGTAACTCCTAATTTCAAGGGATAAATTTACCTTTTTTACCCTCTCCCTTAAAATAAGATGGGCTATTCGAGGTGATTTATAAAAATGTACTATGATAGAAAATATTAGCCCACTAAAAATTTAAAACCCCTTAATTTCGCCAAAGGGCGAACATTCGCCCCTAAAATTTTCTATGCTCCTTATGCATTCAGTTTTTTTACATTTATATCTAAGGAGATTTCATTGAAAGACAACAGTAAAACAATAGAACTAATCATATAGATCAGTCATTTCTAAAGAATAATCTTTTCTTTTGTATACGCTACTTGGAAGAGCAGAATGTACGTGTATATGCACTTTTACCAAGGCTAACCAGCATATAGATCTGAAAATATTAACTCACAACTTTGCTATTATTTTAGTCTTTAGAAAAACCTAGATGATGACATTTAAAGAATAAAACAGGTGTACACAATCAGATCTAGCCCAACCAATATTAGATCATTCAATGATAAGTCATTTCACGTCTACATTGAATTCAAGGTGCACAAAATATTTTAGATCAAATCACAAACATAGCCCCTGCAACATAAAGTATACTTCAGATACAAGTATTCCTAAGAAACCATTTCACTTTCACATGTTGGCCTTTGATCTTCTCCTCCTTATATAGTTTTTTGGTCTTTCTCAATACCTCAGACTAAAACCACTTAGGACCTCTGGTATTCTTGAACGGGATCAAATAGTCACTACTCCACCCAATATTGTGGGCTAAAGCCATGGTATTGACCCCTGGTATTGTTTACTCTTGAATTTCCTTGATTTTCCAACATATACGTGCTTTTCTTCTTGTGAAAGTGAATGTATACGTATACATTATTTTTGTTCTATGAACTAGTGTGTATACGTTGTTTTGACTAAGTGGACCTGTGTATACATCTTAAACTACTTTACAACATCCTTTTGCTTCAACTTATTTATTCTAATCAGTAGCCCTTAGTTCCATCTTCCTATTCTTCTGTACCAATGCCTTGTTAACTCTGCATAGACTTGTTACTCTGAGAGTTTCCTTTTATCAAAATTTAACTGACCTATGATTGAGTTCCCATCAAGGAAAACACTTCTATCATAATGCCAACAATTTTGAGCATCATGTAGAACTCTTTTTCATTTAATGCAAAGATATTGGTTCATACATTTTATGTGTTATTGATTTAAGGCTCTGACTACCTCATGGAGAGCCCCTATGTGCAGAGCAGGTCTTTGATTCACTACAATTAGATTTTCTTTTGTTTCATAAATTTAATTCATGGATGCCCTATTTTCATATTTTTAAGATGCAGTTCAATGAAGCCTGTGACTAGGTTCACTTGACTGATCTCTATGTTGTTAAATTTGTTTGCTTAATATCTAGCATAAACTCAGACCTTTCATTTGCTTCATATCTAGTGTAACTTAGTAAGTTCGTTTCATTCATAGCTTAGTTATTTCATAGCTTAGTAATCCCGTTTCTATTTTTCTTTTTGCATTGAAATAAAGTTGCAGTAGATAAGAGTGACAATCTTTCTCAGCATCTGAATTCAAAGCACAATTCATTCCCAATTTGATAAATTAGGATTTTCTTTATGTTATTTCATTATTTCTTAATTAGCTTTGTTTAGATGCAGCATAAAAATCGAAAAACAATTGATAATTTGAAAAGAATATTAACTTAACATATTCATTGAAAAGAGTTAGAATCATTACCCAACCATTCTAAAAGCTCAATTCAATGAGAACTAATTATGGAAATATCATTTAGAGTAATCAATTAACAAATCTTAGAAATAACATCCTAGTATAGATAATAACATCATCTCAACTCTGATTCTAGAGTTTGACCTTAATTTAGATAACAATAACATAATCACCTTAACAACATAAACAACTTGTAGCACATACAATGCACTTTTGCTTCATCAGTTTACCTACCCTAGTCGATAATTTATGCTTACAATTTAAGAACATTAAATTGACTAAACATTTTTGCGTCGTTGTTGGGGAAGTGCAAATAGAAGTTTAAAAAAAATCATCGAATAAAAACATGATATGCGTAGGGAAAGAGACTCTAGAGGTAGATTTGTAGGATGAGGAGGAAGCTTAATTCCCACAAATGTGCTCACTCCACCATGACTTCGAAGTTCCACACCACCCACTCAAACTCGAATTCCATTCGTAGGTCAACATATACTTCCTCAAATCTTAAGATCTGAAATCCAATCCATAGCTTCACCTAATTCATCTACTGAGGCTGTAATAGAAGAAGATCCTACATCCCCAACTACAGGAGTAGTTTTTCTATCTTCCACTGGTGAACAAATTTTAGGAGAAGAGTTAGAAATTCCTAGTGAAGAAGAGGAACAAGAAACTTATCTTGACTATCCATTGGTGGAGGAACTAGAAGAAGTAGAAGATCCTTATATTAGTTCGGAAAAAGCTATCATCATTGAAGGAGGAGCAGAAATACACAATGTCAATGGTGAACAAAATAGGATTGGAGGAGGTAGAGGTAGAGGAGGAGGTGGAGATAGAGGTAGGTGAGGAGGTAGAGGTAGGGGAGATCAAGACCCTTTTGGATTTCCTATCTTGAATGAAGATACAACCCTAACAATGAAAAATATTTCACTTTCTGTTCTTCCTAATTTCCATGGAAAAAGAAGTGAAGACCTAGAGACATTTCTCTTTGAATTTGAAGTATTATAAAAATCATATGATTATCTACATGATGCTCAGAAATTAAAATTGTTCTCAGCTACCTTAAAGGATTCAGCATTGAAATGGTTCATGAGTCTAGGAACGAATTCTATAAGGACATGGGCACAAATGAAAGAATCATTCTTAGAGAAATATAGGGACTATTGTATGCCTCACAACATTAGGGACAAAGTCTTCAAAATGACATAGAAATAAGATGAGAATATTGAAGAATTAGTCGAGAGATTTGTTTATAATCTTAAAAGGGAAAAAATGGATAGTCTGGATGAGGAAACTTTGTAATCCCTCTTACTCAAATCTATCATAGATGAGTGGATTGATCTCCTTAACTTTACAAGAAAAGGAGATATTTTTCAACTACCATTTGTAGATATCTGTGATTTATGTGTACATATATCAACGGGTAAAGAACAAGTTGGAAAAAGTCCTAGGGACCCTCTCTTATCAAGAATCAATAAATAAGCAGCCAGGACAGTCAGTAGGGAAGAATCATGAAGTTTACTTGATAGTTTTAAGGAAAATATTTTAGGGAGTCTCAGTGAAACAATTGACACCCTCAAAATACAAAGCAAGAAAAAATCCAAAAATGTTGCATTATCCATGTTTTGTCTCAAATGTAGAAAGAATCATGCTTTAAGAGAATGTCCTTTAGATCTAAAAAGCATAGAAACTTGTGCCATATGTGCAGATAACCATGATACTAAAGAATTTCCTTCTCTACCAAGTCTTAAGGTTGTATTTAATGACGTAGGGATATTAAAACAAGTAGACCCTCTTTATTTTATTGCTAAAATAACATGGCAGAATTCTCAAGAAAATCAACCACAAGACTTTAAATCACAATAATTTGCTCGTTCTTCACAAAATAATTGGAATCCATCTTGGTAGCCTTGGGCTCAGCCACAATCACAATCTTGGAATCAAGGATGAAAAAATCGTTATGGGGCTTATGCTCAATATCAACAATACTCACCATCCTATTCTAATTTTGCATGACAATTCTTACCCCAATCTAGTCAAATTCCTCAATCTAATCAAATTCCTCAAGCTAATCAATTACCTCATGTCCAAATCCAAAATCAAAATCAACAGCTCTCCATACCATTTGCACTAACACCAAATCAATTACCTTCTCAAACACTTCTAAATCCAAATAATAAAATTTCACAATCTATTTACAATTTGGAGGGGGAAAATCATCATACCTATGTAATAACTCCACTATATCTAAATAACATTCAATTAAGGTCTGGTAGAGTATTGCAAAGAAAACCCCCTTGTTGTTATTCAACAAGCAATGAAAAATCTTCAAAAGATAAAATCAATCTGAAGAAGGAGAAATCTCTCTTCCTCAAAAAGAAAATAATCAAACATAAAATGTTCCTATAAATTCTGATAATACTCCTATTATAGAACAACCCTCAGTATCCATTAGACCACCTTTTCCTGAACGGTTGAAAATTGATGAAGTAGTAGAAAAACAAATCACATTGCCTGATTATAATATGATGGATAAATTAAGAAATGTTTTTATAAAAATTCCTTTATTGCAATCTATAAAAGAAATACAAATTCTTTCAAAAATAATCAAGGAATTGACTACTCAAAGATCAGGAAGAAAAAGAAAAGACATAAAAAGATTCAATTAGTTGGGAAAATTGCGAACATCACGTTGGGGAAACCAACAATAAAAAAATATCTAGATCCAGGTGTTATAGACATTTTTGTGCCTAACAGCATGGAGCATGAAATGTCAATAATCTGAGGGATCTAAAGTCCCTAAACATGTTGTTCTTACCCTTAGAGGAACAAGGTCTGCAAACCACATCACTGAAAATCAGTTCTCCACCTGAAAACACTCAAAAACAGGCTATTTCTGGATCATGTCAGCTGCTCCACTGAGCATCTGCGCTGAATGTCAACTGCTCCTCCTTGTACCTGTGCTGAAGGTCAAAACTGATGAAGGCTACCTGCGCTGGGCGAGATTGGCCAAGTGGCACAGTCATTCTGCAAGGTGTCAACTGCCCAGGAAGCTTCCAAACTGACACTTGGGTCAAGGAATTCGCCTAGTGATGAGTAAGAGGGTCTTGATCTCCAAGTGGAAGCAAGATTCTCCAAGTGGACTCAAGAACTGAAGATTAACTAAAGTGGGAGAGGACACAAGTCAGCTTCAGGCCAGTCTCAAGATGACTCATCCTTTCTCCAAAACCATATATATAGATCTCTCTCATGAGGTCTAGGGAGGCTGGAATTTTGTACAAGTAAGGAAGTGCTGTTGGTTTGAGTATAGAGCTATTGGGTGTTTTGCTTGAAGGAGGTGAAGAGGAGATTTCTTTCAGCTGGGAGGTGTTGCTGGATTGGACCTACTGTGGTTGTAACTCTCTCAGAACTTTACTTCTATTATCAATAAAGTATTTGAGGTTCTTCTATATGCATGTGTCTTTATGATGAATAGATGCTTGTATATTTGATTTATGCTAATCCTATAATCGATTATGGATGTATGCTTCTTGTAGTTTCCTTTTCTTGTGCTTTTACAGGATCTATGCGTAGCTGGGCCGGTGAAAGGGCAAGGAGCTAGGAGCAAGCAGCAAGGAGTGAAGACTGGATCGACTATTAGCGCAAGATAATGGTTAGTAGATCATCCCTTTCTTCCCTCTCTCATCTCATAAAGAAGAAACTTTGAATAGCTTTGCATTCTGTTGTTGTTGAAGTACTATCACCTTCAGAGTGGGATAGAGGCATTCTGCATTAGATACTTTTCCCCCCAACAAATTGGCGACTCCGCTGGGGAGCGTATCTTCTTGTTGGTTGTTTGTGGTTTTTTGCTATTCATTTCATAAACAAAGGGAGTACTGAATCGAACTGTGTTTGAATCCATCAAACACAAAGTAGAGGGCAGCTACTCTAGCTCAGTTTCTGGGCAAGTTTATGATTTGAAGAGCTGATCCACAAGGACTCTAATAAGCTCTTAGTGATAGCTTTTCATCCTCCTTTACATCCCTTAGTGTGTCCTTGACTGATAGCTTCTGATTTGAGCAAAAACTGTGAATTTTTGAGCAATCTGTGACCCGGAAACCAAGACGGACGAAAGTCTCGTTCTTCAGTGCAGGCTGTACAAAGGCAGTCTGCATTTCAGCGCAGTTCCCGAAGGGGCTACCTGCACTGAAGGTCAAACAGGCAGTGTTACACCTGCGCTGGACCAGTCTTGGCTTGAGTTACTGGGGTTTCCTGCTGTGTCTTGCCTTGTTTTCACTCTTGTTTTTGCTGTTTGTTGCCAGTCAGTGGACCTATCTGAAACCATCTTCCTTTGTCATTATTCCGCCTCAGTTGTATAAAGAAACTGTATTTGTTCTTTTGTATTTCTTGTGTCATTTACAGTTTCCCATAACGGAAGTGAACCAGTCTTGCATTGACCTCTTAGATCTAGACCTGTGATTAAGTGTCGTTCTGATCTTAAGAGTTAGTTTATTTGCTGTTCATAGCTGATTGAGTTTGTCACTTTCGTTATATGGTTTGAATTTATATATTTCTAAGTGTCGAAACAAGTGAATCGTAAGGTGTCTTTCGATTTTGGACAAGCTTGTTTGCTTTCGCTTGAAATTGAATTCGAAATTATACAACAACTTTCTTTTTGTATTTCATCAAACATTAAGGAAGAGAAAAGAAATACTTGCATTTTTTCATTTTGCATTAAGTTTCTATGTTGATTTAGGGAAAAAGTGCATTAGCGAGTGCTCTTTGATCTGTGTGAAAAGGATTTTATCTCTCTTTTCCCTCAGTAGTTAAGATTTTCATAAGTCGAAAAGATTGGAAAAGCTTGCTTCTCATCTTAGACTGCATTTAGGAATTTGTATCAATACATCTCGTGGTGAACCTTGAAAGGCAAACTTTAAAAAGATCAACTTAAAATATATTGAATGAACCTAACAACGCTTTGAAACATAACGCAAACATCTAGAGGTCTAAGCTAGAGACGTGTTTCGACGTCGTTAAACATAGTGACTGTCGATCTCGACGAAGGTGGGTGATTCCTCCTGAGAGTCGGTGGCACTAATACGGACTTGTGCTCCCACGTACCGTCGCGTATATATTGGGAGACCCCTATAGGATCAAAGCCTTTATCCATAGGAAACCGTGTCGGCCGCCCTACTGATCGCAATGCAGTGAACACAACATTCACGAAGATCGACCACTCGTACCGTAAAACGTATTCTGTGGTTTTGCGAAAGGTTTGGCACACCCTCTGCCTAGATCTCCAGAGCAGTTTCTTTTGGCCTTTTTCAAACTCTATAATTGAAAAAGTCCAACCGAGCATTTGTCACTTCGGGCTCGTTAATACATCGAAGGAGACTAGAGTCATCTTTAGCTTTTTCTCGACTCTTAAAAAGTGAAAAAGCAAGTTGTTTCTAAAAGCGTCTAATAAAATTCATTCAATTCAGAAACACAAATTTCCCCTTTTAATATTTTGGTTGATCGAGTAATCCGCAATCGTGGAAGAAAGTCAATTGAAAATCCGTCGTTCGCGGAGGCTTTCGAGTCAACCGTCTTTGTCCCCGGAATCGAAAACAGTACGGGCAAAGCGAACTCGTTTAACCGGTTCAAAATCTCCTTTGAAAGTTAGAACAAGTGTTCCTACTACATCCGAGGTTCCGGTTACTCCTAACATTTCTGGAAACCCTGCCTCTATAGAAAAAGTTCAACAACCACAGAAGGACAGTAATACTGATCCTAGTCTGGGGGCAAACACTTGTGTAACTGAATCAGTTCCATCTGTAACCGGTTCAGAGAGTTTTTCTCCTCAAACAACTGTCGCTGTCGAAGCAACCACTTCTTCGGCACCAGAAATATTTTACGAACCTGACGGTCTTCCTCTTCCACCGGGTTTGATTGCGATAGAGGAAATTGCAGAGGATCCGCAAGCAAGTACTCCAACTCATTTTGGAGTCGGGGTCACTCTATTTCCTTCATCAGAAGTTAATCCACCACAAGTGGAAGTTCCTGTAGAATCGCTAGGAAATCTATTGGATAGACTTAAAATGTCTGAACAACCGTCATCATCTAGGACTGTGTCAAATGACACAGCGACAACAGAAGCTCCTGCCGTCACTCCGACGATGTTTGCCGGCATACCAGCTGCCCCAACTAGTTCTCAACAGCTAGAAGGAGTCCACCAAGGGACTATTTCGACAGTGTGGTCTGTTCCAGTTTGTTCATCCGGAGTAATACCCGGCAACTCTTATGTTGAGACTCAACAGATTGATCCTCATGGAGGACAATCTGGGCCATCAATCCCTTTTAATTCCGGATTGCTACCGTATGGGGGGCAATATGCCCTTTCATTACCCCCTCCGGGAGGGTATCCATACGTGAGTTCACAACAATGTTCAGGTTATACTGGAATTGCATCAAGTAGTTGGGTACCCATGCTACCTCAACAACCAAGGATTGTATATTCTATGCAACAGTGTGTACCTGTGAAAAACATCCCAACCACACCGGCTATTGTAACCGTGTCGCAAGTTCAAGCGATACCTGTTACATGTCAACCTCAGGTTGTAATGCAACAGTCGCTTGACCATGGGTCACAACCACAATCGCCAACTGGTGGGTCGACACAAGTACAAACGGGTACAATTACCCCACACCTTGGTCCAATGGTTAGCATGGCGCAACAGAACATGGCGTCACAACCATGGCTTGTACAATACCAACAACCACAGTTCCAGCAAGTATACCAAGGTTTTGAGCAGCAGATCTTTGCGAATAGTGGACAACCGTATATCCAAAACGGTCAAAACCAACCACTTTACAGTGGTCAAGTCCACCAACCGTATCAATCATACCAACATCAATTACATTATGCTGGTATGCAAAGACCCACTGCTCAAGCGATTCCATCGTACCCTGGTTATGCTTCGCCTAACCTGAATCAACAGTTACCATTCGTGGCAACTTTAGAGTTACCTGATTTACATCGGTTAACGAACGATCCGATTGCTTATGCCCCTTGGTGGCCAGCAATTCCTCATAAACTTCCATCTGACATTCCTAAATTCAATGGAAATCCAGGTGAAGACCCGTCGAATCACGTGATGACCTTTCATCTGTGGTGTTCGTCGAACACCCTTAATGATGATTCGATAAGACTTCGCCTTTTTCAGAGGACATTGACAGGTCCGGCGGCTAAATGGTATATTGAATTGCCAAGAGCCTCTTTCGACAATTTTAGTTCCCTAGCCACGACTTTCTTAACCCACTTTCAATTACCGATAAGGTATGAAACGGGAACAGAAATATTAACCAACTTCAAACAGACAACTGCTACCCATATATCTGATCATATACATGAGTGGCGTCGTCGTCGTAGGATGGTGAAAACATATGTTCCCGATCAGCTATTAGCTGAATGGTTTATAAAGTCGTTACTTCCGGCTATTACGGAAGATGTGGCCAAGGGGGGAGTCGTAACAGAGGAGCAAGTTATTGCTCGTGCACAATATTTGGACTTAGTTTATACTCAGTCTGGCACACTCTATGACAAAATACCTGACGCCCCTAGACCAGAGTTTTCAATTCCTCCCCCTCCTAAATCAAATAGTGACTCTCATGCCGGTGATGGTGTGATTGGCACAGCAAACGTGAAATCAATAAAGGCTTCGTCAAAGAAAGCCCGTAAGGATTCGGATCAAAATGAAAAAGAAGAAATTCTTTCTTCGGAAGTAAATTCCGTATCAGAAGATAAAGGCAAAGAAACCAATCAACCAGGAAGCAAGAAGAAACAAGACAAAGGGAAGAAGAAGAAACAAGGTGAGTCATCCCCTGGAAAAAATTCTTCAAACCCTCCTGGAAAAGGGAAACAAAATTATCCATGTTTAATATGTGATGATAAGGATCATAACACAAAGAATTGCCCATTCAAAGCTGAGTTAAAGAGGTTCTTTAAAAGTTCCCAAACATCAGCTGTGTTAACTGATCCATTTCCTAACCCAGGTCAAAATCTGGTTGATAGTGGAAATGCTTCCCCGTCGCAAGTCCTTATGTTGTCGGTTTCGAAACAGCAGAATGATGCTTTGATTTCGACAAGGAACAAAGATTATGGGAATCCTCAGGTGTCGAACGAAAAAGGTAAAGATCAACCAAGTAGTTCGACAACAACTTCGACAGAAGTTGTAACGCCTGCCATCCCTGAATTAACAATAAAACCGCCAAAGGGTGTAGTACACAAGTCGACATTTAATCCTCGCGCCAGAGCGGCGCAACATTATAATATAGTGGAAGATTTGGCCCAATCGCCATCCGCTATGTCGACTCTTGAAGTGCTACAAAATTGTCCAACCCAAAGGCAGGCATTGTTATCGGCAATTGGTGGGGTTGATCCTAAGGATTCTGATCTTGTATCCTTTGATCACAAGGGATATGATCCTCAGTTACCAGCTCAGCTAGCTTTCCTTATTCAAGTGAAAGCCCTCAACAAAACTGTTCACAGAACAATAATTGATGAGGGAGCCTCGACATGTATTATGTCAATGAGTTGCTGGAAAACTTTAGGATCTCCAACCTTGTCACGATCATCGACGACATTAAAAGCTTTCGACGGAAGGACTTATACCCATACGGTATCCTTAATAACTTGAAAGTTGAACTAGGAGGAAAGACAGTAGAAATTGATGTAGAAGTCATTGATGGAAATCTTGACTATAACATCCTACTGGGTAGACCATGGATTTATGCCATGGCAGCTGTCGTGTCGACTTATTTTAGGAAGATCGCATTCCCATTTGAAGGAGGGATTACGATCGTCGACCAACAGAATTTCCTCCCTAATGGTTCACAAGTTACAGGAAGCATTCCCATGATCCATGAGAGCAACCATTCAATTCAAGATATCGGAGTAGGATTATTGAAAGACCCCACATTGATGGGAACTTTCGCGCTACCACCTCCTATTTATATAGGAAATGTACCGTTTGTAGCAACCTGCAACATGATATCTTCCACGAAGGTCAACATGGATCATTCAATGGTTTTGCCCCCAAGCCCTTTAGAAATATTGTAGCAATCAATGTTTCAAGCATGGGAGGCGAGCCCAAATCAACGCTCGTCAAGCGTTTGGGTAGATAGATCTAGAGAATATGGAACCCCATTAGATCCTTGGTCAAAAGTACATGGGACTGACGAAGGAATCTTACAATCAATGATGATTGAGGGGGCACCATGGAATGATCACCACCATCGTTCCCTTCTTCCGGAATATGAAGAAGATACTCAAAGTGACCTTTATCACCCTTCAGTATTTGAATTCCTAACGAATACTGTAAATACGGTGGATTCCGAGCGAAACCTATCCAATATTGAAGAGACTATAGCCATAAATATCTCGACCAAAACAGATGTTGTAGAGAATATTTATGTCGGCAAAGGTTGTTCCCCTTCAGAACTGGAAATATATAACGCTCTTTTTCGCGAATTTAGAGATGTCTTTGCTTGGTCATATGATGAAATGCCAGGCATTGACTCGAGTATAGTTGAACATGAAATTAAAATGTATCCTGATGTCAAACCAGTAAGACAACGGCTTCGGCAAGTGCACCCGAAAAAAGCCGCTGCCATTAAGGCAGAAGTTGAAAAACTTCTCCATGCTGGATTCATCTACCCGGTTCCTCTAACCGATTGGGTATCGAATATTGTCCCTGTTATGAAAAAACAAGGGACGATTAGAGTGTGTGTTGATTATAGGGATGTAAACCATGCTTGTCCAAAGGACAACTACCCTACACCCTTCATCGACCAGATAATTGATGAATGCGCCGGATGTGAAATCTTTTCATTTATGGATGGATTCTCCGGGTATAATCAAATAAATATCCGCCCACAGGACCAGTCAAAGACTGCATTTATTTGTCCGTGGGGCACATTCGCTTATCGAAAATTACCCTTTGGTTTAAAGAACGCAGGGGCGACGTTTCAGAGGGCGATGAATTATGCCTTCCATGACATCAAGAACATTGTTCAACCTTATCTCGACGATCTTCCGGCTCATTCGCGAAAGCGGACTGATCATCCGCAACATTTAAGAGCGATATTTCTACGTTGCCGACACTACAAGATAAGACTCAACCCACACAAATGTGTGTTTTGCGTCAGTTCTGGTCGTTTACTTGGCTTTGTAGTCTCTAAAGATGGGATTCGTCTCGACCCCTGTAAGGTTCAGGCAATCATTAATTTGCCTCCACCTTCAAATTTGCTTCAGATTCAGAAACTCCAAGGGAAAGCAAACTTTCTGAGGAGGTTCATTCCAAATTACGCAGAACTTGCTAAAGGTTATACTCGTCTTTTGAAAAAGGATGTACCTTTTGTCTGGGACCAGGTGGCGCAAGCTTCCTTTGATGCTCTGAAAGAATGTCTAGTAAAAGCATCATTAATGTACGCCCCAGACTATCAAAGAGATTTTAACCTGTATCTGGCTGCAGCGGATACGACCATTGCGATGGTTTTAGTTCAAGAAGTCGATGGAATTGAACATCCTATCTATTATTTAAGTAAAAACTTAAACGATACAGAAAGTAAATATTCTTATGTGGAAAAACTAGCGCTTGCAGCTGTTCAAGCGATTCAAAGGTTTCGACATTATGTCCTCTTTCGGAAAACTACCGTCTTGTCAGATTGCAACCCCATGACTTATATACTGTCGCGACAGTTGCTTGGGGGCAAATATTCAAAATGGATAGCGATCCTTCAAGAGTTTGATCTGGAATTTGTAAAATCCAAATCAAAGAAAGCTCTAGTTTTCGCAGAATTATTATGTGATTTCCCATCGTCGTCCAACGATGAAACATCAGAAGAGTCAATCGTGGACGAAAGTTTGTTTCTCATATCTGCAAGCGATGAATGGTATGGAGATATCATAGTTTATCTCCAAACCCAAAAGTTTAGGTCTAATACCTCTCACTCAGAACAAAAACATATACGATACCAAGCAAAAGACTACATGATCGTCGGTGATACACTTTACCGTCGTGGTGTCGATACAGTTCTGAGGAGGTGCCTTACCCATGAGGAGGCCGAAAAAGCCCTAAATGCTTGTCATTCAGGCGCGTGTGGGGGGCATCAATCTGGATATGCAACAACACAAAGAATCTTACGAGCAGGATACTTCTGGCCAACCATGTTCAAAGATTGCATAACCGCAGTCAGAAGTTGCCATGCTTGTCAAATATTTGATAGCAAAACCAGACGACCACCCGCACCTTTACAGCTGATAGTTGCTGTTGGGCCCTTCGCCAAGTGGGGCATCGATTTCATGCAATGTAACCCCACCTCGACCGGGGGGCATGGGTATATTATAGTCGCTGTTGACTATTTTACCAAATGGACCGAGGCGATGCCTACATTGGATAACACTGGTGAAACAGCCGCCCTTTTCTTTTTCAATCATGTAGTCGCCAGGTTCGGCGTACCACAGGCCATAGTTACAGATCATGGGTCGCATTTTCGCAATCACATGATGGTCGAATTAGCTACCAAGCTAGGGCTATCTCACGACAGCTCTACCCCATACTATCCGTAAGCCAACGGACAAGTTGAGGCAATCAACAAGGTCCTGAAGCGTATGTTGCAAAGGATGATCGGGGTTCATAAAAGAAGATGGCACCTAATCCTGTACTCAGCTTTGTGGGCTTACCGGACCTCGGTAAAGAACGCAACCGGGTTCACACCTTTTCAATTGGTGTATGGCCTGGAAGCAGTCTTGCCAATCCAGTGCGAAATTTCGTCGCTTAAACTCGCGATCGACCTCCTCCCCGGAACTTCAGAGGAAGAGGCTCGTTTCTTGGAATTAATCCAGTTGGATGAAACCCATCGTGATGCCGCTTTGGCTAACGAGGCCCATAAGAAACGAGTCAAGGCTCAGTTCGACAAAAATGTCAAACCCCGTGTCTTCTCAAAAGGTGATTTGGTCTTGCTTTATGATCAAGAATCCGATAAATTGGGAGCAGGTAAATTCAAGTCCTTATGGATGGGCCCCTATATTGTTAAAAGGGTGTTAGCAAAAGGAGCCTACGAGTTAATGGATTACGATGGAATTCCACTGGCGCAACCCCGCAACGGGTTGTACCTCAAGCGTTACTATGCTTAAATAGTAACCTGCATGCTTTTGTTGTATTTTGTTTTCGCTAAAGTATTTGTTCTGGTCGAGTGATCCACCTTTTTCATTTGTGGCAGATGTCGAACCTTATGGAGACATGTGTTGGATATGCCGACAGAGCGAGTCGTAGTTCGCGGAACCTGTCTTCCGTAGCCTGGGCCATTTTTGATCCAAGCGGCGAGTTAGTAAGTTTCAGAGGTGTATGTATTGGGCAATCAACGAATAACATCGCTGAGTATAGCGCGTTGATAGAACTACTCTCTGATGCCATCACATGTGGCATACGCCGACTAATTTTCAGGCTAGACTCACAGCTCGTAATACTACAACTCAATGGTATATATTCTGTTCGCAATCCAGCTATTTATCGCATGTTCCTAAGGGTTAAGATCTTGGAAAGGCAATTTGATTCAATTCAATATCAACATATTTCAAGAAATTTAAACACATTAACAGAATCATTAACAAACTATGTGTTAGATAGACATTTGCAACATTTATAAAAAGGACACATCATCAAAGATTGTACATATGGATCACGTAAATCAACCAGAATAAAATCCGAAAATCAAAATATATAAGCTGTTTATATAAGTTCATACATAATGTTCTGTAACCAAGACAAAATTGGTCATATGACCTAAAAACTCAAAAAGATGCTAGGGGGCACCCTAGCCTAGTGGTGCTCATGATAGTACGTCACGGCCTGTGCAATCATGCGCAAGAGACGAGTCCATCGTCTAGGCACGCCAATGGTATGACGCTGCATCTGTAAAGGTAACTCGTCGATCTGTACATCCGGAAGGCCACGAGTAAGGCTCTCAACCTGCTCCTGCACAGCTGTAAGGGTCTCGGTGTCGTCAAGATCGCGGATAACAACTCTCCTAGCAGGCTCCCCTGCTGGGGCAACAGCTGGCGATCTCGGACGAACTGCTGGACGAACAGGACCAATATCTGCATGCACCCAAGAGTACAATTAAAAGTCTTGATAGAATAAAGCACAGCAACGTTATGAACAAGAACAATAAACAGTAATGTGGTCAAAGAGTTTACCAATGGCACCCCACTGCTCGCCATCCGGTAGAACCAAATCCGGATCACCTCGGAAATCCATACCCACATATGGATACTCAGAAAACGCCATCTCCTGGCGCTCGAACCACCTAAATAATGCCTCAGTGAAAGTAATTTGAGGTTGACCTGCATGCCTAGACATGTGGTCAACCCACCTCTGCATGCGTGGCTCGGTCGGAGAGGGCAAGTCAAGTATGATGTACTGAGGCTGCATCAGTGGGATTTTCTCCAAGGCAAAGGCAGTCAGAATAGAACCAAATCCAAAGTTCTTCAGCTTCCCATCCTTTATCTTGGTCAATTGACTTTTCATCTGAACAAGTACTGCATCACACCAGTTGAATACTTTCGGTTGGAGACACTCCAGGGCGTGCTGCATATAGGACCTGTTGGCAACATGTAAGGCTGCGCTGCCGGCCATCCTACCAATAGTAAACAGAATGGACCTGAGAGCCCGATCAATGATCTCACGGATAACAATATTGCCGTCTCTTCTCAGCTGAGAACCTTCCCTGCAATACTGGCGGACATAATCTCTGGTGGAATCAGTCCCCCGGGCCGTACCTGATAAGGAAACGAAGGCACCACGTCTTGACAACCCAGTCAAGAAGTACATGTCCTCTATGGTCAAGGGGATGGTCTTCCCCCTAATCTGGAATACTTGGTTAACAGGATCCCAAGCATCAAGCATATACTACAGTAAAGAAATCTGTGCTCTCATACTAGAGATCCGGAAGAACTTCAGCAGGCCACAGTTCCGCAGCGCGTTCACCGTGACCAGGTCATGGAGGGCAATCATGTCCTCCTCTTCATGTTCTCATTCTCGCCATGTAAGGGACATTTTGCTCAAGTCACCCTGCAAAACAAACAAGAGAGAGAATGAGTTCCTGTTTTGGTGAAAAACTGGCGAAAAAATCATCAAAAATAACCTTAAAACTCAGTCTTTTTTAGCCCAGCGCAGGCAGGAAGTCTCCCACTTGCGTTGAGGGTCAGGCTGCCGTAAGGCAGCTTGACCTTCAGCGCAGGTTTCGAAAGGGAAACCTGCGCTGATCCTAGGGCGCCCTGGCAAAACCCCAGGGGCTCAGAAAGACCGGAAAACAGGCAAAAAATAGGAAAAGGAAACCATGAAAAGAAAGAGCTAGGGTTTAGCTCCTACCTGGTCCAGACGGCGCCGAAAAGCGTCCGTAGAATCTCCCGGAATCAGCTGGTGAAAATCAAGGGGGAAGAGGCACCTCCAGAGCTCCAACAAACCAAATGCAAATGAAATGGTAAAGGAGAGGTAAAAACACCTTTTAATGGCTTTTTACATAGTACAAAGCGAAATATTAGGGTTATAATCTCATTTTCATGCAAATATTATCCATTTCTAACATAGTTTGTTGCAGCAATTGAAAATACAGTACTATATTTGAAAAGAGAAAATCTAGTAATGGTAAAAAATCAAAAATTTGACCACAAATCGAGCAGTTTTAGCATAAAGTTCATGCTCGTTAAAAAATAAACGCAAGATCCGAGCAGTATTACCGCGGAATTTATGCTTGTTAAAAAATAGAAAAGCGTGAGCAAAGGTTCCACCAGAGTTCAAGCTCATTAAAAAATGAACCTATCCCGTTAAATAACCATTGTGATCGTAAATTTATTAGCCATAAAAGCCTTGGTCGTGTTTTGCACCCGCCACCTCCATTCCATTTGGCCGATCATTCACCCCCATATGATTGTTTACCCTTTTTGAGGAACAGCTACGAAGAGTGATTTCACTTAGCCATCCTTGTGACACTGCCGTGATTGGAAAATTCCAACCTGTACCTGGAATCTGCTGCTATCCCGGTTTATCACTCGTTCCTCAAAAGACGAGTCTTCTTTGAGCTCTTTTCATCTGACTCGTAAAATATGAAAAGTTTGCCGAGTTTTGGCCTTCCAGCTCGTTAAAAGGACCGGAAGAGCTATCCCTCCTCTAGATTTTAATCTTTTTGGACCTGAGGGATTATTGCACAAAAAGGTCGAGCGCTTGTTTTATTCGGCTCGTTAAAGTTATCGAAAATTCATCCCTTTTGTATTGTTTTATACTTTTTCGGACTTAAGGGATTAGATGACGAAAAAGGAATTTTGGAGTTAACTTTCTGTACCTTTTCAGACTCTCTAAAAATGAAAAGGACCGAGTTGTCTTTGTCTCTAGTCTCGTTAAAATGATTAAATAGCGACAAACTTGTCTTTAGACGAGAACGAGTTTCCCTATCGCTAGGCTCGTTAAAACATAGCGATGGGCTTGCCCAAAGGGCAGGTTATAGAAAAAACATATGTTATCCTCCTCAAGCTTGACAAAAATAAAGAGGTACTGGTCAGAAATGACTGGGGAAAAATTGGGAGAACCTCAAAAGCTTTGATGGTAGCAAGTCGCTCTTGAACATGACACTTTGTCCTCCGTACCACATCGGGTTGGGTTGTTTCATTCACTGGTCTCATCACCATGGTCATCGCCAAACCATCCGTATTTGGGGTAATGCTACCGATCCATCACAGTAGTGTCGTTATATGTTCAAGAGATGTGTTCAGAAAGAGTCAACCGTGTCCCATCCACTGCCATACATTATCCTTCATCCATCCATGATCGCCACCCTGAATCATATCTCACAGATTGTTTTCACCTCCACTAAAATCATTAGCTCCGTTCCGTGTCACTGATGTGGGATTCATTAAGGCCCTCCTTTGATGGATCACTTCTTGTCGACTTCAGCTCATTATCCAAGAAGTTGATCTAGGAACACCCCCCAGTACTTTGAAGCTTGCATGCCTCAATGGCAAGTTTCTCACTTCCGGCGACAGGTATACATCAATGACCTTCGACCAGAAGATTTTGCGTGGTGTTCGACGCCAAGTCCTTTATTCACACCACGTGAATTGTACTGCAGTACCTTGAGGGTCATTGTCATTATTGGTGATTCCTCTCGCGCTTGTTAACGGTTTACATTATTGACCGGTAATCAAGCGATGTCTTTCCGTGTTCGACTTCAACGCAATTCTCACATGGATCAACTTGTACTTAGAGTGAAGATCGAACGAGATTGAAGACCCCGGATCTAGTTTCATCCATCCGGGCTGCGATATATATTCAGGAAATATAAAGACATTTGATATGTACATTATTGCAGCAGATGATCATCCTACTCAAAGGATGATAATTTCAGCAGAGGATTATCAGTCTATCATCAGACGGTCGTCTGTTATATGTACCAAAATGAATTTATAAAGCTGAGCATGGGAATGCCCGCCTCAGCTAGATCATGAAAGCAGAATGAAAAATAATGTATTGTATTGTATTTTATTGCAGGGCACCTCTCAACGATTGAATGAACTTCGGATCCTCCTAATAAAGCATTTCACCCGATAAACGACCTCATACTTTAGGGGGCAACTGTTATAGACATTTTTGTGCCTAACAGCATGGAGCATGAAATGTCAATAATCTGAGGGATCCAAAGTCCCTAAAAATGTTGTTCTTACCCTTAGAGGAACAAGGTCTGCAAACCACAGCACTGAAAATCAGTTCTCCACCTGAAAACACTCAAAAACAGGCTATTTCTGGATCATGTCAGCTGCTCCACTGAGCATCTGCGCTGAATTTCAACTGCTCCTCCTTGTACCTGCGCTGAAGGTCAAAACTAATGAAGGCTACCTGCGCTGGGCGAGATTGGCCAAGTGGCACAGTCATTCTGCAAGGTGTCAACTGCCCAGGAAGCTTCCAAACTGACACTTGGGTCAAGGAATTCGCCTAGTGATGAGTAAGAGGGTCTTGATCTCCAAGTGGAAGCAAGATTCTCCAAGTGGACTCAAGAACTGAAGATTAATTAAAGTGGGAGAGGACACAAGTCAGCTTCAGGCCAGTCTCAAGATGACTCATCCTTTCTCCAAAACCCTATATATAGATCTCTCTCATGAGGTCTAGGGAGGCTAGAATTTTGTGCAAGTAAGGAAGTGCTGTTGGTTTGAGTATAGAGCTATTGGGTGTTTTGCTTGAAGGAGGTGAAGAGGAGATTTCTTTTAGCTGGGAGGTGTTGCTGGATTGGACCTATTGTGGTTGTAACTCTCTCAGAACTTTACTTCTATTATCAATAAAGTATTTGAGGTTCTTCTATATGCATGTGTCTTTATGATGAATAGATGCTTGTATATTTGATTTATGCTAATCCTATAATCGATTATGGATGTATGCTTCTTGTAGTTTCCTTTTCTTGTGCTTTTACAGGATCTATGCGTAGCTGGGCCGGTGAAAGGGCAAGGAGCTAGGAGCAAGCAGCAAGGAGTGAAGACTGGATCGACTATTAGCGCAAGATAACGGTTAGTAGATCATCCCTTTCTCCCCTCTCTCATCTCATAAAGAAGAAACTTTGAATAGCTTTGCATTCTGTTGTTGCTGAAGTACTATCACCTTCAGAGTGGGATATAGGCATTCTGCATTAGATACTTTTCCCCCCAACACCGGGGAGCCCCATTGTGAAAATTCATATCAATGGAATTGAATACCAAACACATTGATTGATATAGGAGAAGCCATAAGCATAATGAGTAAACAAATTATTGATTCGCTAAGGCTTCCTAATCTTCAATACACACCAACATTGTTGCAATTAGCAGATAGGTTTATAACTAAACATGATGGTGTGTTAGAAGATGTTTTTGCATCCTTAGATTCTTGGGAATATCCTATCGACTTCATGGTTTCACACCCAAGAATAATCTAGGAGGACATCCATTAATCCTATGAAGACCTTGGTTAGCTACAGCTGATGCTTTCATCGGTTGTAGATAAGGTGATATGTTTATCTCAGATGGAATTTCTACAAAGAAATTTACATTGTATCCACCTACAAAAACAAAAATAGAAATAGAGAGTGAGGAATGGATAGATGATGATGATGATATACAACCTGTTTTCACTATTGAACAAGTAAGAGAGGAGTATCAAATTTTAAATTTAATGGAAAATAATCAATCCTCCTCGCATTATGACCATAGTCGAATCAAATATCTATCATCTAGACAAGTACCTTTATACTCTATGGAAAAATTTGGAAACTATTCAATAGAAATTTTTCCAGGAAAAACGTTGAACATTAATGAAAACCTAGAATAATTACAAAAAAACCAACTGGTAGGAATTTTACAAAAACACTCTTTTGCTTATGCCTGGGAATACACTGACATGAGAGGAATTAATCCTAAAGCTTGCATGCATCATATTTACATTGACCAGAGTGTGAGACCAATTAGACAACCACAAAGAAGAATGAATCCAAATCTAAAAGAAATTGTTAAGGAGGAATGAAAAAAACTACTAAATGTAAACTTCACCTATCCAATTGTTAGCCTCCTATACCAATAGGGTATCATTTTTCATGATTGACAGTGGAAGGGCCAAAAATGTTCATCTTTGAAGATACAGAGGTTCCATTTTTGTGAAAGAAGCAGACAGTTAAAAAATGTAAAGAGGGTATGCCTTAAAAGAATAAGCAAAAGGCAAGAAAATGAACTGGTCAGAAAAAATAAATGAAATGAACCCCAAACAAAGACCATGAAAGTGGTTAACCAAAATGCCACTGCTATCTTGATGGATGGTCCAACAGCTCAAGCTGGGCCATGCCATGTTTTAAATTGCATGTTCTAGACTAGAGAGAGAATACCTGCTCAAACAGTTCAAGCTTGGTAGGTGACTAATTGGATAGAGAAAGGAAGGAGCCCAACTGCTTAATCTGGGCCCTTGGAAGACATAAGGGTAGATTTAGATAGGAGGGCAGCAAAAAGAAAAGAGGATTATCAGGGTTTGCAAGGCTAAGTGCACCCATCCAAAAGAAGAAAAAATGTTAGGCCTATTAGGCAGGGTAGGCAGTTGGAGGTTGCAGAAAACAAGATCTAAACACATGATATATGGAAAATCATATCTGATCTCACCAATAAGAGAAGGGCAAGAACAATGATCTATATGGCAAACCATCAAGCATGTCTAACTTCCCTCATTCCCTTCAAAAGCTTCCTTACTAACATCCCCTTGAGGACTTTAGGATCTGCCTAAACAGTCCTCCTTGCATTTCTCATTTGTGAAATTCATGACAAGTTGTGACCTTCTTCTCCGAAAAGAAGCCACATTTCTTGTCTAAAATCATTTCTCACTCTCATCTGTTTCTAAATCTAAGTTTACTCCTTAAAACTTAGCTCTTTGTTCCTCTTTCACATCCCAAATTCATATTAACTTCTAAACTTACTATATAGCTCCCTAAGTCCCCCCCTTCCCCTTACTATTATAGCATTTTATGCAAAAACCCAAAAAATATGTAAATATTCCCCCCCCTTAGCATTATAGCTAAGTAACATTATCATGGGAGACATTAGTCCATCTGGGACTATAGTCAACCCTTACCCAGGAATTAATCTAACCCCTGGTTAAATTAATAACCTAAAAACCACCATTCACCCGAAAACCCTTGCAAAATAGTCACCCCCGCAGTTAAACCCAATGTTTAAATGTTTTTATTAAACCCTGTCGCATTAACCCGCGTCTATTTGAAACCCCCAAAAACCCACCAGGACTAAAGTTTAAACCTGCAGCAATGAAATATTATTTAAACAATGGGTGGGTCCCATCCCAAACCTGCACGCTGCGTTGAAGCGCCCGCCAACCGTCGATCTCCCGCCGCACCTGATCCAACGGTGGGCGGGTGATCTGGGCCGCGGATGTGTCGACATTTAACGTCCGGGGAGCAGGCGGTTTTTCTCCCATACACGGGCCACGTGTCGGCAGCCGGGGTTGTTCGGAGCCCTCCCCCCCGAAACCACCTTCCCCCAAAGGCGGTGTGGGGAAACCGAAAACCGCCACCCCCGTTACATCAGTCCCTCGTCACTATGACGTCACACCCAAGGCCCCCGCCACTGCGCCACGTCGCCCTCCACGCTGCCTTTGCGCCCCCACTTTATGCCACCATGTCCCGCCACGCTGTCATCCCAGTCAGCATCCACGTCACCGTCCATACCCGGGGCCTGCTGATGACGTCATGCTAACGTCATCGGGGGAAAGCGCCAAAAGCCATATGCGCCAAATTTATCGTTAAAAACACGGAAATGGACCGTTTTGGGTCATTTTCATTGAAAAGTTCGAGTGCGTTGTTCTGCTCATTTATGCCAAATTGCCTCCATATTTCGAATTTAAACGATTCAGACGCCGCCACCTGTAAACTCAACGACATTCTTCGCCCGTCGATCAACCCGGCAGCCCTCGGCACTAATTTATCCAGGTATTTTTCCAAAACCAACCCGTTTGCCGTGTTCTTCCCATTCTCTGCAAATTTTCCACTGAAATTACCTAAAGAACTCCTAAATTAATGGTGTTGGCCTGTTAATGATTAGCCTAAAAAGATCTAAAGCACCCTGTGTTCAAAATTCACTGTTGCACAGTCGTTCACGGGCTTAATTTTCGACATACTCCCCCAACTACCCGGCATTGTTCCCTTTTGCCGAGTGTATAATTTAAAGACTTCATTACACCAGATTGTAATCCTGCTCTCCTCTGCAATTTGCCCTCACTGTCCATAAATCCTGAGAATTCACCAGAAGAAACCAAAGTTAAGTCAACTCATCCAAGTTGCTCCTTCCAAACGGAAAATTACACCCCAACTGCATTCATTCTGCAAACTCACCTCTAAAGACTCATAAGCCATCATATTCAGATTGTTACACCAAGAAGCTGCACTCTATAGTCAAACACCTGAAAGCTTTCCAATGGCTACACCATCAGCTCTCAGTGTCACTCCTATGAATCCACCAAACAAGGAGCTTGAGGCCATGCCTCTTGCTGACAGAGATTACCTCATCCAAGACCTTGTGGCTGACAGGAACCATTTACAGACCTTTCGCCAATTGAGAGACAGCTATTTGAGCAACAATGACACATATGGGATATGTGTTGGCATTATGATTCTGGTATGGCTCTATGTTACAGGTGTTGTACTTGATGGCAACTCTCTTAAGTGGCAATGCTCTGTTCAGGATCTCAAAATGTTGGAAAATAAGAGGTACGCAGGTTCACCGTACAAAAGCTGCGGACCCGCAGGAATATCATAGATAAAGTGCGTACATACCCGCAGGTTACCCGTTCATGAGGTGCGGACCCCCAGTTCACTCACTTCAAGGCAGAGAAGCGCGCTCTCGTGGGGTTTCTTATATTTCGCCCGTGGTATTTAGCCCGCCGTTCTTAATTCTATGGTTTTGGCCCGTGGTATAGGATCTAATTTAGCCCCGGTTTGGATCCCTTGTATTGGTTATTGATGGTTTTATCTCATGGTGTGAATAAGGGCTTGACTATAAATAGGGAAGGAGATCACTTGGCTAATGTATCTTTTGCAAATTGAATATCTTAAGATCTGAAATATTGGGTTATCAGTTTAAAAGCTTGATCTATATAAAAGTGAAGTTGAAATCGAATCTATGAAGTGTGATCTCTCGGGCGCATGATCAGATTTGGGCATCTGACTATCTGTGGCACACTGGTGGACTGCCAATTTGGCCCTAATCAGAGGTACGCAGGTAATTAAAGGTGCAAGTGCGAGGGTACGCACAACAAAAGAAGGCGCAGTGCGTGGGTACGCACAACAGAAGAAGCAGCGGTGCGTGGGTACGCAGAGCAGAAGAAGGTGCAGTGCGTGGGTATGCAGCGCGATAGAAGGTTGAGCTGCGGAGGCACAGTAAAGATATGCGGCGCGACAGAAGCCGCAGGTGCAGAGCTACAGTAGAGGTACGCGGCACGATAGAAGCCGCAGGTGCGGAGCTACAGTATATGTACGCGGCACGAAAGAAGGTGCAGGTGCGTAGATACGCAGTGCAGCAGAAGGCTCTCTACGGGTATACGAAGGGGAGCAGAAGGTGAAGTGTGGAGCCACGCAGGCCAGATAAAGAAAACCTGCGGATCTGTCTTAAGACTTTTGTTGGCTGAATTTTTCTGTTGATAAGGTGTTCTGGGTTTAGTTTACTGTTATTGTTGATCTGGTTACTGCTGTTGACTCGGTGATTTACTTGTACTTGATGATCTCTTGATGTTTATGGATCCAGTTTGAAAATTTATGAAAAGTGGTCCTTGAAAGAAAAGAAGTAGGGGGTTGTAGCTCCCTTCCAGGAGAGACTGGAAAACGAGAGAGAGTTGTAGCTCTCTGTAGGTTGCAGCCTGCATACTGGTAAAGGACTGCACCAGTACAAAACCATTGTAAAAGGAGTTTCTAATTTGAAAGAAGATAGAGACATATTGCAGCAGGTGGTTTTCACCCACATTGGGTTTCCACCTTATATCTGGTGTTCTTTGGTGTGACTATCTGTTTTTCTTGTTCATGCTCATTATTTTATGGTACTGACAGGCAAAAATAATTCAAAGTATAAATAAGGAAGATTTATTAAAAGAACTTGATAATACTGATTCACCCCCCCTCTCAGTATTATTTACAACAATTGGTATCAGAGCAGGTCCTTCAGAGAAGCTTGATCGCTTGAAGGAAGATCACTCATCATGAGCAACTACGAGAGGGAAGCATCAATCAGGCCACCAATTTTTGATGGGACAAACTTCAATTATTGGAAGGTAAGAGTTACTGCCTATCTTCAATCTCTTGGTACAGAAGTTTGGGATATCATAGATACAGGCTACACCTTTCCTTCAGCTACTCCTACAGATTCGGCCGAAAAGAAGAAATATGAAACAAATGCTAAAGCAGTCAATACTCTGCTAGGATGCTTATCTCAAACAGAATTCGTGAAGGTTATGCAATATAAATCCGCAAAAGAAATATGGGACAAGATTGTCTTGAGCTACGAAGGAGATGAACAAGTAAAGCGCGCTAAACTTCAAACCCTCAGGATTCAGTATGAGAATCTCAGAATGTATAATGATGAAAGTGTGGCTAACTATTTCCTTCGGGTAGACGAGATTGTTAATTGCATGAAAAACTTGGGTGAAGAAATAAAAGAGGCTATTGTGGTTGAAAAAGTTCTAAGATCATTGTCCCCCAAGTTTGAATCTAAAGTGTCTGCAATAGAAGAAAAGGAAAATCTACGAACTCTTACTATGTCTCAGCTACACGGAATCCTAACTGCTTATGAAATGAGAAAAGGAGGTCCATCAGATAGAAGAGAAGCTGGTTTCAAGGCTTCAGGCAAAGGAGACTACTATGAAGCAAGTCACGTGCCAAAAGAAGAAGAAGAAGAATCAAATTTTGTCAGAAATCTTCAACAAGGTACTGGAAGGTTTAGAGGTAAGTTACCCTTTAAATGCTTTGCTTGTGGAAGAGTAGGTCATTATGCTGCGAAATGTCCTCATAAGGATAAGATTGACAAAGGAAAGGAACCTGCTAGATGGAACAAGAAACAGAATGCAAATAAGAAAAGCTACTACACTCATGAAGATAGTGATGGTCTATCAAATAGTGATGAAGATGAACGAGGTAATGACTACAAACTTTTAATGGCATTTGAAGATGATGATTACATGGATGCTATAGATGTGGATAGTTTTTATGACGAAATTTCTAGACTCAAGACATGTATAGAAGAAAAGAATAGGATCATTGATACCCTACAACTTCAAATTGATGAAAAAGAAAAATATCTTGAAAAGTTAGAAGGTGAAATTGTTGGTCTTAGAAAAGAGATTGAGAAAACAAAGGCTATTAATCTTAAGTTTGTCAAAGGATCTGAAACTCTGGATGAGATCATCAATGTACAACGTTCTCCTCTAAACATGACAGGTCTGGGCTATAATGGAGAAACTTCTCAAGCATCCACCTCAAGAAGTTATCTTGATGCAGCAAGAAGGAATGAGCAAAAGCACAATGGAGATCACCAGGTAAAGCAGGGATGAATTGCAATCAAAGACTATCAGGGGCAATCCATCTTAAGGGTGAACAAAAGCTACAACCAACCACATGTAAAATCTTCTCAATTTGGTTCAAGAATGGATGACAATAGAAATTACAATCATTTGGCCAGTAGATTTGATAACCGCAGAAGTTTCTTCAATGGACAATGTTTCTCTTGCCATAACTTTGGTCACAAAGCAGCTCAATGTGTTGCATATAAAACAATCATGACTAGAGAAGCTCAAAAACAAAGAAGTATGACCGGGATTACAAAAAGGACCTATAACAACTTTTCGGCTCTTGAAAATGAAGTTGAATGTTCTATTTGCAATAACTTTGGTCATGAATATTCTGAATGCAGGAGCAGGGTTCAGCAGACAAAGGAACAAGTCTCAAGCACCAAAACATGGAGAATAAAGGAACCACAAATAACAAGATGTGGGATATAATTTTATGCAGAGGGACAGGAAAATCTATGGTACATTGATAGTGGATGTTCGAAGCATATGACAGGAGATAAAGAAAAACTTTAATCATATTCTGCTTTAGAAAAGGGAAAGAAAGTTTCTTTTGGAAATGATACTCCTGCAGCTATAAAAGGAAAAGGCACTGCTCAGTTAAAAGAAAAAGTCAAAGCTGGAAATGTTTTGTACGTTGATGAATTGAAGCATAATCTTTTGAGTGTCAGCCAGATGTGTGATCAAGGAACCGAGGTGATATTTAGATCAAATGGATGTCTTGTTCGTGATCTTGATACAGGTAAAACAGTGATCAAAGGTGAAAGAACTCCAAATAATCTATACATATTTGAAGAAGGACAACAACAATGCTATCTAAGCAAGGATGATGAACACTGGTTATGGCACTGGAGGTTGGGGCATCTAAGCTTTTCACAAATAAGGAAATCATGCAAATATCAGGCAGTTCGCGGTCTTCCAGATATCAAAATTCCAGACAACACCATATGCAAATCATGTCAGTTTGGAAAGCAAACCAGAACTAACTTTTCGAAGAAGGAAGGATCAGCTAGCATGCCTCTTGAGCTAGTACATACAGATACAAGTGGTTCATTCAGGAAAAGGACACCTCGAGCAGAAGAATACTTGATATTATTCATTGACGATTTCTCCAGGTTTGTCTGGTTAGGACTTATGAAGCACAAAGATGAAGCATTCGAAAAATTCAAATCCTTTAAAGCCTTGGTTGAAAATGAATCAGGATACAAAATTAAGTGCCTCAGGTCCGACAGAGGTGGGGAGTTCACCTCAAATGAATTTTTCGATTTCTGTGAAGAACATGGGATAAGAAGAGAATTCTCTATAGCTAGAACTCCTCAGCAAAATGGAGTGGTGGAAAGAGTGAACAGAACAGTCCAACAAATGGCTCATGCTATGCTTGATGAGTCTGGAACTCCCGCAACTTTATGGGGTGAAGCTGCATATGTTGCGGTTGTTATTCTCAACAAAACAAATGTCTGGGTGAACAACACTCAAACCCCTCATGAGCTCTGGTATGGTGAGACTCCTTCGGTAAAGCACTTCAAAATCTTTGGGAGAAAATGCTATATTAAGAATACTGATGAGCAACTTGGCAAACTTGAACCTAGAGCAGATGAAGGCATTCTTCCTGGTTATTCTCCACACAGCAAAGCATACAAGTGCTACAATAAAAGACTTGGAAGAATTGTTGACAGCATTGATGTAGTGGTTGATGAGAAGGGATACATTCCTAGGCAAGTAAATTATGAAGATATCGAAGAAGATGAAGACTACCCTCAAAGACAGAATGATGAAGAAGAAGAACCTCAAGAAGAACCAGAGGAGCAGATAAGGATAGAAGAGAAGACTCCATCCAGATATGTTTAGAAGAATCATCCAGAATCTCAGATTTTGGGGCAGAAAGAAGCAGGTGTACAAACAAGAAGAACAATTGCAGAAGCTTCAAGCTATTTGGCATTACTCTCTTCCACTGAACCAAAAAATGTGAAAGAGGCATGCAAAGATGAATGTTGGGTCAAAGAAATGGATGAAGAACTTGAGCAGATCGAAAAGAACAACACTTGGGAGTTGGTTCCTAGACCAAAGGATAAGAATGTTATAGGGACAAAATGGGTCTTCAAAAATAAATTGAATGAAAATGGAGAAGTAATTAGAAACAAGGCCAGACTTGTTTGTAAAGGGTATGCGCAGCAAGAAGGAATAGATTTTGAAGAAACTTTTGCTCCTGTTGCAAGACTTGAGGCCATCCGAATGTTCCTTGCTCTCTCAAGCTTTCAAAACTTCAAAGTATTTCAAATGGATGTGAAATCAGCCTTTCTGAATGGAGACTTGGAAAAAGAAGTATACATTGAGCTGCCAGATGGTTTCATTCTTGGAAATGATCCAAATCTTGTATGCAGATTGAAAAAGGCTCTCTATGGTCTCAAACAAGCTCCAAGGGCTTGGTACTATCGTTTGGACAAATATCTTCATCAACAAGGTTTTTCAAAAGGATCAGCAGATAGCAATCTTTATATA